>JAUCMX010000013.1:9535049-10087549 GCA_033459395.1 Hemibagrus guttatus | reverse complement strand
GACATTTATAAAACTGATAAGATAGACACATACACAGTTAGGTAATCCATTAGTGCATGAAAAAAACAGGAGAGCTAGTTACCTACACCCCTAATGACTATTGTAAACAGTGCACTATTACAAGCCCATATTTTATACTAGTGCATTTATAAGTGGAGAAATTGCTTACTTAGCACATGCATTAACCAGCAGTTTAGCTAACGTTTCTACTGCAGCTATAAACATAACATACAGGACACAATGTGCGGGAGAGCTAACATACCTAGCCGTGTACCTAGGTTAACACGAGAACATGCTAAAATATCATATTTCCCATGAATGAGAAGCAAACCTGTTATTGTGGACGTTCAGAGATGCCTGAGACGCAGTAACGCTGCTAGCTGCTCCGGTCACGTTTCTCCCGGAATCTAGGGTCCGATCTCAAATAGCACCGTCCGCCCTTATGTTCGTGCACTTCACTAACGGGCTGGAAATCTGGGTGCAACGCTGTACGTAGTGCACTTTATGGTAAACAAGACGCCATTTTGGAATTGAACCTACGTCAAGTGTGCCGCCATCTTTTTTGTTGGTCGACTAAACGACTTCACGGAGTTAATTATTTATTTAAGTACTGAGCAAGTGATGTTGGGAAACAGAAAACTAAACAAATAAATAATAATAATAATAATAAAAAGATAGATGTCACACTGTATCAATGAGTATTATTAGGCTTATTATTCTTTCATTTTATTCCCCCTCCTTAAATCACAATCCTACAGGATGATCCACTTGACGGCGACAGAGAGTTAAAAATCCCATCTCTCGCCTAATAAAAGAGGAGCTAAATAAACCACAAAAAAAAACTTTCCTCGATTCATTGTCCCAGTCTCACGTCATGGAAAGATCGGGATTACATTTTTACCAAACGTGAAAAGTTGACCGTACTTTGTGTACTTTAATATCGCCCCAGGTTTGCTTGCCGTCTGGTTGTTATTGTGTTGAAGATGGAGTGAGTTGGAGTGGTGACGGAATGAGGAGTGTAGAATGCACTAGGACGCGTCCATCATCATCACCACCACCATCATCATCATCTTCTTCATCCTCACCGTCTGACTCTCCTATTGTCTTAGATTTTTTTTTTTTTTTGCGGGACACTTGTTTTTTCTGTTACGACAATGTTTTGATATTTTTCTTCTTGACCAACATGAGCACACGGCGCAGACGGCAGGACTCTACAACAACACCGCACTCCTACACCGAGAATTGTACTTTGTGAGTTAGCCGGTGTTTACGTTTGCCTTCTGGACCGAAACAGACAATACCGACTCTTGGCTTTTAAATGAACTCGGAGTTGTTTCTCAAACTGAAAGTGTGACCGCTCCGAATAAGGAATTTAGCTTTTCAAACGTTTTATAGACTGTTTTACCATCTACTATACTACGACTTTGTAGAAATGTAGGGCTGAATCACTGGAGTGAATGGTTTGTTTGTTTGTTTGTTTGTTTATTTGTTTGTTTGTTTACGCGTAAAACTGTTAGTATTGGATGATAAATAGGTCACATAGCAACCAGTGTTTGAGTTTTGATCTTGTGCTCTGGATCACCTCCTTGAGTTTAGTTTCTTTTGTTTTTGTTGCAGTAATCTGCACAGAAATCTGCTGCCAGAGATGAGATGAAACTTTGTGTGAAATCGTGTAGCTTGTCTTTATGTGCTTAAGTGCTGGATAACTGCATGGGAGATGAGCTGAAACCTCAACACACAGGCTAAAAGGGATTTGTTCCAACTTTGTCTCCACTTTCTGGCACCACAAGAGAGATTACAATGTCACTGAAAGCTATCGCACTTTACACTTTCCAGAGTGAGAACAAAGAGGAGATCAGCATACAGGAGAACGAGGAGCTGGTGATTTTTGACGAGAACTCTGTAGACGGTTGGTTACAGGGTGAAAACAGCCGTGGGGAGAGAGGCCTCTTCCCCGCCTCGTATGTGGAGATCATTCGGCCGCGTTCCAACTCGAACCTGACTGACTACTCTCTAAGCCCTGCAGGCTCCCCTGGCAAAGATGCCTTCTTCACTCCCGTTACCAACACCACTTATTATGACGACGACGACTACGACGACTGGGACGACTGGGATGACAACTCGACGGTGGTCGAGGACGAAGACCCTCGTCGGCCAGTGGGTGCCAACGGGCATGCGCAACAGAGCCCGTACCCCAACCCTAACGTGCAATACCGTTCTAGGCCCCACATGGAGCGCCAGGACAGCATCTCCAGTTCCAGGAAAGGCAGCATGGTGGGCCGCAACCTCAATCGCTTTTCCAGTTTCGTGCGCTCGGGCGTCGAGGCGTTTGTGCTCGGCGATGTGCCTATGATGGCAAAGATAGCCGAGTCGTACAGCATCGAAATGGGCCCGCGTGGACCTCAGTGGAAGGAGAGTCCTCAGCCTTTTAACTGCTCCGTCGAAGATCCCACCAAACAGACCAAGTTCAAGGGCATTAAGAGTTACATTTCCTACAGAGTCACCCCCAGCCATACCAGCAGGCCCGTGTATCGGCGCTATAAGCACTTTGACTGGCTGTACAATCGCCTGTTGCACAAATTTACTGTCATATCCGTACCCCACCTCCCGGAGAAACAAGCCACGGGCCGCTTTGAGGAAGACTTCATTGAAAAGAGAAAGCGGCGGCTCATCCTATGGATGGATCATATGACCAGTCACCCGGTTCTGTCTCAGTACGAGGGCTTCGAACACTTCCTCATGTGTGTGGATGACAAGCAGTGGAAACTGGGAAAGCGTCGGGCTGAGAAGGACGAGCTGGTCGGAGCTCACTTTATGCTCACTCTCCATATCCCTAAAGAGCATCAGGACCTGCAAGATGTCGAGGAGCGCATCGATACCTTCAAGGCCTTCGCCAAGAAAATGGACGACAGCGTCATGCAGCTGACGCACGTCGCGTCCGAGCTCGTCCGCAAGCATCTTGGCGGCTTTAGGAAGGAGTTTCAGCGTCTGGGTAACTCGTTCCAGTCCATCAGCCAGGCGTTCATGCTGGACCCTCCGTACAGCTGCGATGCCCTGAACAATGCCATCTCACACACTGGTCGGACGTACGAGAACATCGGGGAGATGTTTGCAGAACAGCCCAAATATGACCTGTTCCACATGCTGGATAAACTCTCGCTGTACCAGGGCTTGCTGTCCAACTTTCCAGATATCATTCATTTACAGAAAGGTAACGTGAAGCTTATTCATTATGGGTTTGTTTTGTCATGCTGTACTGTGCAAGAAAAAAAAATTCATCTTATTCAGGGTTCAATTAAGCTGAGGTTTTGCTTTATGTCCTGCTTTAACGCCCATTTTCTTTGGGGACCAGGGTTGTGTTGTTGTAGAGGACCAAGAACAGGAGAATGTGAAGTTTGGAGACAGATCTACTGATGTGTGGAAGTTCGATCTAAGTCAAATCTCTTTAGTTCATATTTCTGCATTACAAAGCAGTAACTAATCTTTGACAGCTTCTCTGAACTTTCAGAAGTTTAAGCTACTTTTGTCTTTCTAAATCACAGATGTTTTTCACTCAGTTTCAGTCATGGAGTATCTTGAGCTTCACTTATCTCTCGCTTATACCTTCCAGCTGTTCTCGCCCACCTTCTGCAAGATACTGTAAAAAAAAAAAAAAAAAAAAAGCACAGCATTTGCCAGATCTTCAGCAAGTTAGTGCTTGCACAGCAAACATTTAACAAGCAACAGTCATGCACTTTGAACAGCTCTACATAATGAGGTCTAAGGAATCATTGTAGAGACATACATATGGTATGAGTTGGCTGTTTTTAATTTTTTTGGGCTGTATTTGATAAGTCTAAACTTCTTCTAAAACTTCGTCTAAAGAAAACACACACACACACACACATTTAGTCATTGATTGAGTGGGTTGATTCCATTCCACTGATTGAATGGAGATTCTTTGTTTTTGACCTAAATGATCAACGTTGTAATCTGAAATCCGTAATCGAAGACGTGATTTGAAATAATCTGCTGCTTGACTTGTATGTGTATGTACGCTTGTGGTGCACAGGAAGTTCACTTCGATAACCCTTTGCCCCACTTTCACATGTGCTTCCAGGAGTGCTTAATCGCTCTCCGGAGCGTAGTAAAAGGTGGGAATGCTGCCTAAGGAAATTCTTATTCGGTCCTACAAAGGCCGGAATTCTGAGCATGGTTACTGTGAGAAGCGCCAAATGTCTGGAGTCTCATGTGGCACCAAGCTGGCTGTAGGAACCCGGTGATCATCCTACTGTAACTGACAAAAAACAATCAGATCTAAAGTGTTATCAGGTGTGTTTTTTTACAGGTTTACCATCTTTCAAATAGACAGGTTCTGGTGTAGGTGAATTACTGGAATCCCAGAGCTGAGCCCCGAGGGTGTGGCACGGGTCACATGTGGGACCGATTGGGAAAAACAGGGCAAGGGAAGAATGAGGTGGACAACGAAATCCAAAACAGAAACTTTCACAATATAGTTTACATCACACTTTTACATCATATCCAAGTTCGACTATTATTTCTTTCTGCACGGTTGATTTTGATTTGATTGTCTCCATACCGCACTGATCACCACCTCATTTCAGACAAATGACGAAGCTATGTAACATCGTCGCCATCTAACAGCAAGCTTTCCATTTTTTTCCCCCTGTTGCTTAGAGACCGGCCTTGCTGAACCCATGTGCGCTAAGCAGCTCAGAAATACACCTGCTGGTGTTTAGTTTCTGTCCAAGGCAGATTGGAGACAATAGCCCTGATCTCTCACTGCATCTCTGGTGTCGGGTGCTGGAAACCTGAGCGTCCGTTTAACTAGCATGAAGACACTGCGACAATGTACTAAGCGAGCAATGAAAGCTAATGACTGAAGCAAGCTTAATAAATGAACAAAGGGAAATATAAATATGCTTCGTTTTCAAATTTAAATACAAAATTTATTCGACACATACACAGCCAGACAGTCTAACATGCAGGGATGTGTGTTTGAACTGACCAGGTTATAAAAAGTAGAATAAAAATAGGATTAAAAATAGTTATAATTAAAATAGAAATAAAATGATCTGTTCAAACAAATGGAAAAAATATATAGGAAATATAAAAAATATATATGGTGGCAGAACAGTATGACTGTTGAATAATGTACAGATGTGTGCAGCTGGATGCAGTTAATGCAGTATATTCACTTGTAAGTACCTACTCAGGGGATATCATATACAGAGCACTCGAGCTCAGGTTTTGATATTTCTTGTATAACAGTTTAGTTTTTCTTATCAACATATGGCTATTCATATCTGGAAGCCACCCCACACTAATCTTATGCCCAGTCTAATGTTCTGGTTTTCCAGAATATGCTTGAATAATCGTAGCTTAGATAACGGAATAACGTACACTGAACTCCTTTGTTTCATTCAACTGGAATAAAACACTGGTGCCCAAGGTACGATCTTCTTAAAATACGTTCACACTTTGAAGTTGCCTGTAGGCAGTCCTTCGGTCAGCTGGTTGCCATATTAACAATGTCACAAATAACAACATGTCTTTCGAGCTGAAGTTGAAGCAGGGTGTCTGCACCATGATTTTCACTCCCGTTGGTAGCCGCTGCACCGAGTTTCTCCATATTTGCATAACGTGAAACTTTTTTTTTTTTTAAGTTTGTCGTGTCACTGTCGCTGGACATGCCCACATCTAGTCGCAGACACTCACTGTCACTCATGAGCTTTTTTTTTGATATCAAGCAGGTTTAGTCACTATAGTAGTAGTAATAGTCTATTACTTACTTTAGAAACCTGCTTTCTGGTCTGGAACGTTGTGTTGCCTTGTAGGAAAGGCCATTTACAAGTTGTAATGATATCATTTTCTATTTCTGGATTTTTGACATGCAAAGTTTTGCACATCCTGAGTTTTGTATGTTCTGTCAGATCATGTAAAGCTGTAAGTGCACTGTTTCACATGCAGGCCTGAGAGTCTGTTGGTTCTGTTATGCAACATATTGGGCTGAACTAGCAGCACAGCAACAACACACAGCAACGATAGCTTAGTCTCAGGCTCGAACCGTTGTATGAACATTTTCGATGTATGCAGCACAAAATTAAAACACTTCAGGAGTTTGAAAGTCGTCATCTGATTGGTTGGATTCTACAGGATTTTTGGGAGACGTGTTTTTTATTAACATTCTGCCTGGAAACAATGCCGTCATGACGCTCTACTGCTCTTGTGGAAGAAGGAAGCCGTTGTATTTACAGCTGTGACACTGAGCCCTTGCGACTATCATGAGGATTATGAGAATGCTGGATTTTCCAAATGAATATGAAGTTCACGGTACAGATACATTCCTTTGCACAACTTTCTTAAATGAACGATGGATGGTTTCACGCTGGTCTGTTTACTTTATTTTTTACAATGAACAAAACTGTGATTGGTTGGTTTACATGTCAATCAGACACACCCTCTTGGGCGATCCTTGCCCAATAAAAACTGCTCTGAAGTCCAGACAATCTGCTGTCAGTCTAAAGCTCTGGCTAGGTGAGACTACAAGCATCTTAGCAACAAGCTATCCAGCTTTTTGATGTTTTTTGTGGGTTTTCCTGGGTTGTAGGCAGAGAACTACAAGTTGTACCTTCCCCTTGGAGCACAGCATTTGTTTGCCTTTGGATTGTCCTCTTGTCACTCATTTTATAGACACGTCCCCATCGCTCCATTCTTATCCTTATAAATCGTTATTAGCTGAAGTTTCTTGGCTTCCAAGCAGCTGAATACCCGAGTTTGTGGGAAAGTGATGTTATCTTAGCCGTAACTCTAATGAGCATGCCAACTGTTGTTGAAGTTTTGGGGCGGAGCTTTGTGTACAGCATGGGTGGGAATGTGGGTGGGTTCGACGAGTTTAAAAAAAAAAATTGAAATCTCATTGAACTTTGCCCATTTAATGGCTAGAGAGCTTGTTTTTCATCTTTTGGAGTTGGAGTGAGACTCTGATTAGCTTCCTGTAGTCTGTTCCCCATCATTTTCCCCCCTGCTTTTATATCTTCAGTGTGTTAATATGATTCGCTTTGGGTTTCCAGTGTCGAGGAAGAGTGCTGTATCTGATCCACATGAAAGCCACAGCACACGCACACACGCAGAGAGAGAGAGAGAGAGAGAGAGAGAGAGAGCTAAGTTTTGAAGGGGCTCAAGCTGGAAAAAGGAAAAGAAAGGTTGCATACCCAGGGAGGGGATGGACTGAGAGACCAGCAAACTCTCTTACCATCTGTGATGCTCTGCTGGGAAAACGAGTGAGACGTTCCTAAAAAGTGAGACATCCTTGCTTTTTTTTTTTTGGATCACCAGACTGAAAAAACAACAGTGTTACAAGACATTCAGTGTGACTCTTTTTTGTGTGTGTGTGTGTGTGTGTGTGTGTGTGTGTGTGTGTGTGTGTGTGTCTCTGTGTATGTGTATCTGTGTGTCTGTGTTTGTGTGTCTATATCTGAGTGCTTTCCGTCACCACACACTGAGAACATCAGAGATCATCTCAATGAGAACGATCTCCAGAGCACACGCTTAACTTCTCTTCCACATCTCCAGCATTCTTCACTTCCTGCTCTTGATAATTGCGTGCTGGCGTGGAGACGAGATTTGAGAACACGTCTCTATCGTTCCACCTTGAAGGAAAAGTTGAAGTCATTCAGTTTACATAACCTGTATGAGAAATCCTGCTGGATTGTTAACCGCAAGGCTTAAATTACTGCTGTAGAAAATAAACGCAAAGTCAGAACACCGCATTCTGACCCAGTTGTGTATATTTTCGGCTTATATGAGCTCTTTACTGGCTGCATGCACGCTTGTAACGAATCTCACTTTCCAGTGAAGGCATCAGGCTCTTGCTATATCAGCATCTTGTAGTGCTGTATAGCTAAACAAACAGCTCCGCTGGTGTTCAGGACAGATCCTGGACTCTGTCTCGCTCTTCCCAAACCCTTAGTCTGCATGTCGGTATTTGCTCACAGATAAATTTGCGTGAAGGCTTCGTCTGTTTTTTTCCAGCGCTCAGCGAAAAGCCTGACATTCCTCACAATGTTTCCTCTACAGCGTGCAGCAGGTCTGTTAGACGCATTAGACGCTGTGTTCTGCACATCTGCCCTGATGTGTAGCATGTTGCAGTCCTTCACTTAAGCTCAGTTTTATTTCTTCACTTTTCACATGGCACAGAGCAGCTTTATGGAAATCTATCATTTATTACAGGATATGAATTAAACCTTTTAATTCAACCGTTCAGTTCAACTGATTCTCTATAGAGCAACCGGAGGGACGCTAAAGTCTCTGTGTCACACTTTTATATTCCTGACATGGAAGATCTTGCAGATTGCATCATCAGTCTTGAAGGCAAGTTAAAAGGAATGCACATATTTCTCTCTCTCTCTTTCTTTCATTCCCTTTTCTCTCACTCTCCTCCCCTCACTTCGTCTCTAATTCCCCCTCTCTCTCTCTCTCTCTCTCTCTCTCTCTCTCTCTCTCTCAGCTAGATCTTGTGGGCGGGTAACCCCCCCCCCCCCTCATTCTCTCACACATAAACACAGTAAAGCTGCAGTGGTTGTAGGTATTTGTAGTTTAAAGCTTTGGTATGTTTTTATATCTTTTCCAAACCCTCTTTCCTTGCTGTTAATTAGGTCCGACTGACCACACACAGCATGATAGATCACAATTAAACATTTTCCTCAGCTTGTTTAGTTGTACATCACACTCCTACGGTTTAACTGAAAACCTGTGTGTTCATCAAATATAATTAAGGTAAAGCAACGTTTTAGACGAAAATGAGCACCAAACATGGCTTTAGAGCTCTGTTCAGAGAAACCTGGAGGCTTTAAAATGTTACTTAATGGGATTGATGTTGTGTTTTTTTATTTTTATTTTTTTTGAAACTGTACTTTCCCCTGAGAGGGGAAAAAAAAAGGCTGACACACACACAGCTAATTGCACTCCGTCAGAGATCCAGTAACTTCTCTGCTGAAGCAAATGTGAAACAGGCATCTCTCTGACAAACAAATAAACTGGGATCCACACTGATGACAGATGTTATCCACTTCATAGCATTTCCTCCGTCTGTTCACTGGCACATGCGACAGCTACAACTTTTATGACCAGCTCTGCTTCTGCTGTCGTTTATGAACACACATGGAGAAATGCGCAGGAAAAAAAGTAGAAGAATAAATTGTTTATCTGTAAACAAGGTCATTTATAGAAATGTAGATTGACAATGTAATTGTCATATTTACATCAGTGTACAGTGAATTGTTGGGATGTTTGGGGTCAGAGCACAGGGTCAGCAGAGAGGGCTGTGGGCGTTACTCAAGGCCCAGTAGGTGGTATCTTGGCTCTGCTGGGACTTGAACCCTTTAAGCAGTGAGGCTCCACAGCCCCAGAGAAGGCCACAGGTCACTCATGACAGTTCTTCCTTGTCATGAGTTCCTTCTGAAATGTTACGTGTAGAAATCTGATCTCTCTTGTCAAGCTTGTGTGTCCAGACCTCAATGTCACATGCTCACTTGTTATCTCTTTGTGTCTGCGTGACCTCCTCTCTCTCACAGACACTTTCGATTTCAAACCCTTGGGTGATTAAGGGCTGCTGAACAGCTCGACAATGTGCTGTGGAATTCCGTTTAGCTTAACGTTCATCACATTGTGAGTTGTGGTTCTGCCTGAGATGCAGATATAAGCAACTGTTTTTCAGAACGCTTTGCAAATCAGATGCTGCTTTTAAAGGATGTTTGTCTTTCCAGAAGCCAAATTTGTTTGCTCATCAATTGTTTTAGTTGCTAACTAGCGCTTCCTTCATGTGAGCATCTCATCTGCTTGTTGGTCAGATAGGCTATTCATGGAATCAGTCAAGACTACATTCTATGTCTACTTTCATGTTTTGTAATTTTAAGGGACAAATCACACCTTCGTCTGCACTTTCAGTTTCGATTTTTTGCATCAAACTCGCTTCGAACTCTTTTAACGGTTTATTCATGATGCTTGGTTTTGCATGCGTGTTGTTTACATACTCGCCTGTATACTTTCTGTTCATCTGAAACATTAAAAGTGCCACTGAATGACACATCAGAGTCTAAACTTTGCTGTCTGGCTGCTTTCCAACTGTAAACTGTTTAGCCATTTCATGGCCAGCTCTGTAAATATGTCGTGCCATCATTGTGATTGGTGTCATGATCCATGTCTTAAATTGTAAACTAAAAGCGTTTAATAATCAAGCAAAACAGATCTTTGCCTTTTTAGGTTTAAGGGTTTTGATGTTTTAAAATTCAATCTTTAAGCGTAACATGAAAATGAGTGAGTATTCAGTAAAACTCTGGATTAGTGTAGGATCTGAGACGCAGTGCTAGTGTGAATGAGTGAGTTGATCTGCTTCCTCCAGCCTGTAGATGAAGATGAAGAGTCTACAGAGCTTGAGCTCAATGGTCTTTAGCTGGCGTTTGACCTCAGTCATGCTGTTCCAGAGAAATAAAAGAGGACCTCTCTTTTTCCGCTGCCTCTTGGAGATGACACAAAGATTAGTTTCTTTGTAGAACGCCGAATTGTAGCTCAGCCCGTTTTCTCGTAACCAACCCACCAGGCCTGAACTCAGGAAGTGTGGAAATGTAGAGACTGGAATTCCTGAGCTATTACTTTACCGTTTACCATATGAACGATTTACTCGTTATACTACATCTTTGTATAAAACATTTAGTTATGTTCACGGCATGGATTGTGCCCAAGGAGCTTTAAAAGATTGAATTGTGAAGTTTGCTTTGGGTTTGGGATTGGCTCAGAGCTCGTATTGTGCTGTTTGTCAGTAAGATTACAGAACAATAGGGTCAGCTGGGAGGTAACACTGTGATTGTGCTATCAGAAAGCAGAGAGCTGGTGGGTGGGGGAGCATGACACCAGTACACTGTTGTGCTTGGCACCGCTGTCTTGCCATTACTTGACCTCAAATGACAGCCATTAAGTTTATAAGACTAAATTTAGACTTTTGATTCTCTAATACTACAGAAGAGATGCAGTGGCAGTAACGCAGCACGCCGTCTTCTTAAATCGGCTCTCGGACCAGGGTACGGACCCAGCGGTTGGTGTAAGTGGATCGAACTGAGCATCTGAATAAATACTGAAGAAAAACTTCAGTTCAGTGACTCTAACTCTCACCTAATCCTCAGCTGCGGTTTATCTGACAGGGCCCACATTTATGTAAATGATTTAGCTGAAGGTATTTCATCAGACCAGAGATACAAACATTAGGTCAGGAAGGATTGCTTGATCAGAATTCTGTCTGATCTAATTGAAGAAACATCAGTGTTTTTGTTTGTTTTTTTGCTAGGGAAGGAGAAATGCACATTTATTCTCACTGCACCACATCCATCGCATGTTCAGAATACGTGGTGTTTCTCAAAATCCGTCATGTTTGTAGCCATAAACTAATGAAGCAAACTAAGCATTAAAAGATACCTGGTTGCTTGGCTGCTTTATCTGGCCCAAATTTCATCACATTTTTCACTGCCTGTCATGATGGAAAGCGACACCATGGTGCAGCTAGCGATCAGGTTTCTAACCTCTGTGGCAGTAAATGTACAACATCCATTCAGGGCTGTACGAATGTTTAAGGCTGAGACAGGATGGACTCTTCAGCTTAACAAGTCCCAACTGACCGAGCGTATATCACTCTTTCCCTCTGTCCTGCATGTACGGTGTGATGCATGCTCAGTAGGCTTTGTCCTGTACAGAAAGTATCTCTCCTGAGGGCAGATGCTCTCTATTCAGGTCATGTGCTCAGTGTCTCTAACTATCTCTCACTATCAAACAGCAGTGTTATACACTGCTCAAAAAATTAAAGGAACACTTTGAAAACACATCAGATCTCAATGGGGAAAAATATCATGCTGGATGTCTATACTGATCTGGACTGGGTAAAATGTTAGGAATGAAAGGATGCCACATTGTTACATGATGGAAATGAAAATTATCAACCTACAGAGGGCTGAATTCAAAAGACACACCAAAAAGCAAAGTGAAAAAATGATGAGGCAGGCTGTTCCACTTTGCTGAAATTTCATTGCAGCAACTCAAAATTGTACTCGGTAGTTTGTATGGCTCCCATGTGGTTGTATGCATGCCTGACAACATCATGCATACTAATGAGACGACGGATGGTGTCCTGGGGTATTTCCTCCCAGATCTGGACCAGGGCATCTGAGCTCTGAGCTCCTGGAGAGTCTGAGGTGCAAGCTGGTGGCGTCAGATGGACCGAAACATAATGTTCCAGTGGTGTTCTATTGGATTTAGTTCAGGTAAGCGTGGTCGCCTGCTGATGGGTTAAGGACCATTTACGGCCCTGTCCAGCTCTCCTAGAGTAACTGCCTGTCTCCTGGAATCTCCTCCATGTTCTTGAGACTGTGCTGGGTGATACAGCAGACCTCCTGGCAATGGCACGTATTGATGTGCCATCCTGGAGGAGTTGGACTGCCTGTGCAACCTCCTGTAGGGTCTAGGAATCGCCTCATGCTACCAGTAGTGACCCTGACCCTAGCCAAATGCAAAACTAGTGAAAAACAGTCAGAAAAGATGAATAGGGAAAAAATGTCAGTGACCTCCACCTGTTGAACCATTCCATTTTGGGGGTCGGCTCATTGTTGCACCTGTTGTTAATTTCATTAACACCAAAGCAGCTGAAACTGATTAACAGCCCCCTCTGCTACTTAACTGACCAGATCAATATCCCAGGAGTTTAACTGACTTGATGCTATACTCTGATTAAAAAAGTGTTCCTTTAATTTTTTTGAGCAGTGTATATAGTCTAGTTTTATATATGTAGTCAAATGTAGGGTGTCCAATCAAATCTGCCAAGAATTGATGTTGGTACAGGTTTTCATTCCAGTCAAGCAGGAGCCTCACCCAATTCCACCTGATTAATCAGTTGATCTGTGGTATCTGTTTGGTTGGAATGAAAACCTGCACACACACACACACACAGGTTCTTTCTGTATAAGATCAGACCCTCTGGTCTCATGCAACAATTTTGTTTAGTGCAAATCCTGAGATTTGAACTTCACTTAATCTTGCATTCACTAGCACAGAATCCTGTTGCGTTCACACCTACACTGATTTTATCTATGTACTATGAAGAATCCAGTAGCTGTTCCTACTCCTGGTTGCCATAGTAACAGTGTCTCAGCGGGTTGAGCAACTAGCATTCCGAATCAGTTTTCTTTGCGACTAAAACGAAACATTCTGGAGGGAGGTTTGGTGTTTGTGTATAAAATTCAGCAGTGATTATCTGTCTCGTACCATACGAGATGATGGAAAAACAGTGTGTGCTTTATCAAGGATCACATGACCTCTACTGTCTTCATTCACAATCCACCGAGTCGATCCGTGTTTGCATAAAGTTAAACTTTTCTAAACTTTGTCACATCGCTGGTCACACCCAGTGCCACTGAAAGTCATCATCTCTCTCAGAAACTGACCGATCTTTGGTCTCTTTGAGAGTCGCTGTTAATCTCTGACCTACGAACAACCCTGAGATTTCAATAGGAATAATACACCAGTGTTGACATATCAGAGCTGGTCGAAATGACAGAAATGTTTTTACAGCAAATCTTCTATGTTGATCTTTTATACAGAATTTATTAGAGAACAGATTTAATTAAAACAGTCTTAGTTTGTAAAGAGTATTGATCTAAATCAAAACCTGAATCTCTTCTACCTAATGTATTTACCCATAAGAATGTTTTGCTTGTTCAGTAAGTTAGTTTATTATACGCAATGTCTTTTTACCCCCTTCTTCTTCTTCTTCTTCTTCTTCTTCTTCTTCTTCTTCTTTTCATGTTTTTCATGCTTTTGAAATGTCATTTTAAGGAAGCTGCATTAAACATGTCACATATTTAGCGAAGAGTTTGGCTTTTTCACTTCCTTGTTCCTGCACACACACCCAAATATTAAATATTCCTCTCTGTACTTACAGAATTTCTCTGTATTTTCTGCTTTCATGTAGATCTTCCTGTTGTTGTGATTTTCCTTTTACAGGCAATGAGTCACTTCATTTAAAGCGATCATAAGGAGTTCTAAAGACCGGGATGCTTTTAACTACCCACAATGCAATTTACATTTAACTCTCACATACTGAGAGGTTTTTATCTCATGACATGATCTAGTAACTGCTCAACTTCTGTCACTTTTTACTTTACAGTAAACTGCTGCAGTATTGGTGGTTTTAATCATTAAAAAAGGTGTTTAAATTACATATTGGTAAAATTTATAGTCTCACAACCACGATCTCCCTGATATGCCACCCTTAATAGGAACTCTTAATAAAATAATAGTAATGTTTTATTTATATTAAGCCTTTCCACAGCTGACAGACGCTTTACAATCCAGGTTAACAGACTCAAGCGAGAACATTTAATAAACAATTGATGGAATAATAAACGTGTGTTTATCAGTTGCAGCGTAAGCACGCTAGGTTATTTATGGATCTGGGTGAAATGTTTAGTTCAGTGTGACTCCATGAATTAAATGATAAACAAGACCCAGTGTCTCATTTCAGCATGAACGGTGGCAAATTTTTGCATTTGGGGCTTAATATTTGCGAGGCTGTTCATGGTGTTTAATCTTGATTCCCCTGAGTGGGTGTGTCGCTCCATGCAGCTTGAATAACTTGTCATAAGCTGATTTTATGCTAACCGCTTTGTTGGCGTTTATCCACTGTGGTATCTGATGTAGTGGGTGTTTCAGTCGGTGCGTCTTAATCAACTCTTTATCTCCAGTATATCAGCATATCACTAGTTTATGGCACTGGTAAAGACTACACATGGATACTCCATTTCTGGTGACATGACAACACACTCAAATTGTGGAGCGTCACCACTGGCATTAATCAACAACAAACAGGACCCTGATATCTTCGACATTTAATTTTTATGTTGTCTAAAGTACGTTATGGTGCTTCAAGCTCTAGTGGATTTTTTCTTAAACATTGTACACTGTATATAGAACGTCAAATAATGTTTAAAATAAATTGTAATCATTTGAGAGCAACAAGAATGATACCAAGCTACTGACATTAGTAGATGAATTCGGCTGAAAGTTTGGTTTGTCTGCCATTTTTATCTGAGCTGAGAGGCTTCAGAACATATGATGTCATTTCCAGTAATGTAACATGGTGAGCACTGATGCAGACTGGTTTTTGCAATGCATTGTGGGATATTTTAAGAAGCAGACATTGCTGTGCATTATAAGGATTTTGCGAGAGAGAGAGAGGGAGAGAGGCTGACTGACCAACTGCTCAGTTCCCTTACTACTGAACTAGAGAGCTGATGGATACAGACCATTCTGTGTGTGTGTGTATGTGTATATGTGTGTGTGTGTGTGTGTGTATGTATGTATATATATATATATATATATATATATATATATATATATATATATATATATATATATATATATATATATATATATATATATATATATATATGTGTGTGTGTATGTATGTATGTGTATGTGTATGTGTATATGTATATGTATATAAAATATATGCACAAAGTATGTGCACCCCTGACCAACTTGCCACAAATTTGGAAAAAGACAGTTGTACAGAATGTCTTTGTATGCTGTAGCTTCACAATTTCCCTTCACTGAAACTAAGATGACTGCACCCCAGACCTCCTGCAAAAAAGCTCCTGTAGCTGAATGATCACGAATCCCCACAGCTACGCTCCAACATCTAATGGAACTCTTTCCCAGAAGATTAAAGCTTATTATAAGAGCAGAAGGAACACGTCTGGAACGAGATGTTCAAGATGTTATCACCTGGTGTCCACATACCTTTGAACACATACAGTATAGTGCATGCTTATTTGTACTTATTATACACACTTGAAACGTTTAATTTAAACACGAGTGTGGGATTTTCAGCTTGATATGAGCTGGATTAAAGCCCAGCATTCGTGTGACTCTTCTCCAGGCTTTTCCTAAAATGTGATTTAAACTTGAATGGGCAACGTAGATTAATCCCTATACACTGATTCTGTATTAACTGTATAAACAGAATAAACTGCTCCACAAAAGCCTTCAAATAACCAGCCTGCCACTCCATGTTTGACATTCCATGAAACACTCCATAGTTTCATTTTCTCCTTCAATCAACCCACAAATATGTAGAATATGTTGACGTGACAATCATCTCTAATACTTTACATAAGTAAAATACTTTCATTGCATAGAAGTTTCCTTTAAAAGGAACAGAAAGGAAGTCGTTATACACTATATTGCCAAAAGTTTTGGGATGTCTGCCTTTACATGTACGTGAACTTTAATGACATCCCCATTCTTAATCAGTAGAGTTTAATATGGAGTCGGCCCGCCCTTCACAGCTATAACAGCTTCAAGTTTTCTGGGAAGGCTTTCCACAAGGTTTAGGAGTGTGTTTATGGAAATTTTTTACCATTCCACTAGAAACGCATTTGTGAGGTCAGGCACTGATGTTGGACGGGAAGGCCTGGCTCGCAGGCTCCACTCTAATTCATCCCAAAGGTGTTCTATCGGGTTGAGGTCAGGACTGTGCAGGCCGGTCAAGTTCCTCCACACCAAACTCGCTCATTTATGTCTTTGAAGACCTTGCTTTGTGCACTGGTGTGCAGTCATGTTGGTACAGGAAGGGGTCATCCCCAAACTGTTCCCACAAAGTTGGGTGCATGAAATTTTCCTTAATGTCTTGGTCTGCTGGTGTATTAAAAGTTCCTTTCACTGGAACTAAGGGGCCTCGCCCAACTCCTGAAAAACAACCCCACACCATACTCCCCCCTTCACCAAACTTTACACTTGGCACAATGCAGTCAGGCAAGTACCATTTTCCAAGACTCATCCATCATATGGCCAGACAGAGAAGTGTGATTGGTCACTCCAGAGAACACGTCTCCGCTGCTCTAGAGTCCAGTGGTGGCGTGCTTTACACCACTGCATCCGACGCTTGGCATTGCACTTGGTGATATAAGGCTTGGATGCAGCTACTCGGCCATGAAAACCCATTCCATGAAGCTCTCTACACACTGTTTTTGAGCTAATCTGAAGGCCACACAAACTTTGGAGGTCTGTAGCTATTGTCTCTGCAGAAAGTTGCTGACTTCCTCGCACTGTATGCCTCAGCATGCGCTGACCCTGCTCTGTGATTTTACTCAGCCTACCACTTCATGGCTGAGTTACTGTTGTTCCAGTTGCTTCCACTTTATAATAGCACTAACAGTTGACAGTGGAATATTTAGTAGTGAGGAAATTTCACAAATGGACTTATTGCACAGGTGGCAACCTATCATCATACTCTGCTTGAATTCACGGAGTTCCTGAGAGCGACCCATTCTTTCACAAATGTTCATAGAAGCAGTCTGCATGCCTAGGTGCTTGATTTTACATACTGTGGCCACGAAAGTGATTGGAACACCTGAATTCAATGATCCCAAAACTTTTGGCAGTAAAGTGTAGCATATGCTTTCTGTGACTAGACCGTTCAAGGAGGCAGAGTGACACTTCATCAATTCCTGCCCTTTTTCAAGCAAACATCTCCATCATCCAATCACAACGGAGGTGGGCGGGGAAACTTTTTTTGTCAACCGCAGCACTTCACATCCTCCATAAATAGACGATTACACAGCTAGAGGTTTAATTTACAAGCTGATGAACTGTGACTATGTCGAAGCCACAAAGGCAGGCTAGTGGTCACATAGACACAAAACCGACTCGGTAAACAACTCGAATGAAGCTTTTAAAGCTGAAAGTGTGTTTATTCTGATGTGAGTGCTGAAAGCCTGCAGCTCTTTAAGACCACGGTATATAATCCTATGATAATATAATTAACTATAATTATCTTAACAGAGTGAACAGGAAGTGAGGTGTGACATGCCCGCAGGCGTCATTTAAAAGTAAATAACAAAAGCAGGATAAGTGAACACATTCACACTTTTAGGAAAGAAAGCGTTTCTGGAGAATTTTTCAATATGAAGTTGAAGTTGTTCTGTGTCTGTGTTACCTCGTCTCACAGAAAAATAAAAAAATATTCCACTGATCGTACGATTACCATGACAACACCACAAAGAAACTGCGCTAGACCTGGTTGGTTATTTATCTTATCTAATGTTTGACCCAGTCAGTATGGAACAACAGCATGTACCGCAGCATGACATAAAACTACATCAGAGACCGTTGTAAGGTGTGTAGAAAGAACTGGTGTGTGTATTGTGTTCAGTTAATCCTGCTTTAGTGAGAGAGACGTTTTCCATAAATAAAGTGTGTCAATATTCAAAAACTGATTTTTTAATATAAAGTATAGTAACCATTTTTAAGTCAGATGATGACTCCTGGTGTCTCAGATACAGTGGGGCAAAAAAGTATTTAGTCAGCCACCAATTGTGCAAGTTCTCCCACTTAAAAATATGAGCGAGGCCTGTAATTTTCATCATAGGTACACTTCAACTATGAGAGACAGAATGAGAAAAAAAAATCCAGAAAATCATACTGTCTGATTTTTAAAGAATTTATTTGCAAGTTATGGTGGAAAATAAGTATTTGGTCACCTACAAAAAAGCAAGATTTCTGGCTCTCACAGACCTGTAACTTCTTCTTTAAGAGACTCCTCTGTCCTCCACTCGTTACCTTTTTTAATGGCACCTGTTTGAACTCGTTATCAGTATAAAAGACACCTGTCCACACCCTCAAACAGTCAGACTCCAAACTCCACTATGGCCAAGACCAAAGAGCTGTCAAAGGACACCAGAAACAAAATTGTAGACCTGCACCAGGCTGGGAAGACTGAATCTGCAATAGGTAAGCAGCTTGGTGTGAAGAAATCAACTGTGGGAGCAATTATTAGAAAATGGAAGACATACAAGACCACTGATAATCTCCCTCGATCTGGGGCTCCACGCAAGATCTCACCCCGTGGGGTCAAAATGATCACAAGAACGGTGAGCAAAAATCCCAGAACCACACGGGGGGACCTAGTGAATGACCTGCAGAGAGCTGGGACCAAAGTAACAAAGGCTACCATCAGTTACACACTACGTTGCCAGGGACTCAAATCCTGCAGTGCCAGACGTGTCCCCCTGCTTAAGCCAGTACATGTCCGGGCCTGTCTGAAGTTTGCTAGAGAGCATTTGGATGATCCAGAAGAGGATTGGGAGAATGTCATATGGTCAGATGAAACCAAAATAGAACTTTTTGGTAAAAACTCAACTTGTCGTGTTTGGAGGAGAAAGAATGCTGAGTTGCATCCAAAGAACACCATACCTACTGTGAAGCATGGGGGTGGAAACATGATGCTTTGGGGCTGTTTTTCTGCAAAGGGACCAGGACGACTGATCCGTGTAAAGGAAAGAATGAATGGGGCCATGTATCGTGAGATTTTGAGTAAAAACCTCCTTCCATCAGCAAGGGCATTGAAGATGAAACGTGGCTGGGTCTTTCAGCATGACAATGATCCCAAACACACCGCCCGGGCAACGAAGGAGTGGCTTCGTAAGAAGCATTTCAAGGTCCTGGAGTGGCCTAGCCAGTCTCCAGATCTCAACCCCATAGAAAATCTTTGGAGGGAGTTGAAAATCCGTGTTGCCCAGCGACAGCCCCAAAACATCACTGCTCTAGAGGAGATCTGCATGGAGGAATGGGCCAAACTACCAGCAACAGTGTGTAAAAACCTTGTGTCGACTTACAGAAAACGTTGACCTCTGTCATTGCCAACAAAGGGTATATAACAAAGTATTGAGATGAACTTTTGACCAAATACTTATTTTCCACCATAATTTGCAAATAAATTCTTTAAAAACCAGACAATGTGATTTTCTGGATTTTATTTTTCTCATTCGGTCTCTCATAGTTGAAGTGTACCTATGATGAAAATTACAGGACTCTCTCATCTTTTTAAGTGGGAGAACTTGCACAATTGGTGGCTGACTAAATACTTTTTTGCCCCACTGTATTTATGTTGCATGGATTGCAATGATTGGGATTGTGTAAGCCACTGTTGTATTTCTGTATTTCGAAACTGCATTTTGTGTTTTAAAACCTGAAATCAGCTGTAATTTTTTTCACCTTTTTATATATTTAAGAATGAATGTTCTTTTTGGGGGGCACGGTGGCTTGGTGGTTAGCACGTTTGCCTCACACCTCCAGGGTTGGGGGTTCGTTTCCCGCCTCCACCATATGTGTGTGGAGTTTGCATGTTCTCTCTGTGCCTCGGGGGTTTCCTCCTCTCGGTACTCCAGTTTCCTCCCCTGGTCCAAAGACATGCATTGTAGGTTGATTGGCATCTCTAAATTGTCCGTAGTGTGTGATTGTGTGTGTGAATGAGAGAGTGTGTGTGCCCTGCGATGGGTTGGCACTCCGTCCAGGGTGTATCCTGCCTTGATGCCCGATGACACCTGTGATAAGCACAGGCTCCCCGTGACCCGAGAATAGATCGGATAAGCGGCAGACAATGAATGAATGAATGTTCTCTTTTTTTTTATTTTTTTTTTTTTTATAAATAGTATATTACTTAGATTTTCACCAAATAACCAACAAAAAAAGGTGTGTCCCAAATTGCATGCTTGCTCTTTTGTGTAGTATAAATAATGAGAGTTGTGTGTTAACACTGACAATTCCAACAAGTAGAATTGCTCTTGAAATGAAGTGTGGAATATTGGACACTTTATGTGCTCAACATTCGTAGCTTTGCTTACGTAGAGGAAGGAGGGCGGGGCTACTAAAAATTTCAACATGGTTGACAACACTCCGGTGGTTACAGTGTCTTACAAACATGACTTTTCAGCAGTTTAAGATTTTACAGTACTGATAAACAGCTTGTTTTTCCAGTTTGTAAAGAAGTGTTCTATTTGAGACTATATGACCTAGTGTAAGTACATAGTGTGTGGTACTTTTGGGTCATTTGGGACACAATCAATATTCTCTAGTTCATTGTTCCCTTCTTTGACTTGGTGACTTTTCTTTCCACTTTTCAGGTGCGTTTGCGAAGGTAAAGGAGTCTCAGCGCATGAGCGATGAAGGGAAGATGGATCAGAACGAGGCTGACGGTATTCGGAAGCGCTGCAGGACAGTAGGCTTCGCCCTGCAGGCCGAGATGAACCATTTCCACCAGCGCAGGGAGGTGGACTTTAAAGACATGATGCAGGCCTACTTACGTCAGCAGATCACCTTCTACCAGCGTGTGGTGCAGCAGCTCGAGAGAACCCTGCACATGTACGACAGTCTGTAGAGGACGGAAAGTCATCAGGATGCAGGAAGGCCGTGTCAAGAGCTCATCCTGCTTCTGCACAAGAGCTGCTTCCTCTGTCTTTAACTCCTGGTTTACAAAGACACCCACAGCTGAGAAACGACCAACAGAACATATGCACACGAGGACCAAACACTAGCTCATGCACTTAAAATGTCACTTTCTTGGCTGTCTTTTATGGCCAAAATGTACGATTCCAGGGACTTGCACAGTTGCCTTGATAAACACATCCGTATAATTTTTAAGCCTATTTTGTTCACATATCCCATTTAATTTAATTATATTTGCTAAGTCCTTACAACGCTATTTTTAAACCTTGACTACATTCTCTCACACTAAATCTGTCTGAATAGCTTTTTATGAGTAAAATCTCACGACAGCCGTGATTAACCCTGCTAGCAGGCTCAGCAGGTGCCGGGAAACAAACTCTTCATTCATTTTCTAGTTCATTTTCTAATTAAATGAAATTAAAATCCACTCAGCCAATGATCTAGAGCTTGCTGAATCTTACCATTGGATGAGGCGAAGTGATTGGTCTTTAATTTAAAAATGCTTTCTGAAACACAAGCTTGCAGTAGATTAACCTGTAGTAGCTTTCCTTCATCAATTAAACATATCTTGCTTTGATGGCAAGATGAAGCTGAAACTCTAAAACTTGGACACTGACAGATTATTTTGATAATATTTAAACAGCTGTCTCAAATCTACATAAACGAACGCATCTATGCTTGCTTTTATTTTTAACTACATCAAGCACATCTGCTACATCCGAACCCTCCAAATGTCTGAAAGAATTTTTTTTTTTTTTTCCATGAATGAATTTAAAATAGTTGCCCCTTAAACTGCGGGACTAATGAACGTACACTGTATTAATCGAGAGCTTTGATTGAGTCGTGTTCCTCTTGCTTGTAGAGATGAACAAGGTGACTCCTTATATAGGAAGTATTTAAAAGAACTGCTACTTGTAGTGGCATGGTTCCACTTATTTTTCGTATTCTTTTTAATTTTGTGCTTAGATTGTTATAAAAGTATGTTAGTGTGCTCAGGGGTGGTGTGCTTCTGAGCAGTAGGTCGTCTGGGACAGGATTACAGCGAAAGAAATGTTAGCTGATGTTGGTTGTTTTTGTTTTTGGGTGCAGATGTCTTGATTTATACAGATGTTACAGGTTCAGGTGAGGTTAGAGGGTGGAATAATGTAATGTGTTTAGTTTTTAAATTTCAATTTAAAGGTCATTTCTACATTTCTGTCCTGAACTAAACCAGGAGCTCTTTATTTATTCACCAGATCACAAATGATCCATTGTTTGCCAAATAGAGGCTTCTTCCTCTAAATAAACAAAACACTTTGTACAAGATTCCACAATGGGGTTTTTGCATCTCCTGGTCCAGCTTTATGCAGAAGAGCTCATGCATCATACCACACTATCATCGTTTGCATAAGCATTGTTTTTCTCTCCCCTGTTTCTCCCCCTGGCATTTGGCTTTGCTTCACAACACAGTGAGATGTAACTGTAGTGTAGCTGAAGGGAAAGCTGTATGATCTATTAAAGTATTTTATTTTTGCCACATGAAAAAACAAAACTGTTTTGGTGAAAAAGAAGTCCATGGGGTGGAGATAGTGAGTGAGTCAGGATTGTTTGTGTCCATTTGGCCAATGAAGCACATTCTTAGATGGAGCTGATTTTTGAGCAATGGGGGAAATAAAGTGTCCTTCCTTCATTTGTAAGCTGTGTAATTGCTATCAGACCAAAGTATCACAGTTTGTAGTTCCAGTCAATTAAATAAGGACTATTTTTTTTCCACATTTTGCAGTATGTTTGTGACCACATTTGGGTGTGAAGTGGCTCAGAAAATGCTGGAAATCTTACATCGCATATCTGGAAACGGCTGAGACGGCAGAATAGACAGACAGGACGATGATACTGGAGTGATGAATGCTGAATCAGACCTCCAAACGGACCACAAGCTTAACATGGATGATTTGAACTCTTAAAAGGATATGTGAGGTTGTTTTTTTTTTTTCTGTTTTGTTTTTGTTGTTGTTGTAAAATGTGTGAATTCTGTCTTTTAGAAAGCAGTCGCAAAAAAAAAAAAAACTTTGTTTCTACTACAGTCATGCTGAGTCTTAATAAAAAAAGAAGCTTTCCTCAAGTGACCCTTCATGTCTGTTCACATTTTTAATTGTCAAAGAGAATTGCAACACCCAAACCCCTTGATTTCACATTCATACCTTGAATATGAGATCAGAAGTTGAGACGGAGATGACACAGCTGTTAGCATTGATGAGAGATTTTCTGTTTCAGCTGGATCAGAGTCTCGGACACTTTCCACATCGCAGAGGATACGGCTGTTTAGACGCAGATCTTAAAGGCTTATTTTCGGCAGAATACTTGCTAGTGGATTAGCTAATAAATAGAGCATGCAGATGTCTCAGGTTGCATTTTTTTCAGCATGCATACAAAGACACATGGAAAACACATTAAAAGCAAAAGTGCTGCACATGGCCTTCAAAGCAGTGACACGCGAGAGATGAAGGAAGTCAACTTTCATTTAGTTCAGGAGAAAGATTCTAAATATGTCTCACATAGCTGAGGCATGATTAAGCATTTTGCTTCCCTTTTATTTATTTATTTATTTCTTTACTTCCCTCTAGAAAAAGGATTGAAAGATAATGAAGTGTAGTGGCCCTGTTTTAAAAGCATAGTTTATTTATGAGAATTGGCAGGATGATGATTAGCACATTTGATTTTATGAACCAACACAAATGCACTCCAACTGTGTGCTGAGACATCACAGAATCTAGCTTTTCTAATCAAGTTCAGTTCAGAGTCTGGCACATTATAAGATCTGCTGGTTTATGAAGTCCTTCAGTGCAGCAGTTTAATGACTCCACATTGGATGCATGAAAATTCAGTTTTTCAGTTCAGTTTTATTTGTAGCGCTTTTTAATTATAGATGTTAGAAAGCAGCCAGAGTTGACTGGCACAAACACACTCTCTGAGATGACATGAGGAAAAAGGTTTTACCGTTAACTCTCTAGGCACATCAAAAGCCAAGATCTGGACCTTTACTTAGGAGAAAAATCTATTTAATAAACAGTTCCTTTAGCTAAAGGCAAAAGTTTCCACTGACACTTAAAAGACTGTGGCTATTGTTGCTTTCATACATACACTGATTTTATGTCTTATTCTGAACTAACTGTAGCATCAACACTTTTCAGTAGTCCAACCTTGAGATAATAAAAGCTTCATTCAGTATTCTGCATCATGTAATAACCTATTTAATATAAAAGACTAAATTTAAAGCAATACTCTGAATATGTAGTAAATTTTGATTCATCAATACACTACTGATGGAATTTATGCTTCACTGGTGGTCTTAACTTGTCCGCTGTACTAAATAAGAGTCCTGAATTATTTTTATTGTCTTCCTGAAACCTTTCTGTATTTAGGAAAGCTCTCCTTTCATGCCATTTTCAAATTTTAAGTATTAGCTTGATTCCCATTCAACAGTCTGCATGTGTCGGCATCACACCACGGTACGTTATGTTTTTCCATACTTATTTAGAATAACGTAATCAAGACAAAGTGAAAATATTCTGGCAAAGATTCATTTTAAATGAAATGAGGTCAGAATCATCAATCATTTCAGACTGGGAGAGTTCGACTTCTTTAATATTTATGCCAAATATCAGTATTAAATCTTGTCCTCTGCCAGTGAGCTAGCACTGAGCTTCGCTAATGAAATATGGCTTTAATGAGCATTACTGAAGCCTGTGGGAATGTGACGGAAACGTTTTGCTCTCCACCAATGCTGAACTCACACTTCTACAGTCATCTGGTAATTATCAGTGTCTACAAGACTGAATAATCTGTCCTGTGTATCCTGTGTTTTCACGCTTGGATCAGACTCAAGGCTCATTTAAGAACATTACCAGTCATTATGCAAAGCAAAACTATGCACCATATGAGTATACAGTACCTCCAGAAACTATTTCCTCCGATTATATCTCTTTTTGCTTCATCAAATTGAAGTACACTAGTATGACTTTTTTATCTAAGCTCTTTGCTATGCTCTCTACAGAAATAAAATCATATACTTTATTTAGAAGTTTTCAGAATGATTTAAATAAAAAAAAAAATCGAAATACTACTTAACTGTTGCGTATTCACGCCAAGAGGCAATACTTCATGCATTAAACTTGTCTTTAATTTGACCATTTTCTTTTATTCCTCAATACAAATTTTTTCCAACTTTCCCATGTGGGAGAATGTGGGTGGACTGCAATTTTCAGGTCATGCCACATATTTTCAATTGGATTTAAGTCTGGGTTTTGACTCAGCTGTTCCAAAACAAACCCTCTCTTTTCTAGAAATTCCTTTGTAGTTTTTGCTCTGTGCTTTGGCTCATTGTCTTTTTGGGATGTAAATTTTCATCCTGAACATATTTCTGGCTGATTGGATTTGGTGCTTGATGGCAAAAAGATTTCAGCTCCAGAGTGTGATGCTACCACCACCGTGCTTGATGGCAGGAATGGATTTATCTCAGTGTTGAGAATATATTGTATGCATTGGGAATGTCACACACCTTATAGCAAATTCCTGACATCCATTTTTAGTTGGCCTTTATTGGTAGCGGTTTCCTTTTGGCCGCTCTGCCCTAGAGGCCGGCTTGTTCATGGCCCCACATGATCTCCTATTTCATCCAGTGAGCTCTGTAACCCCTTCACTGTTCTAGTTCTCTTATTAGACACTTTTCTGACAACTGCCCTTCCTGCCTGTGTGCTCAGTTTGGAAGAGCCTGATCTTGGAAGTGTCTGCCATGTTTTTTCCACTTTGTCATAATGGATTTCACAGCACTCCTAGGAAAGTTCAAAGCTTTTCTCATCTTTTTAAAAACCGCCTCCATATTTTATCCTCCTAACAACTTCATCGCAAAGCCTCAAAGGCTTCTACATGACGACTGGACTGATCTGAAGTGTCGTTTTAGATGCGAGAGCTTCCAAACATCAGAGATATTTATTGTGCGAGCCTACATTTGGCCATGGGTGGATTTCATAATGAATTCATCCTTTTTAACAAAATTGTTATACGTTATAAATTAAATACTAGTCCTAATTTAGACAGGACTATCTAAAAGAAGGGAGAAGGAGAAATATTTAATGATATTTATTGAGTTATTTATTTATTTATTTAAAAAAAAAAAAAAAAATAAAATAAAATAAAATAATATATATATATATATATATATATATATATATATATATATATATATATATATATATATATATATATATATATATATATATGTATCTGAGAATATATAACTAAAGGATTTAATTTAGTTTTGTAGAAATAGAGAGACACTAATATACTGAAATGTCATGTTGCAGCAAATACAACAAAATTCTGTGCCTGTATTCTGCAATTCTTTACTGTTAAATAAAAACTTCATTTGCAGCTTCTTTTCTTATGCGGTTGTGTTTTGCAAATATATTTCCATGTGGCAAATAAGGACATGAACTGCAGAGGCCCTTATGCAAAAAAGACTGGACTTTAATGGCTATTTCTTTCACTGTCTTTAAAACATTTGGCTCACATTTCTCTTTTATCTACTTGCTGTTTTCTTTTGGAGCCCTGAAACCAGAATTTCAGGTCAGACAGCACTATCAGAGCAGCATGAGAGAAGAGACACACCTTTAAGCTCTGTTTGCTCCTGGCTCAAGACACATGCATGTTAAAATGCTGTGATTCACAATGCTCCATGCTGTGAGTGGTTGGGACTGGAGGTGTTAGGTGAAGGGTAGATCAGAAGGAGTGAGTCAGGATTGTGGGGAAAAGGAGGGATGGAAGATAAAGCAACAGAATAATACAATACTGGTCATGTGATCACTGAACTTCATTTAAATAGACAGGTAACAATTACAGGCTAGACATCTATATGCATTGCTATTTGAAAGGTTATCAGAATGAAACTTTAAGAGCTATTTATTCAGCTGGAATTTCAAATAACGTCAGTTGTTGGCCTTGAAACAGCATTAAAAAGAATTCTGGACTGTACCAGATGGCTCCCGTCATGGAGTGTAATTACAGAGCCCCACCTGCTGTTACATCATTTTATTTGCTGTTACATCAGTGACTACAAGTATCACATTTCAAATTCTGCCAAGGAAAGTAAACACAACCTGTGTCAAGCCTCCTATACAAACTTAATGTTTTATTTTTTTACTGTGAGCTGCATAAACATGAAAGTGACGGTTGAACAATCAAGGATCAAGGACAGACTTTCACTTTTGGTCACATGGGTGCTTCCTGCCTTGACACTCTTCCCAAATACTGTAGCTTTCCCCTTGTCATGCCCCAAGTAGCTCCTCCTCTGGCTCCTCCCACGATCCCTCCCCTTATTACCGCCCACAGCCCTGGAGCCAGACTGAGATCCCAGTGGAGACAACAGCCACTTCCTTAGAACACGAAGTCTACATTCCCCACATTCTATCTGACCTCGACAAACAACATTCCAGTTTTGGGAAAAGGCAGTCTATCACTGTTTCTCCTTGCTCTCATTCACTCTCTCTCTCTCGCTCTCTCTCTCTCTCTCTTCAGATTCATATCCAACATCTATCAAATCCAGGGTCAGTTTTATAGCACAGTGGATTCAGCTCGCGTTCATCTGTCAGATCAACTGGCCAGTATTTAAACCCAGTGCATACAAGATACAATCGCTACTTGAATCAGCAGAGACCTCGAGCAAACAAACAAAAAAGATAAAAAAGCACTACTGCAGAATTATGTATTTGGCTTTAAGACCATTGCGTGAGTTGGTTAACAAAAGGAGGGGAGAGTGTCAGAAGTCTATTAGCGAGAAGCTGCGTCCTTCCTGTTTACAATAATCTCAGTTATTTTTAACAATCTCAAGGTCCAGAATTTGAATTTAACAACAGGCTGTGTAAATGACTACATACTTTACTGATTAAGCTTCAGGCCCCGGATATCTAGATATGGTAAAGCAGGAACATGGATCTAAAAACATCAGCTAGAGATAGAACTTACAGATATGATCTTTAAACAAATATTATACAGTTGGTATATTGTTTTGCTGACATCTCAGTTTGAGTGTGAGTAAATTAAGTCTATACTATTTCTGACTAATAGCAGTTCTTTTTCTGTATGCAATAAGACCAAGGTTATCTGTCCTGTATTTAGAGGCTAAATCCTGCTCCACAAGTCACTATTGTTGTTGGTAATAAGCTTTGGATGATATTCCAATAATAAAAGGGAGTGTTGTGTAAGAGCTAGTTCCATGAGAGAGAGAGAGAGAGAGAGAGAGAGAGAGAGAGAGAGAGAGAGAGAGAGAGTACATGCTGCTTGATGCTTTTGTTTTCATTCTTTTATTTTTGAAGTATGTATGTGTATCTGGGGTTCACAGTGAGAGAGAGAGAGAGAGAGAGAGAGAGAGAGAGAGAGAGATAGAAAGAGAGATAGAAAGAGAGAGTGCTGTCCCACAGCTACACATATACTAAGAGAAAATATATAAAATGGATTATGAAAATTCATATGGAACACAGATTTATAGAGGAAAAATACTAATTGTTTACACTATCCAATGAACTGCCTGTATTTATGAGGACAGAATAAAAACCTCAGCATGCTCAATGTGGAGATAACTGCTACGGTTGCGCAAAAACAAAACCCACAATAAATTTACCTCATGTTCTCTTTGCAGTTCCGTGTTGGTCATTGTGGGTGAGTGCTCCAGCACTGCAGATGGCGATATTAAAATTTCAGGACTATGAGCACACAGCAGTTGTTGCAATACATAATCAAGTGAAGAGTGCTTTAAAATAACAAACTATATAGTCATTTATCCATCCTTCCATTTTTCTGTAGCGCATATCTTTCACAGGGTCATGGACAACCTGGAGTCTATAACAGGGGACTCAGGGAACAAAGTGAGGGACCCACCACAGAACACAATCACACACATACACACATACATTCACAAACTATGGGCAATTTAGAGATGCCAATCAACCTACAATGCATGTCTTTGGACTGGGTGAGGAAACCGGAGAACCTGGTGGAAACCCCTGTAGCACAAGGAGAACATGGCCAAAACATGCTCACCACTAAGCCATTTTGCCACACACACTAGATTTAGCAACATGTTGTTGTTCTTTTGGCTGCTTCATGTTCAGGATTGCCATAGAGGATCATCTGGTCCCTGGTGCCCTTCCTGACCTAACCCTCCCATTTTATCCAGGCTTGGGACTGGCTCTGAGAATGAACCCCTTAGTGTCTGGGTTGGTTTCCTGCCTGGGGAATGGAACTCGGGCCACGGCAATGAAAGTGCAGGATCCTGCCTCTGGACCACCAGGTGACCCAATATTAATTTGCTAAACATCCAACGAGAAGGAATTCCAAATGATGGTTGATGGTGTTCTTTGTTTTTTTCTAGTTGGAGATCTTTTACAATTGACGAATTTTAGTCGCATTCGAGACATAAAGGAAGAGGAAGAGCAGCTTATACTGTTCTATATTTACAAAGAGAAAATGAACAAGAGAAATAAGACGGTGGAGGTACATGAAAGCATTCAATTTAAAAACCATTTACGTGTCTTTGTAATCCTTGAACAAAGAGTAACAAAGAGTCTTGGGTAGTATTCACAACCACACAATGACTAAACACAGGCTTGGGCATGACACGGTGAGCGGAGCCTCTGCAAGATGTCTGTTTGCTCTGCAGTTATGTCGTATTGTTTGTGGAAGCCACACCAATGTTGTCTCTGCTTCAGGCATGCTGGGGTCTTAAGATTCTCTCCAGAAATTTCTCCAAAAACAGCCATAATCATCAGAAATGGTTCCAGCATTTCCAAGCTCTTGTTGGGATGTCATGCTGCTTCAGTTCAGTGTTTCAGCCTTGGATTTGACACAGGACTGAGTTTAGATTAGAAAACCCAGCCTCTGTTGTCCTACTGATGACCTGGGTCACTACCTCCATTAAGATAAATGTGAAAACAGGTTTTAATGATGAAATAGTTGATTTCAAAAAACATTTGCTAAATGTGTTGGCTTTCTAGTGTGTATATTAGGATAAAATAGCATTATTTTAGTTACATAAAGTCATATTTTGATTGGTTGTCTGATTAAACCTGTCCCACACATTAGCCTACACTAGGTTAGGCTAGGTTATGTTTAAGTACCTGTGGCACATGAAAGCACACATACATTCAAAGCTGCACTGAATTATTTTTGGTTTTGGGAATGGATTAAAAAGAAAGATAGGAGTTGTGATAAAATTGCGTGTTATAGTAAACAATATATAAACAATTCATCGCTTTTGGTGGTGGTGTCATGGTAATGTGTCAGTACTGGCGGTAAAATCGCTGTAATGGTGTATCTAAGATGTATTTATAGCTACTATTTTAGGAAAGAATACATGTTTTCGATAGGTCTAAACTATTTTGCTTTTATTTTTGCTGCAGTAAGATTCTCTCACTACTGTGAAGGGGTTTGATTCCTGGGCAGGAAACCGACCCAGACACTGAGGGGTTAACTTTAAGTGGCGATCCCAATCCTGGATAAAACGGGATGAGTCAGGAAGAGCTTCCAGCATAAAACCTGTTCCAAAATCAAATATGATGATTGAACGATCCTCTGTGGCGAAAATGGAGCAGATGAAGGACAACAACATTTTATATAGTAAGATTATTCAGGACTCTGCCAGCTGTATTGTAGATTATATTTTCATGTCATAGTAACAAAAAATACAGATAAAAAAATAAAGTAAAAAGAAAAAAGAATTTTTCCTAGCTTTGAATATTTTGCATTACACCCCTCTTCAGTACTCCACAGCGCTGCTTCTGACCCACTAGAACCTCACATTGTGTGAAGGAATAAAAAAATCTCCCATTTCAGAGGAAAATCTCAGTACTTAGTACTGTAGCAGTAGCTAACCTACTTTATAGGTTTTCCGGGAGTTTCTCTGCAGGAGCGGAAATACAGGAAGTGTGTAAAACAGTGCTTGAAGGTACAACTGGACTCCATTTACACAGAAATCAGTGTCCTCTCTCTAAACACTCCGCCAGCTCTGACCAGAAGAGACCAGTTTAGAACATATCTGTGTTTTACCACAAATTCAGACTAAATGATGTATGATTATTGAGCGTTATACATCATCAGTAATTGCTCTTTGTTTTCTCTGAATTAGTATGAAGCATCGTCAAGAAGTGAGTCAGTGGTTAGACTGGTAAAAATGGGGATTTTTCTCCCCCAGCGCAGTCCTTGTACAATGTGTCACAGTAGCTAAGGACCACACAGACACACACACACACACGTACAATGATTTGTCTAACTTCCTGGTCACAGGGCAGCTGATGTTGTCACTTCAAGCATAACAGTGTTAGCTGTGGAATCTTTGCTGATTGCTGTGGTAAGTGAAAGAATGAGTCTTTATTCCATTCAGAGTGAACACAGGCCCAGTGTTTGACCCCGATGCACCCAGATTCCCCCCTGCAGAGCCCCGTGGTTTATAGCTGGTCAACAACTCAGAGTCTAAAGACTCTCCAGTGCTCACCAGCTGTCCTGAACTTCAGCATCATATGTTCTAGCGCTAAGTGCCGCATTTAACACTGGCTGCTTAGGACAGCTGTCTGAAGACCTGCTGGAACACAGCAAGCTTTATGAACACGTTACACGTTACATCATTCATCTATTTTCTATATTTAGAGAGAATCCTATGGAGTATGTTATTATTAGAAAGGCTAAGAGACCAAATTAGCTATTTGGTTTGATTGTAAACTGTTTTGCTAGTTGATGTACTTGATGACTTTAACATGGTGACACATTGTAAAAAATAATATAAGCATGCACAATAAAAATGGATTATCTTATAGAAGTTTCCCATCTAGATGCAGTTTCATGTCTGGAGGCTTTTGGACAACTTCAAAGCTTTAATGCATGGGCTCATTTCAGATACTAAAACTGTCTGAAGCAATAAATCCTTGCACAAACACACTGGGCTTTCTGGTTTGATTAGCAGAGTAAACTGAGTAGTTCAACTCGAAAAACCAGGAACAAAAGAGTACAGAAAGAGTAATAATCCACTGGAGATAATCAGACTATAGCTTCTCTTATGGATTATATACAGCATCAAAACGAACGTTATTTATTATTTCCATAGTGTTAGTTTATTTGTGGTGATTATTTTAAATCCAGAACATTTTCTTCCAACTTTTTTAAAGGCAATAGAAGTAAAAATTAGATAGGTTATAACATTTAATACAAAGATTATGAGAGGAAAACGGTCTAAAGAGCCATGTTGCATGTTTCAAAGATACATAATAGTCACAATACGGAGATTACAATAAAGATGACTTATTTTTAAAACAGATTATATTCTAGATTTAATGACAGATTATATTCTAGAAGTCTATTTTTCTAGATAGATGGAAGAATATATACATTTATAATTCTCCTGAACAGTGTGACGATCCAACACCTCTGACAAGGATCAAGAAAAGTAAAATAAGGTTTATATTTAAATTTTTTTAGAATAAAAAAAAATGGATTAAACTGTAATATATCTGTGAGGAAGTAAGTGTGTAGGCCTTCGTCTCTGCTAGAGAGTACATTTCTGTGTCTAAGTTTTTTTTTTGTTTGTTTTTTTTAAAGGGAGTCTGCGCCACTTTTGGGTTGCCAGTTGGCTTATATGGGTAAGCTTATGCAAAAAAACCAAAAAACTTGTCAAAATGCTGAAATGTGCACCAAGAGAAAATGCCGTCTGTAGGAAAGAATGACTGCAGCTCAGAGGCTTGTTAAAAGCTGACCAATGACTACTTGTTTCATGACTCAAAAATTTCACACGTGTTCCTGCGCCACCTGCTGTTCACTGTGGGTAGCACACACCGGGGTTGAGTTTGAACCACAATAATATTGTTCTATATCATAATATATTATATATATTAATACATCATGTATGCTAATGGAAGTGACAACAATTACAATAAAATCTGAAATACATTGTGTTTCTGTTTTTTTTTTTTTTTTTTTTTTTTTTTTTTTTTTAAAATTTTATTTCATTTGTTGAGCAATATTGACAAAGTATATCAAGCCTAGAATGAAAAAATAAATTAAAAAAAAAGAAAAAAAAAAAGAACCCAGTTACATGAGCACACCACAGAATTTTGCATGTTTAGCCAGGCTGAAAAAAAAATCTAATATTTACAAAGAAGACAAACATAAAAAAGGGCAGCTTTTAAAAATAGAAATTCATCCCTGTTTGTAATATATTCTTGATACATCATGGTATAAATTCTCTAAACCTAAAACCTGAGTTATATTTCATTCTCGAATTAGATAACAGCTAATAGTTATCCCATGGCTTAATATTAGCTATATGAACACACATAGATAGAAATATGAAGAGTCTTTTGAAAGATAATGGCCATTAATTTCTACTCTCAGGGAAAAGAAATATCACAGGATTTAACGATAAAGAATAAAATATTGCAATATGACCTAAATATTAATTTCAGTCAATTTAAAGAGTATGAATGCATCTCAGTGGTACTGTGTCCAAACATCTGCATGGACAATTTAAAAATGTACAGTTCAAAATATAAACACATTAAGGAACCAAATACATCAGAAAAAATAACAAGGATTAGGCTTAACTTTACTCCTTAATCCTGATCTGACCTTTAAGGAAGAACTAAAATGTGACAGTTCTTCATATATGTGTGTTATCTCCTTATTTTCAACATATATCAGATTAAAATATAAAACAGAAAAAACTACATCAGCTAGGGAATGTGTATTGTATAGTCCACGACAACAGACGAAGTTACTGAGGTGCTTTAGGTGAAAGCAAGTCCACTGGTAAAACCATAGGTCTCTTACTCTTCTAGAAGAGATGACTCTCTAAACTACATGTGGAAGTGGTATATACTAGAAAATATGAAAAGGATATGGAACTCTCCAAGCAAAAAAAAAAAAAAAAAAGAAAAAAAAAAAGGCAAAGTCACTAAAATCAGCTAGATGAGAATACCGCAGAACCTTGCAATATAATATAACTGGAAATGTTAAAATGACAAAAGCACATTTTCCACGCATGTGAAATACAATACAAGAGAATTGCTCATCAGCCCATATTTTCCTATGACTAAATATATAATTATAGCTTTGTTTTCGATTACATGAATGGAAAACGGCGCCACGAGTTCAGAATAATGACCACAACATCAGCCGTATCAGCCAATAGAGATGCTGGGCCACATCCTTTTGGCTTCAGTGATATATATTTATAGACTTATATAGAAATTGTTCTTCAGTGCCTTAAATCAGTCCAGTGGATGTATGGATAAAATCTCAGTTGTTTCAGTTGTTACATGACCAAAGCACTGAGGGATTTACGGCACACTGTGCTACAGACAGAAAAAAATATATATTTCTAGGCAAAAAAAACCCCCGCCTTAATTAAAAAATGTTTTTTTTCCAATTAAAAATCTTTCACATCTTATTGAAAAACAGTTTATATATATATATATATATATATATATATATATATATATATATATATATATATATATATAAAGGGGGCATAGTTGATGCATCATTAAACTTAAAATTTATTTACTTTCAGAATACATATAAAATTTTCAAACATATTAGGTAATGTTCATGTCCAAAAGAACAATTTAAATATTAAAAATGAATGCCAGTCTATCAATGGTTTATCAATAGCTTGTTCTGTAGCTGGCTAAAAACAAAACAAAAACAACAACAACAACAACAACAACAACAACAACAAAAGAAACCCAAAACCTTCTCAAAACATCTTCATCTTTATGGGTCTGAAATTACTGGGTCTTTCTAGGAGAACTGTAGACTTTCTAACAATGAAAAGGTGCATTGACCAGTCCTCATAAGACTTGGTCTTTCATCAGTATAAAACAAAAGCAGATTCATGTGAGAAGTGTTTACATGCACTCATCGCGCATGACAACTAATGGATCAAAAGTTGTTATCCACCAAAAATTATTTTTTCTCAACCATTTGTATCTTCATAATACTGTTAGGAATGACTCAAGAAAGTATTAAAAAAAAAAATCTGTCAATATATACTAATGGTCAATACAGCATGATGGAACAGAGTCCTAGATTTCTCCTCTCATACCCAGTACTGGTTCTTTTTCAGGGCTGGGTTCGTTGTCCGACAGTGCTGCAGTAATTCAGGATCTGCGTCTTTAGACTCCATATTGGACATGGGGATGTTATTCGCTGGATCAGTTTTTCTGAAGGTTTCCTGAGCCACCTCTCCGTTTTTTGGCTTGCTGGAAGCATTCTGGACATTGTGCTTTCCAGTTTTGTTGCGACGCACCAAGTAGTATGCTAGCATACCAGCTATGATCAGTAGAAGGAGGATGACTAATATGGGTATAAGGATGGCCCATAGTGAGTTCCGTCTAGAAACAGGGGACTTATGGGCATTGGTAGAAGGTGTGGTGGGACCTGTTTCATATGGCCAGTTCTCCTCCCCTGTCCGTCTGGCATCAGGTTGGTCTGCTTTACTTGTGTCAGTGTCCATAGATGTGGGGACTTTAAGTACTGTAGCACTATAGATTCCTGTTGGGTCATAAGGCACTGTTTGGAAGGCAAGAATGCACTCTGCTGGGGGAACTCCATGTGCCTTGAGGAGGAAGTGAGCCTCATCCTGATCTTGAACTTTGTCCTTTGCATCCCCAGTGGAGTTCAGGAGCTCTAGAGCCACTCGTCCTTCATCAAGATCTCTCTGGGAAAAGGATTCCACAGGCTGGCCATCTGCAGACCCTCCTCTTCTTACAAACCTTGCTCCCTTTGGCTGCTGGGTCAAGCTGAAGGTTGGTGAAGTTTTGGTCTTGTTGGCAAGTGGGGTTGCATCTAACAGCTTTCTGTCCACCAGAACGATAGTGCCACGTGGGAGTAAGGGATCCTTGGCCACATTTACTAAGGGTTTGACTCTGATGTTGAGGCTGGAGGAAACATTAGCGGCTCTGCTGCGGGCTACAAAGGAAAAACTGTCATTTGAAGAAGTAGACTTGATAAAGCGAACACTCACTCTCCCTTCCGTTATCTGTTTTTGGGTAAAGGCAGAGGTAGGCTGCCTATCTACCATCACTACTGCATACTTGGGAACATTTGTAATTTTAAATAGTACTTCTTCATCTACTGGTCCTCCTGTGGTTGCTTTCAACATTGCCTCTGTGATAGGAGTCTCGTCATCTCCCTGCTTGACTTGGATCTCCTGCACCTTATTAAGCACTAGTTTCTTAGCCAGAATGCCAATGTGCAACATGTATGGTTCTGACTGGTGTTTCCCATCAGAAACAGTGAACTCCATAAAACCGGCAGACAAGCTACCATCGCTCACAAAGGCCACCTGGCCCATGTTCACCTCCTCTTGGGTGAAATGTGTGATCCTGTCCCCAGTATCCTTGTTAATGATGTGTCCATTAGTAGGGCTCTTTAAGATGGTGAACCTGACCTCATCTGGTGTACTGTCTTGGTCCATTGTATTGAGGTACTGCTTGGACACTACAGTGGTAGATCCTTGCCGAGCCTCCAGCAGCAGCTCCAGACTGACTAGCTCTGGAGGGCTAGAGTCCCTTCGTCTGATTGAGATCAGAAAGACCTCCTCCAGCACCACAGCACCTGGTACAGCCTGAGGGGGGCGACCATGGGGGTTGAGCCGCACACGGAAAGAAAATCTGTCTGAAGATGCTCCTGAGTCATCATGATAGTATTCCAGCTTCCCTTTAACGATGTCATCTTGCCTGAAATACGGTGCATCACGGGGAAGGTCATCACCTCCAAGAGTGAGTCGGCCATGTTTAGGGAACTGCCGTACGTCAAAAACTATGTCCTGGCCTATCCGTTTTTCTTGTGGAACACTGCCTAGTAGGTTGGATGCATCCAGAATGGAGACATCAAACACCTTAGATTGCCCCTGCACCACTGACATACCTGAAATGTAATTACAAAGCAAAACATCATCAATATACTGCACACCAGGAGATAACCTGTTTAGAAATAAATTTAACAGATGTAGCGTGGTACCTTTGTTCTTCCACAGCTGTGAAGACACATTGCGATGGGTGGCATAGTATGACACGGTAACAGGAAGAGTGTGTTGGAGTTTTGCTGCCGGTGGTGATGACAGCTCGAGTTCTACAGCATCTTTTACTACCCAGAAGGACTCTGATGGCATCTGGTGTTCATAATAAACTGCACCAGCATCCAGCTAATGAATAAATTAAGAAAAAAAAAAAGGAACAATGGATAACAAATCAAAGGTTAATTATGGTATAGTAGTTATGATATGATAAAATGTAAATCTCCAGATGGACCACAAATTCTGAATCGTGGTCAAGAGAATTATCCTCACTGACTAGCCTTAAATTGAAACAGATTTTTTTTAAATGGCTCAGAGCAATGTGGAACCAAATGTAGAAATGTTAAACAGTCTATGAAAACTTCTAAACTCATCATATATTCATCTATATCTGTATCTACTATACACCAACCAGGCATAACATTATGACCACCTGCCTAATATTATGTTTGTCCCCCTTTTGCTGCTAAAGCAGCCCTGACCCATCATGCACTGTGTATTCTGACCTTTCTATCAGAATCAGCATTAACAATTTGAGCAACAGTAGCTCGTCTGTTAGATCAGACCACACGGGCCAGAATGCTCCCCATGTGCATCATTGAGCCTTGGCTGCCCATGACCCTGTCGCTGGTTCACCACTGTTCCTTCAAATAGCCATCACAATTTGGCTCTTGTCAAACTTGCTCAAATTCTTACACTTGCCCATTTTTGTGTTTCTAACACATCAACTTTGAGGACAGAATATTCACCTGCTGCCTAATATATCCCACCCACTAACAGGAGCCATGATGAGGAGATATTCAGTGTTATTCTCTTCACCTGTCACTGCTCATAAAGTTATTGCTGATCGGTGTATACTGTAAACAGTTTGCTGTCGGTTGTCATTGCTAATAATGTATACGTAGCATTATGAATATGTTGTTTATTGTGAAGAAGTAAAAATAAAAATGGGTAAGCAAAACAATGCTCAGTCTGTCTTTGCTCAGTCTTTACTATATGGTAAAAGTTGTGTTTTTATGTTTTGATGTCCTCAGCTAAATTGTGACCACTAAACATTTTAGCAAACCATTGAATCCCAGACATAACTAATTTTAAACACGCTGAAACAACCACATAGATGTCAGATATGCTCACCTCGGTTTGTGTAAATTGGCTGATTTCCTCAAATTGTCCACTGTGGTTAGGCTTAATCAGTCGTCCTAGTCGTGGAGGCTTAACGAGAGAATAGTTGATATCATCTCCATCCTCACTGGTCACTGCTCGCAGGATATCACTGTTGATGACTTGCCTGGAGCCTGAAACAACAGCAAGACAGATACATGAATTCATTCCATCATGTAAAAATGCTGATCCCATGTATAGATAAGTGCAATGTTTGCATACCTTTTGGTAATAAAATTCAACAACATTTAAGCCATTTGCTGCTCATGTTAAGTTTAATTCTGCAGACACTATTATTCATGGGACTTGTTCAATTGCTGCTACATAAATTGTTGCTACACTACAAAATAGTTTACAGATCCAGTAGTTTCCTGCACATCACATCCTTGTGTATCTATGGTATTGTATTTGCACAGTATGTATCCTTGTGTGTGTTGGACCACGGTTGGACGTTTCATTCAAACGTATTCCAGCTATACTGAAGAATAACAATATAAACCCACTTGATTAACTAATAGTGAATAAAATGCAAATGATCTCAGATTAAAAGTTTGCATCTAACTTTCTGAATGTGAAATAAATTTTCCTGAATTTTCCTTTGTCTTCATAACTAGCTACTTGTCAGGAATCACTGGGACAGTTCCCTGCCAGACCACTGGAGGGGGTGCTGGCAGGTGAATCGGTGGAGCCTGCTTTACTGTTTGTTTTCCCTTGTACTTTGTGCCATGCCCTTCCTATTGTTCTGCCTTCCTGCCTTGTCACCTGTTTCCCATTGACCCCTGATGTTTTGCCCTATATATGTAAGCCCTTGTGTGCCTGTCCTTTGACAGTTATTGTTTGTTTGTTTTCATGTTTGTTTATTTGTTTCCATGTTTCCACGTTTGTTGGTCCATATGACGGACTGTTCATGTTTGTTCTTCATGTTTAGTTTTGTTTTATGTTTCGTGGGAGTCTTGTCTTACCCCTGTTAATAAAGCAGCGCTTCGTTTAATCTTGTGCATGGGTCGGTTTCCATGGCGTGCGGGTGCACGTGGTTACCAAGGACATCTGAGTACGAGCCCCATGGGGACTTTTTAAAAAAAAATATTTAAAGCCCTATTTTTAAAAAAAAAATATTAATCTCCTAGAATAAGTGGCAAATATATTTAGCATTACTGTACCAGAATACCAGAATCTCACCTGCTTTGTCATTGAAAGTGAACAGAATGATCACACAGTGTTCTCACCATACTTTAGCCTACAGACCCAGAGCTTAGCCAGGGTGTATGTTCCTCTCTGGAGAACTCTCTGACATGTCTTTTTGGGTTTGAGTTTAGAGAAAGAATTAACCAGGGGCAACGTACCAGGAAAGACCAGTAGCTCGCCTTGTACTTCCATGGAGATTGTCAGCTGCCGGACAGTAACAACGAAGCGGTGGAGAGGAGATGTGTGTTCCCCATCTGTCACTGTGAAACTGAAACCTCCAGATTCAGATCCTGATAGAAGAAGCATGAAAGATTCGGTTGGACAAGCATGAACGATATAACTTGAATGAAGCTGACATATGAGATAAATTTTGGATCTTTTATAAGAAACTCTGTAAACAGGGAAGGAAACACTGAAGGTTGCATAACAAGTTTTATTCAGATCATGGTGGTGGCTGATGGGGTGTGAACCCCTGACTGTCCCATCAACAACCCAGAGCCTTAACCTTCAAGCCACCACTGCCCCGAAGTATGCCCTATGGCCATATTAATTAAGCTTATTAATTAAGTGTATAAGCACTCATAGGATGGAGTAGCCCATTCCTGCTAGCTTATAATTCTATAATATTTCATTAGAATATAAAATCTAAAACTATGTTAATTAATGTTGCAGTTTGTTACATGGTGTGCACAGGTTATCACCAGAGGTCAAAACAAAATAAGTGGGGAATCACAACTAGAATTATGGGATCATTATTTTAATGATAGTCAGACAACTTAGCTAATAGGTAGCTAACGTGAGGCTATTATCATTAACTAGCCAACAATTGTTCAATGTCTAGTTCTCATGTAAGGTGTGTGTGTTTCTGCTAGATATGAGTCCATATATGCATCTGGCCTCGTGTTTTGTTCTCTACTCTCTTTCTTTAGTTAGATAGATAGCTCGCTCGGAATGTTCGGGATGTGTAGCAGAGCAGTGAACAAGTACAAACTCGCCATGGCACTGGGAGGCAGGGTGGCCAGATGTGAAGAGACTGCTGAGGGACCAGATCTAATCTCTTTGTCTGTAACAGACTTCATGTGGAGTTGTGGCTGCAGCAGAGGTGTGTCTGGGACTGTTTTTTTTAAATTTTTTTTTATCCCACTCCCTCCTGCTCACCAGACTAATCCCATATGCTCAGGCAGCTATTTTTGTTTGTACCTGATGAACTAATCTGTTTCTATTTCTCAAAATATAAACAAAACAAGTCATTTAAACCACTTTGACCCTGACCAGGGTCAAGAAACACTATAAGCATGTTCCTTAGTGCCGCATGCACGATTTTATGCTACAGAACATAGGGTTACTTTGGTCTACCTTCATATCTGACTGCACAAAAACAACTTTCTGGAATTTATTTATTTATTTTTAATGATCTAGAGTGTAGAAAATGTAATACCTACATATAAAATGATTGCCATTGATTCCTAAATATCTAGCTTTTTTGGACAACAAAATTCTTTCTCCTACCTCAGTACTAAATGATTTTGACTGCAGCTTTGTATTTAACCAATCTGATGAGAGCTTTCTGAAAATGTATACCTTTAATACACTATAACTATATCAAAGTCAAAGAAATGACTCAGCTGAACAGAGGGAGGCTGTGCAGCAGTGACATTTTACTACATTATTTACAGTTATATAAACATGTATACATTGTTTATTTAACATATTATTATCTAAATCCTTTATGTCATGTGTGTACAGACTAGAATTGTATCGGGTACAGTTTGTATGAATGAAGCTTTGATTTTCCCCTGGACAACACTGCATGGGTCAGCTCGGATGTTCGATTCACTTAAATGGACAGTTTATAAAATCTGGGGTTGTTTAATTGAGTCAAACTTCTCATCAATATTGAATTGTCCTGGAATGACTACTTGCATGAAACTCTTTGAAAGTAAAAGAGGTTGTTCCTGGAGGAATTAAAAAAAGAGTTAAAGCTTCAGCGTATCTGAAAGGAAAGCAGAATGGTACGTGTTTTTGTTTCCCGAAAACATAACACATTGTAAATATTAAATTAATTAACAAATAAAGTATTAAGTATGATCTAAAAAGAAAAAAACATATATGTAAATTAGTTTTTTAAAAACAGATTTGTGCACTTTTTAAAAATCTGAATTTTCTGTTTATTTTTTCATCTGTTATTTTATACTTTATAGATTTAACTTGAATTTAAGGGTCATAATAATCTCATTATTTTGATAAGAACATTTTTTCTGTCATTTTTTCTGTTTTTTTAAACATCATGGTATTTATTTTATCTTACCATATTTTATTATATTATTATTTTTTTATATATTTATTATATATTTTTTAAATGTCACCATATCTTTTTAGCTTATTTGATCTCGCCATAAATTATGTTATTTAATCTTATCATAACTTACTTTACTAAAAAACTCAACAACTATCAGTGGTGATCATAATAGATGTCACCTTCCAATTCAACAACTTTGATTTAAAAAAATCTCCTAATGGTGTGGCAAAAACACTTGTTCAGACGAATAGGATCAATTCAATATGTCAAAGTTCTCATGACTTTTCTATCCACGTATCTCTGTCCAAGCAAGCACAAGGACATTTGTAATGGACTACCTTTATGGATGAAAATGACTTCGCCATTGTTGATCTGAGCTTGGGTGAATTTTTCAACACTGTAATCAGGTGACTCTTTCAGAGCGATGATGCCATTCTGGGTTGCCTCGATGTTGTACACCAGCTTGTCTGGAGGGCTGTCCATATCTTCAGTGCTCAATGCTTTACTAGTGATTTCTGTTTCTTCACCAACAAGAAGCTGCACAGAAAGGGATTAGGGGTGAGGGAGAATACAAACATGGTTGGGGGGATGAAACAAACCAACTGTGGATTTCCTAAAAATGGATTTTGCTGTTTGTTGTAACAGCATGGCATGTTATCTGAAGATAAAGTGCATTGCTGAAACTGTTAGGTCTCTCAGGCCTCGATGAGCTCTAATGGACCTGTAATGGCTGGAGAGCTGAATGGAACATTAATTGAAAGAGCCCGAGCAGAGAGCAGAGATCCTGAAAGACATTCTTAAATAGCAGGAATCAGCAGGGAGAACAAAGAGCTGTGTACTGAAAGGCTCATATCGATTTATTCAGGCTCCCGCACCTCTGCTGCCTTCATCTACTACTTTCCAGACACAACCAGAGAGGCAGAAAAAAAGTGTCTGGCAGAGAAATTTATGAAGTAGTGGCCTGTACAAGCAAGTGCTACAATACCATTACTTTTATCTGAGGTATTTCCATACAACACATGCCTTCCATTACAGCACCTAAGTACTTAAACACCATGGACAAGGTGTGTTACAAAATATCTATCAAGGTATTTTGTCAGAAGCATGACCAGGAGGCGGGCCTGAAATAGTGCACACCCATATTAGAGATTATTGCTCAGATCCCAGATCAGGGTCATGGTGAATCCGAAGCCCATCCCTGGAACACTAAGGCAGGAGTATTTATGGTATTTGATAGACACCCTTAGTGACATACATCTCATTTATACAATTGAGTAATTAAGGGTTAGGGGTCTTACTCAAAGGCCCATAGTGGGTCTGGGATTCATGCTCACAATCTTCCAATCAGTTGTCTAATGCCTTAAGCACTAAGCTACCACATCCACCATAGTTAGGACACCAGTCTATCAGAGAATATTCACACCTAGTGGCAATTTATGTTGTGAGGTGGGAGGAAACTGGACAACCTGAAAGAAACCCACACAGACATGAGGAGAACATGGACAGAAACCACACAGAGATCAACTCAAGCTCAGAATCAATAGAGCTGGAGCTGTGCACCATCATGCTGCCTACACAGACTTCTGGTTTTGCCAAAGCATAAACCATTAGATTTGCAGAGTACTGATTTATCGTTCCAAAGGCAGTAGTTGTTTGATAAGCAACAATGATTCTCTATCCATCCATCCATCCATCCATCCATACATCCATCCATCCATCCATCCATCCATTTTCTGTAGCGCTTATCCTACTTATCCTATTCAAAGAGAACCTGGAACCTATCCTAGGGGACACAAGGTGGGGGACACACTGTACAGAATGCCAAACCATCACAGGGCACAATCAAACACACTACAGACAATTTACAAATGCTGATAATTCTAAAAAAGCATGTTGGACTGGGGGACGAATCCAGAGTTCCCATAGGAAACCCCAGAACAACAAAAAGACACAGGGTAGAGATTGGAATTGAACCCTCAACCCAACGAGCCTTTCACAATAAAGCTCACTACACTTAAACAATATACAGTACAAAGCAATTAGGTTGTCCAATTATATAAACAGTCTGTCACAAACTGAAAGCAACATCAAAATGACAGTAAAAAAGACAAATTTCCAGCCAAAATGCTTGTTTAGTTCAGAACTGTGCCATAAATACTAGATTGGCCAAACGTATATGGACACCTGAATCACACCAATATGTGCCTGTTCCTGTTGACCATCCCATTCCAGATCAGTCCCTGTATTCCTGTTATAAATAATCTCCAATTTTTTGGTTTTCCACTAGATGTTGCTGTGGGGCCCTATCCATCAATTTGTCCACTGAGCCACATGGAAGGTCAGGCGTCTGCATACTTTTGGCAACTATAGTGTAAATTTTCTTCACTGCTTTTATATCATCCACAATCATAAGGTCTGATAAAACCCCTTAGCTAGCAATAAAATATGTGGAGTAAAAACCAGATTAGGAAAAAATCTGTAAACAAATCTCATTCCAAAATTCAGGATTTTCTGTATGTTAAGCAAACCGAGCTGCTAAATAATTCACAGCATTAGTCATATTATCCTCACACTTGCCCATATCCGATTTCTAAAATCAGACTGGATGTGTCACTAGTATTGTTACATCACAGAAAACCACTGCAGATTTAATGGCATGTCCTCCAACACTTGGTGGCAGTGTTACTGTATATTTGTGTATACAAACTGTGATCCAAACCGTGCTGGAAATTTGTATTCCTACACAATGTATAACGCATATAACGTTGATCAGAAGCTGTGTGGCAAATTTAATTTAAGCTCACAGTGGGAGAAGGGCTGTGCTTGAAAGAGACTTAACAAGCCATCATTAGAGCAATTAGTAATCAGTGTCTGATTGAACTACTGGGTCTCCTAGATTTTAGATAATGCAGAGAAACCACAGGCTGCTGGAATGAGAATATGCAATGTGTGTGTGTGTGTGTGTGTGTGTGTGTGTGTGTGTGTGTGTGAGAGAGAGAGAGAGAGAGACAGAGAGACAGACAGAGACAGAGAGAGAGAGAGAGAGAGAGAGAGAGAGAGAGAGAGAGAGAGAGAGAGAGAGAGAGAGAGATCTCTTGTTGTACTACGGCATATGAAATAGATGAGATGGGCGGATGATTGAAGCTTCGCATTAAATAAATGCACAAGGCAGACTGCGACGGTGCTGAGTATGTGTTTGGAGGAAGGATCTCTAATGAATACCAGCTGGAGTCTGACTGGGCAGGATCTGAGGCCCTGAGCCTGTGTCCCCACTATGTTATTCATCATGTCTGATCATCTGCTGTAGGTCAGACAATACTGCACTTTCCTGCTTTAAATCAGTGTAGCAGAGCTAGTTCGAAAAAGAAAAGAATTGAACACATGGGAGAAGAACATAGCAGTGAGCAGGAGTGAAAAAAGATAGAGAGAGAGAGAGAGAGAAGAGAGAGAGAGAGAGAGAGAGAGAGAGAGAGAGAGAGAGAGTATACACAGTGTAAGCTTGGAAAAAGGCATATCATTACTTCACATTCTGTGGGAAAGTAATGGAGAATGATGATTGGCTGGCTTGATCTGCCTCCTAAAATCCAAATTCCTGCCACAGACACGGTTTTTCCAAAAATATGAGCTACCAAGCTGATGTGAGACCACAGACAACGTCAAAAAAAAAACAAAACTCTCCTTTAGCGTTGGTATTTTCCAACCATATATCTCCTCCAGAGCCTTTGAGGTTTTTGAGTCACTCTTTAATTCTAAGACTTTAGAGTTATAACAAGAAGAGCTGAGATATTTAACGCTGTACCTCCAGGCCTGTGTTGTGTTTCAGCTGCGGCGCCTCGTCGTTGACAGGGATCACCGTGATGCTGATGGTGATGGTGAGGCTGCGGCGCATTAACTCAAAAGCAGTGGCTGAGAACGTGAAACTGTCCTCTGTGGACTCGCTGCTGTCATGAAGGTAGTAGACAGTTCCTTGCTGCACCTGAACACGGTATGGTAGCAAACAAAAAAACAGTCACAACTCAAACATACTTTATGTGGAAGATATTTTAATAATAGAAGTTGCTTTCGGCTGCTTGCTGTTCGGGGTTGCCACAGTGGACCAACCGGTCCGCACAACAACTTGGCACAAGTTTTTACGCTGGATGCCCTTCCTGATGCAACCCTCCCATTTTTCCGGGCTTGGGACCAGCACTGCATCCAGTGGCTGGGGTTTGGGCATTGGCTGGGAATTGAACCCGGGCCTTCCGCATGGTAGGCGAGAAACCTACCACTATAATAATAATAATAATAATAATAATAATAATAATAATAATAATAATAATAATATAAACGTAGGAAGCCGCAAAAAAACACAGATAAAGAGTACTCAACAGTCATATCCTACACATTAAAGTAGCAATACACTTATATATTAATAGGTAGAACACACCATATTACAAGGCATCATGGGAATATGTCAATAACCTGTGCTGGATAATACAGTAGTATTTAATCATAGCATGCTCATGCAGATATAAACCCAAAGTCTACGTTTATATACATTTATTGCAGGCATTTAATGCTGATGTGTTGTTGTGCTTTTACCCTGGGGGGTGCTACAAAGAAGCGATAGCAGATTGAACACAGTGCTGTGTGCAGATTTTAAATGGCTGCCAGATGATTGCCTCCTCACGAAGGGAACAGCTTAGTATTTTTTCTGATTGCAAGTGTTTATCTGGTTCCCTGGTCTTTTAGAAAAAAGCAACTCTACTTATTTTGACACATTTGTTCTGTTTCGATTCGATCTGTTTCGCGCTCATGAATTCCAAGTCCTAGTGGCTGTTAAGTCTCATGCCAAGCCTAATAGTAGAAGTCTGTTGAGTAACACACAAACTGTTGCAACTGCCCTGGTTTGCTATTTTGCTGAGCCACATGCACAGTACAGTAGCATGAAAAGAGCCACTGGTCCCACATGAGTGAATGGAGAAATTCTCACTGATGCCTGATAATGAGAATGATGCAGGCCTCTTTCATTTAGGGACCATTATTCTCAGGTTTCAGCTGTTTGCACAGCCAGTCTGCAATCCCCCTGCCTCTCAATATGGAACTCATTTAGAGTGCTGCTGAATTCTGTCATCTATGACTTCTGGTATTATTGAACAAAGCAATACACAGAGCAAAAAGGATGCTATGGAGAATGAAAACTTGCACTATATCAGTAGATTATATTTATATATCTAAAAATGTTGCATTTGTCTGTTCAGGTGAGCTTTTAAGGCGTTGGGAAATTCTACTTTGAAACCCTGATATATCCCTAATGTAACTAAGAGGTTCTCATACTGTTACGGGCAGCAGGGCTGGGGTTGAACCACTAGGGGGATCCCAGTAGGGGTTGTCATGTTATGTCTGTTTTTGTTTACATTGGGCATGTGTCAGTTAAGCCCTGCCCTAACCTAATGTGTGTTGATTGATGTTCACCTGTTCCCAATGTTTCCTGATTATGTTCTCTATTTATAGTCCTGTCTTTGTCTGCTTTAGTGGCTAGTCCTCGTTTGTGTGTAGGCCGATGTAGTGTTGCGGTTTCCCGTTTCCCGTTTCATGTTAATAAACCCCGTTTCACATCAAGCTTCGCGTTGGGTCTGTTATATCCAGCCGGACACTACCGGCCGTAACAGAAGGACTAACCCAAACCGAACAGATCCAGCGCGAAGCTTCCGCGAGAAGGTTAGTTTTTCGTTTCCGGGTTTTATTGTTTTGCCTGTTTTCGTTTTTAGTTTGCGCTCCGGGTTGGAGTGTTTTTTTTTTTTTTTTGATTCCGCCCCTCTCTCCGACCGTGGTTAGGGAAAGGAGGAGGGTCCCGGCAGAATGTTTTTTGGATTCGTGTTGAACCGGCTCCCGCTTCGTCCATGTTCCTATGGGGGGCGTCGCCCCACGATGTAGCTTCCGTGGGGGGCGTGGCCCCATTTTTATCCAGCGGAGGGGAGTTCCGGCCCGGTTTGTGTGTGGATTTTTTTATTTTTCTCTCGCTCCGCCCCTGTTCCCGTGGGGGGTGTCACCCCACGATGCAGCTTCCGTGGGAGGCGTGGTCCCGTTTTTGTTCAGTGGAGGAGAGTTCCGGCCAAGGGCCGGAGTTTCAAGGTTTTGTTTCCGGCTCTTGCTCCGCCTAGGTTCCGGTGGGGGGCGTCGCCCCACGATGTAGCTTCTGTGGGGGGTGTTGCCCCAATGCTCGCCAGCGGAGGAGAGTTCCGGTCAGGGCCCCGGACCTTGAACCTTTTTTTTGTTGTTTTGTTTGCTCCGACTCTCGCTCCGTCTATGTTCCTGTGGGGGGTGTCGCCCCACGATGTAGCTTCCGTGGGGGGCGCTGTCCCGCCCGTCGTCAGCGGAGGAGAGTTCCGGCAGCACCTAGCTCCCACCCTCCCGCCCCTTGGGGAGTTCCAGACCCCAGCGAGACGGACATCGTCGCCCCGGAGCCATCGTTTGTCGGTGGACGTCGCTCGGCTCTGCTGCTCGGCGGTGAACATCGCTTGGCTTTGCTGCTCGGCTGTGGACGTCACTCGGCTCTGCTGCTCGGCTGTGGACGTCGCTCGGCGCCTCCGCTTGGCTGTGGACGTCGTGTTGGACCCTTTGGCCTTGCCGTCAGGTCCTTTGCTCCCCCCACTTGTCTCGCTCCTGCTTCTCACTCCCCCCACGTGCCTCGCCTTGATCCTCGTTCCCCCCACTTGCCTTGCCTTGGTCCTCGCTTCCCCCCCACTCGCCTTGCTTTTGCTTCTCGCTCCCCCCCCGTGCCTTGCCCTGCTTCTCGCTCCCCCCACCGGCCTCTCTATGTTCCTAGCTCCTCCTCAGGACCTCCTCAGGTTTGGCACGTTGGGAGCCGTGCCTTTGAGAGGGGGGAGATGTTACGGGCAGCAGGGCTGGGGTTGAACCACTAGGGGGATCCCAGTAGGGGTTGTCATGTTATGTCTGTTTTTGTTTACATTAGCCATGTGTCAGTTAAGCCCTGCCCTAACCTAATGTGTGTTGATTGATGTTCACCTGTTCCCAATGTTTCCTGATTATGTTTTCTATTTATAGTCCTGTCTTTGTCTGCTTTAGTTGCTAGTCCTCGTTCGTGTGTTGGCCGATGTAGTGTCGCGGTTTTCTGTTTCATGTTCATGTCTCGTGCTTTATGTTTAATAAAACCCCGATTTTCGCGTTAAGCTTCGCGTTGGGTCTGTTATATCCAGCCGGACACTACCGGCCGTAACACATACTTACATACATGTTAAGTACTTTTTAAGTATACTTGTTAAGTATTTAAAAAGTTTCAATATATATATATATGAGAATTTACAGAGGTTAGGGATGAGGATGAGTTAGAGTTCTCATGGAAACCTTCTGATTCAAATCAGTTTCTAGGATAATCTAATAATCCTAGAAATATCATCCACTTTGGTTACAAACACCAAAATGAAATAAAACTCCAGATCATTTCTCTTTCAATTTCTCTGTTCCGGTTTGTTTATTCCAATATTGAATCAAAACGAAGTTCAAGTTTATGATTCCCCAATTTGGGTTTACGCAGTCCATCCTCACAGAGGAGCCATTGATGGGCTGGCACTGCACAGTCAGAGCTGTGTGTGGACGCTTGATTATAGGATTATATGGGCCAGTTTATTTTGGCTTGGGGCAACAGGACATCTCCGTCAGAGTTTCCACTGGTTCTTAAACAGAGGAGGAGCTGAGGCCAAGCCCCATGCTTTACCGTTAGGAACAGTGTCTAACCACCTCCCTGAGGCTCAGCACTGCTCAGCACTTAGTGCTTTTCCACCAGAGACCAGTCATTTTACTCTCACTCTTTCCACTAGCAGACCTTTGGACTAGTGCGGTAAGCATCCCACAGATAGCAGCCTCAGCAAAGCCTATTCTGAGAGGATTCAAAGAGCGCTAAGATCACTGTGAATACAGAGATGTGAGAAACAGAAAGGAAGAAAGACGGAAGACACTGATTCCTTTTGTCACTGGAACACAAAGAACACCAATGCTCTGCATTATGAACAAGTGGCATGATCAAAGTCTGGCTGCATGACTATTATTTGGTGAATGGCTTACAATTAAGACGGTATTTTATTTCATGCCTGACTGTTTTAAATGATGTTGCTAATCTGCAGAGAGACTCTATTTGTCTCGAGTAATATACGTTTCAGTTCTTGTCTTTTTAATTAAGACAAAAATATCTTAAATTTTCCCTGCCTTTTTGTGATCGGAATTGTGAAAGATTTCCGAGTGGAACAGAACATTGAAATCCACACAGCGCCCTGCAAACCAGAGGTGGACAGTAACGAAGTACATTTACTTGAGTACTGTACTTAAGTACACTTTTTGAGTATCTGTACTTTACTTGAGTATAATTTTTTTCTGGAAAATTGTTACTTTAACTTCACTACATTTGAAAGACAAATATTATACTTTTTACTCCACTACATTTTTGTCAAGGTCATTGAGTAGAAAGTAGTTACGTTAATCAGAGGATGATTTTTTCCCACTCTTGTAGCATCACGTGTCGTGAAGTTCAGTGGTTTTCCGTCATATTTTTGAAGTCTGATCAACTGGTGGTAAAATGGAAGAAGACAGATCATCGGTGCAGTGCGCGCATCCATGACCATACTAAGACAGTATGTTCCAGTTTTTAGAAAAGAGTAAAGATTCTTTACGTTTTAAATGTTTGTTTGTTTGCCGAAAACAAACCACATCACAGCCTACAAAAACTCCCCATCTAACCTGCGGAAGCATATTGAAGTATGTATACTTTTAATTTCTGGTAAAAGCTTGAAATGGATATTGCCTGTGCCATGATGTATGTATGGTAAGGCAAATGTTTTTTTTAATGTATTTGTTTGCCTAGCTGCCATAGCTTTGCATATATACCATCAACGCATTGGTAATGATGTTAGTTAACACGCAAAAACGTATGCTGCGTCCAAATTCTCATACTCTCTGTCCTAAAATGCGAATAGTAAATTATATTGGACAAATAAGAATGAATAAAATGTGAAATGCTTTGTTTATGATGAGTGTACGTAGCTAGGTAACAATGCTTCCGCTATATGACGTCCTCATAGTATGTCGCAGAACGTGCATATTCTTTTGCTACACACTCAAAAGTATGTACTTTTCATTCATTCATTCATTCATTCATTGTCTACCGCTTATCCGATCTACACTCGGGTCACGGGGAGCCTGTGCCTATCTCAGGTGTCATTGGGTATCAAGGCAGGATACACCCTGGACGGAGTGCCAACCCATCGCAGGGGGCACACACACACACTCTCATTCATTCACACACTACAGACAATTTAGAGATGCCAATCAACCTACAATGCATGTCTTTGGACCAGGGGAGGAAACTCCACACACACGGCAGAGGCGGGAATCGAACCCCCAACCCTGGAGGTGTGGGGCAAACGTGCTAACCAGTATGAATTTTTCTATAACAAAAAAAGTACATACTTTTAATACGTAGTATAAGTAGGCGAATTACGCAGCAGTAGTCTATAGTACACCGTGTCTGACTCTGCACTGCATAGACTGGAAGGCCTTGTATATTAGTAAAGAGACTGAAAAAAGTATGGATGGTCATTAAAACATTGCTAAACAACAAAACTGATGGTGGCCTAAGTCTTTTGCACAGTACCATATATATACAGTATATCAATATATGATAACTTTGAGAACCAGCTTCTAATTAAGATGAACAAGGACTTTTTAAAGTTCGACTTATTTGACCATAGTATGATTTCTCTCTACTAGTGGTCTGTGAGACATAGTATCGTTGTCAAAACTAATGGTTTGAAATTTTTGTTTTGATGGCAAATAAGTCTTTCTGTTTTGCTCTTAAAGCAGTTAAAGCTCTGTTAAAGCAGTGTTGCTTTTGTAGCTGGGTTTTAAAGAAGGTTGGATATTTTTTCTGAACAGTCTGCATTTACAGACCACTTGATCCAAATGTGCATGAATGAATACACATAGATACTATTTTGTTGGGGGTGGTAGGAGTGTTAAATAAAAAATTAAAATGATTATACCTGTCTTTTTTGTCAATTCAGTTGTTTAATTTCTATAGGTTTTGTAACATTCTAAAAGCTCTTAATTCCACAAATACTACAAACTGGTCAGTATATTCAATAGGTTGCTACGAAAGGTACTGTACATGTTGCATACAACAATGCAACAATAATAAAACAATGTGTTGACATTTACTATTTACGTTTGATACTTAAGTACTTTTAAAAACAAGTACTTCTGTACTTTTACTTAAGTAAAAATCTGTCTTGACAACTTTTTTATCTGTACTTTCACTCAAGTAAGAAAGTTGTGTACTTTGTCCACCTCTGCTGCAAACAAACATGTGTACTCACATCATCCCAGGTGAAAGTCACGAGCCCGTCATCATCCATATATCTGATATCGCCATGTTGAGGTGCCTTCTCTAAAAGGAATTCCACATGAACAGACCGGAAGAAAGGGTGCGTGATGTTGAGAATGTCTTCAGAAAGAGTCACGGCATCTCCTTCCCTCACTGTGAAGTTGGCCACTTGGACAGGTATGAAGCGGGGCATGATGTCCACCTGCACCTCGAGGCCCTCGATTATAGTGAAGCCATTACTGATATCTAGAATAAACCTGTCTTGACCCTGTAGTGATGCTGAGACATATAAGACTGTGCCCATGTTTATGTCCTCTTGTGTAAAAGACTGGATATAGTCCAGCACAGGAGAAATTGTGCTTTCTGTATCATTGGTCAGTTTGACCACATGGCCCATAAGCGCAGGTTCTTTAATTATGAACACTATTTCAGCAGGCGAGATGTTGGCCTGCTCCACCTAAAAGGAGGAAGGAAAACATACATATGAAATTACTACTAGATAACACTTAATTATGCTCAGCATGTTCAGACAATTCAGTCTCTCCAATTCCGACTGACTCATAGCTTATAATGATTGATTTTAGGGAAAGCTGGCCCACAAATTGTAACCAGGATCTATTTTTATATTCTATTGTGCATGTCAAGAACCTGAATAATATTAAAGACAAGGTAATACAATTCAAAAAGAAAGTTCAACCTGTTATTAATCTAATTGTCAGGCTTTAACCCATTTTTAAATGTTTGTCAAATATTTGACCTCATTTAAATGAATCAGATTTCACAAATGTAAGCTATTTTCTGCACTCGAATAACCATTTATCACCATGTGAGATTAAAATCTCGCTTTGATGTGTGAGTTAAGAAAAATGTATAATAGTGAATGTACCACATTCAGGTCAGAATAAGCACTGAGGAAACATATTCATACTTCTTTCAACAGAATTCCCATTCAGTATTTGTGTTAAAAGAAGGACAAAACTAAAATCAAATTGATGCTCTAGGCTTTAACACTTCTGATTTTATGGTTCACAGTGGTGTGAACATGAAAGATTAAGAGAAAGATTGTTTCTGATTTTGTACTGATGAATATTTTATACCCCATTAATTGGGGTATTATTATAAAAAGTCATCATAACATTTTAAATCAAGCAAAAAAACAAGCTGTACTCAAATAGATCCTTACCCTGAGATGATCTTGATCGATGACAGAATGCTCGCCCTCATATGCAATGATGACTTTATTAGAGGTAACTTGCAGTTCAGACAAATATCCTTGCTTAAAGATCTTAATTTTGAAAGTGCCTTTCTCAGACATGTTTTTTGCTCTCACAGTGAAGGTGAAGGAGTCCGTGGACCGTAGGCTCTGATCACTGTGCTCATAGGACACCACACGTTTCTTGAGGTCTTCTTGAGTGAACTGGTTAGCCTCAACACCACTGACTATAATCCTGCCATCGCTAGGAGGAGTGTTTATGTCATATATAATTTCTGAATCACTCCTAATGTCCATGTTGGACTCTGTGCCCAGAAAACTGGTGTCTAGAGTCTTGGTGCTGCCGTAGTCCATGACAACCATGGTGTTATTGACTGCATGCAGGTATGGTTCACCTGCCTGCACCTCTAGCAGTGCTGTGGACTTGTGCAATCCATCAGACACTTGAAGCTGAAACAGCTCCCGGTCAGCACCATGATGGACAAACAGTACATTCCCATCTCTCAGGTCTGCCTGTGTGAAACGGTAGAGAGGTTGTGAAGTGTCTGCAGAAGACACAATGCTACCTGAGAGAATTCCCACTCGAACATAAACCAGTTGAGTGTCATTAAAGCCGGAGTCATCATCCCTGAATAGTATATCATCAGTGGTTAGTAAACGCTGGCCATTTCTTACCACATGAAAGGGTTTATTAATGACCCTCTGAGGTACATAATCATTTCTGGATTGAATTGCTATGTTAAATGTTTCTTTGAGCACCTCCTGTCCTTCAGTCTGAACGTTAGTGCTAGCTGTATTTACTTCAAAGACAAGAAAGGTGAATTGGTCATGGCTGGTCTCTGAGCCATCATGTTTATAGATGAGTCTGTTTAAAAGTATATCTTCATTACTGAAGACTCGAATTGCCCCCTCGAACCTTGGCACACCGGGAGGTGAGTCCCTAATGAGATGTCCATGCACAGGGTCTTCTATGATTCTGTACACAAAGTCTGTGGATTGTAGAGACTGCACCCAGAGGTGTTCTTTACTAAGGGTACTTTCATTCCCTTCCAGCACCAGCAGTCTCTTATTGGTTAGCACAGGTAAAATGGAGGCAGCTTTGACACTGATCGGGTACATGTATAATTGAGAGTAATGATCATCTGCAAAAACCTTAAACTGAAAATTGTCCTTAGCATCATAAGACATGGAAATTGTGCGTCTGTAACTGATATGCCCAGCATCAATATCATGTTGGGTGAAGCTGTCTCTATCTGACAGATCTTTATCCCTCAACATCAAGGAACCCATTGTCGGACGGTTCCAAATGATGTATCTGATAAGAGCTGAGTCAATATTCTTCCCTTTCACCGTAACTTCTAACTCAGATTGTTTGATAACTCTTGGTTCATTTGATACAATTTCAAAAGGGACGATATTTACTGTTACTTCCTGAGCAGGCATGATCTTAATGATGAATGTATTGTCTAGAAGAGTGAACTGTCCAAGCTGAACATTAAAATCAATGTACTCCGTTTCTGTGTCCTCCAGATCAGCTGATGTTGTAGTAGTGTATAGTAGTCTATTCTGCTCCAGATCAGACTGAGAAAATTGTGTCACTCTCTTTGGCACACCGTCATGTCCAATAAGTTGCAGTTCTCCAAAACTCAAAGGTTGTGTGACACTGAATATGATTTCTCCATTTTTGGGAGTGGCAGACACAGCCAGGTTCTGTATCCCTATGGTGGAGTTGCCGCCCTGAATGAGGCGTAGTCCGGTATTTGTCACCAGGCTCATATGTGGCTGAGTTACTGCCAGTATCAGGGTGGCTGACTGGCTATTCTGATTACTGTCTGAAACTTCAAGGGTGAGTGTATCCACTGAGCCTCCTTTGTGGACATAGTAAATAAGTCCATCCTTGAGCTGTCTGCAGGTGAACTCTCTCAGATTCCTACCAGGGTGCTCTGAACTCTCTAAGTAACCATGAGGGTCTGGATCTGAGGTAACAATAACAATCAACTTGTCACAACGCTTGTCAGACTCACCTAATTTGACAAGGTTGGGGCTTAAGCGAGTGCGTCCATTTGCTGTGATAGGAATGTCTTCACCGCTAAGCTGGGGTATATCATTGACAGGGAGAATTTCCACTGGAAGAATGTATTGGTGGGGGGTTTTCAAACACTCTGGGAGGTTGGAACCATGAGCAACCACTTCTAGATGGATTTGATCACTGGTCTTTTCAATGCCATCATGAAGATACTTAATCTTCTTATTCACCACATCTAAAAGCGTAAACTTCTTAGTGCGCCGAGTGTTAAGGTTCATGTCTACAAGCCCATACCAAGGATCACTCTGAAGGGTGAAAATAATTTGCGACTGTCGGATGCCTGCGGCATTTAGATTGAACGTTGGGTTCAGGTTGCTTATATCTATAAAAGCATCTCCACCCTCTGGAACCAGGAGAGGGGTGACGTCCAAGAGCTTTGAGACATTTCGAAAGATCTCTGGCATGTCCTCAGTTGGCAAACAGTGCCTGTTATCTGGAGTTACACCAACATATCTTATCCTTGGCGGGGCTGTAGTTGTGGACGTTTCATCGTAATAGGTGGAATACTCATATTCTCCTTCACATTTAACATCAACATCTTTGGTTATCAGGGCATCTTGCAGGCTCCTGACATTCTGGTTCACCTTGAATTCTGTTAAGCAACCAATGAAAGACTCTGATGTTATCTCCATATCTTCCATACGAGTCAGGTGGCTATCACGGAATACATCTTTCATTTTCCCCTGGATACCTCCTAAGTACAGATTTCCCACAAGGTCCAGTTTTTCTGATCCATCCAGAGGAGCAGAGACAGACTGACTATCCACTGTTATCTCAAAAGTTTTTGGATCAACCTGCATTCTTATCCTGTGCCATTGATCATCATCCAGCTGTACGTTCCCATTGTCCAGAGTTTTCATGCCACTGCCCAGATCTGCCACACCTTTCAGGTACCCTCCAGTCATACCCAATGCAATGAAATCAGACCCGTCACCTGGATGAAAGAGAAGCAGAGCATCTTCGATAGTAGTTTTCATCAGAAATTCCACATTGCGAGAACTAGTGTTATCTCTGGTCCAGGCTGGGAAGGATACAAAGGAGTCTGGGGTGATAAAGCTGGTAGCCTCTCCATTTCCTGCTTCAAACTCATTGCTGCAGCCATCTTTAATGTCATGGCAAACAGTTGCAGCTGATGATAAAATATTAAATTGATGAGATTCAAACTTTATTTCGCTCATACAGCCACGGAGGAAAGGGACAGCAGTGCCAAGGTACTCAACATCTAAGTCTCTTACGCCTCCTAGGAACACTCCCATGTCAATATTGAGGTCCTCTTCCTCTCCATGTACATCAGCGGATGTTGAAAAAAGGCTGTCTACAGTCATGGTGAGTTTGTTTCCTTGTAGTTTAAGAGAAACGTGATGTTCTAAAAGATTGTTAAGTTGCACACCAGAGGAGTTTAGCAACACTTCCCCAGAGCCCATATCCATTCTTGCCTGTGGAATCAAGCAGAAATACAAGCTTTATTTATTTATTTATTTGTTTGTTTGCTTATTTATTTATTAAATTACTTCTAAGGCACTGGGGCTAATATAATGAAAAAAAAAACAAACAAAAAAAAAACACCCAGACAATCACTTCAGACATTTGCCTAGTGTCATTTGGCCTTGAGTCTAAATATTTTTTTTAAGTGCTTACAGATATAAACTCAGATGTTCAGCTCACTCCTACTACAGGAGAGATGACAAAAACATATGAGACTTGGTCTAAATAAATAAATAAATAAATATAATGCATCCCAAACAAATGAAAGACAAGAGAGAGAGAGAGAGAGAGAGAGAGAGAGAGAGAGAGAGAGAAGAATAAGAATTTGAGGACTGATATTCCATAGTATTGTTAATCTATATTACAATATACAATATTGTTTGGTCCCTTAACAATGTATTTGTGCTTCTCACCTGTAACCTGCCACTGATGAGCTCTAGAGACAGGTAGTCTCTGTTTCCAGCAGCTAGAAGAAGCAGCCCACTGCGTCTGCTTGTCTTAAACTGGAGTGACAGTTGAAAACTTAACAGATCCTGCACCACATCTATCCGGCAGTAGCTATCCCCAAAGTATGAAACTGCAAACAGAAAAAGAGTAACATGATGTATGATGCATTCAACTGCTACTGCTTTTATGTAATTCAGAAAAACTAATGTGAATTTAAACTGCAAGTTTTTCTGATGCACAAAAATGAAACCTTTAATGTGATATAACGACTAAAACAAATAGAAATGTTTTACTCTTTACTATGTTAAAGCACCTTTGTCTTGTAAAACTTTACTCAGTCTTCTGCATAAGAGTCCACCATCTTAACACATCATGCTTTGCCAATTTTATTCCATTTCTCTGTGTAAAAATGCTCCAGCATTATCAAACTGTAAGGGGATCTCTTTTACACAGCCCTCTTCAAATCTTTTCACAAGTTTTTCCAAATGTTTTTCCAAAACATCGATCTTCTTCACCTGAAGCTGTTCCTTTGTAGAGCTGGATTTGTGCTTTGGGTTATTATCATGCTGGAAGGTTATTCAGGAGATTTTTCAGGTTTTGTTTGAAAATAGACTGTTATTTTATACTGTCCATTATTTTCTCTTTTCTAAATAAAGGAGACCAAGTCTCAGCTGAAGAGAAGCAGCTCTCATCATGGTGCCACCACTAGGCTTCACCGTGGGGATGGCGTTTGTGGGTGTTAAGCTGTTTTGTTTTTTATCTTGTAGAATTATGCTGAAAAGGTTCTACCTCGGTCTCCTCAGACCATTGCCCATTTTGCCACATGGTTTTCAGTGATTTAGGCAGGCTTGGATGTTCGATTTATTTATTTATTTATTTATTTTGGTGTCTAGACAGCCAACCCGTAACCCAGATGTGAAGAATACGTGAGCTTGTTGTCACATGCAGAGATTAATCAGTGTTTGCCAGATATTTCTGCAGCTCTTTTAATGTTGCTGTAGAGCTCTTGGCAGCCTCTTTTCAGCAAATTTTGGAGGGACATCCTGTTCTTGGTGATGTCACTGCGGTGTCCCATTTTCTCTATTTGTTGATGATGGCCTTTCACGGTGGTGTTCCATGGTACAGCTAATGTTTTGGAAATACTTTTGCAAGCTTCAGCAGTTGAAGCAAAAAAAATAAATCCTACAGAAACTGCAATGGGGTTAATCAGAATCACTTCACTAATGACTGCTGTTTATAGACTTTTGAAGAGTTTGAATGTCATTCTGATGCCCCATTATAAAAGAGTTATTCACTGAGGTTATTGTTTATGGTAATGTTTAGGCATATAATCACATTAAAGGTGAAAAAGTTCAATCTTTCATGATTGATCAAGGCTTAATTTTTCTAACAGGGGTGTGTAGACTTATGCTGCTAATGTATAGGACAAATGCTATAATACACCATGAATATACAGTATGACTGGTATGCTGATTGAATCTTACACAGCTGCCACAAAAAAAAAAGAAAAATGTGAGAAAGGTTGTGGAAAATGCTTAGATGATTCATAACCCCATGAGGATGTTTGGCTGCCAGTAGTGCTACAGATTTTCCCAGGCTTTGGCTGTGTGATGTCTGACTCTGTGCAAATTCAGCCACCTGCTCAGCACAAATCTCTTCAGAAAAAAAACTCAAACACACTCTTCTCCCTCTACCAACAGTATACACACAGGAAATGAATTGTTTCCCGTTGCTTTCACTCTTGAAATAAACAGAGCAACAGCATTAGGGTTTCACAGGCAAGCCTTTCCAAGGCCTGAGCCAAGCGATCGAGATTAATACACATTTCACAACCTCCTACACAATCTACAGACTCAAACTCACTTCGCCATGACCTCTGGAAATCCCCTCCATGTACTTTCAGCACTGGCATAGAGCTGGGTGGCCTACATATGCATATGAGAATATATTCCAAAAAAGGGGTTTATAAGCACACAGCAGGAACAACCTTCCATCTTTCATAAATGGCTCACAATACATCACTTTCAAGGACCTGGTAGAAATGGAGCAAGAGTTCAAGCAATAGTAGAGAAACAGTATTTCATGTACTGAAGCCTTTCTGCGTCTCAGAGAAAGGTTCAGAATTTGCTCCTTGAATCATGATTGGTCATTTCATATGAAATGTGAATTGCTGCTACTCCGCAACGCTAATCATCTGGGATGTGGTTTACCTTCAGCAGTAACAAAATAAAGCTAAGAAAAAATAACAGTACTCGGTATAACATTCAGGAGACACCACCTGAAGCGGGGATCGAACCCTATTCTCTGTGGTAGTCACCTTCACCTGCAGTTTATCAGACCCACAAGCAGGATAAATTAAAAGTGCTGCTTTCTTAACACAACTAAAACAAGACTTACAAAGAACACTGGACAAATACAATGTGAGTAACAAAACGTAATGAAAACATAGGAGCCTGGAAAACACAAAGTCGTCTGACCGAACAACAAACAAAAAACAATGACTAAAGAAGACAGATACAAAAGGGCTGGTATATATACACGACAAAACATTATGGTAAATGGGGAACAGGTGACAGGCAGGAAAGTGGAATAACAGGAAGGGTGTGGCACAACACACGTGGGGAATACAGAAACAGAAAGCAAGCTATGGTGAATAGCTTGCCAGCTCCCCCTCTGGTGGTCTGGCAGAGAACTGTTCCAGTAGCTCCTGACAATCAGTACTCCAGAAATCCCCATTCGGTGAGGAACACACAGAGAAACATAAAATGACTCAACAGCACGGAACTTTTCATCCACAATACAATTTCATACATAACGTCAAAGGAAGTGTCATATGAGGTGAGCTCTCATGCCTTGGTTACAAACTGGCTGGAAAAACTACAACTACATGGTAGTGCAACAGCATTGGCCCCTATTTGGACAAGCGGGACATATTTTATAGTTTAAAAAAAATACTAGGAGGAAATATACAGGAGTAAACAGAGAACTTTTAGTCGACTGGATAGAGTCATATTTCTTCCCCTCAGTGTTCAGGTATCAGTGTAGTTTTGGAGCAGCTTATCATTGGATAAGTAGTTTGAAAAAAATATATATTGTACTTCATTTAAAATAGCGTCACATAATGTAATAACATCCATTAGTACAGGCCACATAATATAGTGCACTATCTAGGGAGTAAGGGTTCTGTCATGTCAAGTGACTATGACTTGTGTAGTATACAAATAAAAACTTCTGGTTCTGGTTCGACAATAACCGAATGGCGTGCATGTTATTTTGCCTCCGTTTAATGCAATAAATGTCTCGGTTATCAAATGTAGGAATAAGTTTAAAATTAAGGTTAGATACTAGATATACGGGGGCATGGTGGCTTGGTGGTTAGCACTTTTGCCTCACACCTCCAGGGTTGGGGGTTTGATTGGAGGTCCAGTTTAATGTGTTGAATTTCAATGTGAGGTCATGTAATGTACATGTTTCTGATATATGTGATTGGATCAGGGTTACAAAAGAAACCCAAGTGACAAGAAGTATTAAAATGTGTAGATTACACATTTTCCATAAATAAGAATTAATAATAATAATAAAAAAAAACATGCTGGCAGTGCAAAAGCAATCCAGCTCAGCAGGAACCACACACTTGGCAAGACTAGCTACAGAACTCTGAACAATGTATGGAGTTAATTTCCACCTTGTTTTAAATGTAAATGGAATTAACTTCTTACTATTCCTCTTTTTTGTGCTGGCTTTACAGTTTTTTGCTCTTACAAACTGAGATGTAGAAGAGAGATACACTGCATGTTGATAAAATTATTTAAATTATGCACGTAAGCTTGTGTCTTAGTTTTGGACATAAGAAGCCATGTGTACATTTTTATGCAGGATGTAAGATATTTACACTGAATGTTTATATGTGTGTGTGTGTTTTGACTCTGGCCAGGTCTGATGGCTCTGAAGGATGATGAATGACCCAGTTTATGTTTATAGATCTCATGGGGAACTTTGCATGCCTTTCTTTATACAATTTCAATGTATCTTCTCTCTGCTCAATCCCTCAGTCCCAACTCCAGCTCTCCCTGCTGTGTTCAGTGGCCTAACACACGTCTGAAATGAGAAACAACCACAGCTAAGCTACAGGAAGCAGCCAGCCTGCATAAAAAAAAAATCTGTACACGTTACATGATTCTGAAATTATAATATTGTCAAAACATTTCTGTGAAAGTTCACCATGGCAACTGTCACTAACTGTTTTATTTTCTAAGCAAACCGCCGGCTTGTGTTCGTGCTACACAATTATGGACCTGACCATATAAATAGTGGTTATATTGGTTTGCTGATATGTTGTTCTGGTAGTGATGCTATGCTACCAGACACATAAGACGTGAATGGAGCCACTGTGTAGGGCAGCATTCAGTGTGTTCAGCAGGAAGATTTCAAGTATTTCCTTTTACATAAACACAAAGGCAATCGTGAGTAAAAAAACATGGTGTGTCTATACTGTATATACTTGTTGTCAGATGGTAAAGAGTAAACAGTACTCCATTTAACGTGGATCAGCTTCAGGCAAAGACGAAATAGTTACATCACACAATAATGAACTCAGACATGAAACGGATAATCAGTTAATTAAGCAAGCGGTGGTGGTGGTGCTGCTTGATTCATGGCTATTCTCACCCATAAAACATTCATAATGAAGTGCACCATCGACTAGGCCCCTTTATTAGAAATAATTAAGAACCAGGAATCAAGCCAGGCGCTGTTTGTTTGTTGGAGTTATTTAAAGCAGCTGTATGGAGACGACCTAGAAAAATGTGTTTTATAGAGCTGTATAGTTCTGCTTCTCTTCTCTGTATGAGGCTCTGGTTTACAACTGACCTGAAGTCTGCACACGGTCTGCACCAAGTAACATCAAATCAAACTGCAAACCAGCTCAGCATCCCTTAGCGCTCCAATTCACAAAGATCCTCAGAGGAGTCCAGGCATGAGTGGAATAAAAAATATAGGTCTCTCTATAATCCATATGGCAACCTACATTCTCTTGGAGAGAACTCTGTGAGGATATGTAAGGTCCTCAAAAAAAAAAGCCTCCTGGAAAAAAAGATAAGTGAAAAACTCACTGCTATTCTTTATTAAAATGACAAACTAAGTTCCCTGATATTTTACAAGAAGAAATAGGAGACCGGATGCATCCTCTACGTACACATAGGTGTTTTTTTTTCATTGTTTTTCCTCACTGGATTGAGGAACGTTGGGGTATGAGTGAGATTGAAGGGTGAGAGGTGACTGCTGCAGGAGAAGTTCTCCATCTGGAGAGAAAATCACCAAAAAACTTTCCAGAACCTCTTTTCCCTTCCCCCTGCTTTCTGTGTAAAACAATCCAAACCTCACAGTCCTTAATCGAATTCACATTGAACTCATGGCAAGTGCTGGGCTTCATGTTTACTTTGCAGAACCTCAGATATAAAGAATCGGGGGGAAACACGGGTGGCTCCGTTATGCATTACGCTACTGAAATACTGTATTCCTGCATTCCCATGTAACTCCATGCTGTGTGAACAGACCGAGTACGTGTTTATAGAGACTCACGACATTCATCATATAAAGTGCTGGCTGTATGATCTCACTCACCTATCAGTACATTGTAAGAAAAGCAGCAGGCAGATGAGTCGTACTGTGTGAACGAGAGCAGCACTGCATTCTGACTCTTCAGCACAAAGAGCTGCTCTGTGGGCTGCTGACAGTCACACTAGTGTTTCGCCTCACCGAGCGGCAGGGTGGTGCCCCCATAATGATTAACAAACATGCTTGAGAAACAAATGTTTATTTATCCTGGGTTGGTATGTAAGAAGTGATCCTCTTACGGGGATCTTGTCCAGAATTGAAAGTGTCCAGTGGCAGATGCTTGAGCTGTGTTTACTTGTACTGTATGTATGTGTGTGTAACAGGGAATACATCCATGTTTATTCCAGTTAACTTCCCTGCTTGGATTCTGACCTCTGTGACTCCTAATATTTGGGACCACATGTTTGCTGCCCATTTGTTTTCAGGACATTGACAATGTCCTGGAGAGGAAAGGAGGGGTCACGAAAGGAGAGGAGGGGTCAGGAGAGGCGAGGAGAGGAGAGGAGAGTAGAGGAGGGGTCTGGAACTTCAGGAAATGCTGACGTCTGGACCTCCTCACCCGAGGTTTTAGAAACATGTGTCCTATTACATCTTGTGCATTATATTGGTTTCTTCTGTAGCTGACAATAACGACTACGCCAATTGCGTTAAACACAGTGTGTCTTTGTGCAGCTGCATTGCATAATTAAACTGAACAATCGCTGAAGAGCTTAACCCCGGACAATGGCAGCTTTGTGCTGAACCTTTCCACTGACCGTCTGTAAAACCCTACAGTGTATAACCAAGCGTGCTCACGAATGAGAAAAAATTGCAGGAGATTTAACCTCTGCCCTGCTGCTGTTTCCTGAAATTGTTTCCTTGATGTATTTTGCTCTCTCATCTGTCCTATGCATGTATTAGTGTATTTTGAAGAGTTTTCCAGCAACATGCAAGCATTTGATCAAAATGAGAATTTAATTCTTTGCAGCTGAGAGCACAAGATGCTCGACCGACCCTGCTTAGGCCTCTTGCGTATGTTATGTCTTCAGGAAGGCTCATAAATGCTTTTCCAGCAGAATCCCCAGCTCCTAAACCTTGCCTGAAGCCTTCAGGGAACATAGCAGTAACTGCTTATGCCACTGTTTCCACTCAGCTACTGTTTCTCCACTGCACCCAGTTCTCGTCTAACCTTCTTCTCTCGCACCCGGTCATTAGTAAAACATCAGGACCCCACCGCCTCCTGGCTCTTGCACACTGCTGAAAATAAACACTCAGCTCAGAAAAATGACAGCCTGATGAATCCATTCATCTTAAGTAACAGCGTGACAGATCTCTTTAGTTTGTCAGCTACAGACAGTGTCACTCTGACGTCAGTCGCAAGTTCAGAAACAAAGCTGGAGACTAGCGAGCAAGCTGGTCACATTGTGCTGCTGGAAAATTGTTCATAAACACATTCTTTTTTTAAACTCATACTATCAAATCAAACAGCTTTCCAAGCCAACAGAAGTTAGGTGAGACGTCTTTGCTTAGTCTCAGGTAAGTAGCTAACTATGAATTTAACAGGTTTAGCTTGTTAGTTATCTAACACACCTCATTTATATTGCCTTCACAAACCTGTGTAGCTTGCCTAAAATCTACCTCAAGAAACTAGCATCTGATGGTAGATCACGTTCTTACTGAGAAGCAGAAGCAGATAAAACTTTCTTCAGCACGACTTACTGGTTTTATGGTGATTGGGTGGGCAGCACGTCTGCTTTCTGTGCTACGACGACATAATTTTACTTTCATTTCAAAGTAGAAATAATCACACGGTTTTAGAAATATTTACAACAAATAAAGCAAATCTTTAAGATCTTGAATGTTTAATATTCAGGCATTATTTCTAGCTTCCTATTAAAATGTAAGCACATGTGTGATATTGATTATGTTAACTGCTTTGTACTAAAGGTCAGACTTCCATCATGTCTAATCTCTTCTATCAGATGACACTCTGATGGATTTCTAGAAAAGGATCATAAGGTTTTGCATTAAACTTGTGGAGTCCATGCAGCTCGTGTACACTGTTATCACGGTGAAATTAGGGACGAACCAAATACTAAAACTCTGAAATTCAGCTGAATAAAGTCCTTCATAGATTCTACGTTTCACTTGAATTGTTGGATTGTTGGAAAGAATGCAAAATAGAATCAAGTTCACTTTTAGAGCCCACTGTAGAGCTGTCTTTAGCCACTGACAGTGGCTAAAGGACAATGGACAATGGAAACCAAGTGCTAACGATCTTCTAGACTTGAAAATATCAGTTTAACACATACAGCACATTTTAATGAGGCATTGGTGGCTCAGTGGTAGGTTGCTTGCCTATCATGCGGAAGGCCCGGGTTCGATTCCCAACCAATGTCGCAACCCCAGCCACTGGCTGCAGTGCCGGTCCCAAGCCCGGAAAAATGGGAGGGTTGTGGCCGGAAGGGCATCCGGCGTAAAACCTGTGCCAAGTTGTTGTGCGGACTAGTTGGTACGCTGTGGCGACCCTGAACAGGGAGCAGCCGAAAGCAACTTCTTCTACATACAGCACATTTTAGTCAAGTCACAGAAAATTTTATGTGACCCCCCAGTGAAGATTCTGTCTGCATTAACAACACTGTGTGTGTTCTTTCACGTGAAATGCACTAGATGTATATTAGAGATCTGTTGAATGCATACACACATATGGTGGAATAGCACTTCCTGTTTTTTTTTTTTATACATTGAAACAAATGACAAACAATGAACTGGTCATTCCTTGACAATATTCCTTGATCTTTTAGTGCTAATACATAATGATACATGATTAACATTTCAGCCAAAATGTTAATCTGATTCCTAAATAAAATTCTTGAAAGATTCTTCAGTCTGATTGTAAAAGTATCGTCAGGTTGCCAGGCAACTCAGCTCATTTTGCAACCAGGTTTGCATATGCACCACTTTTGGGTTAGTCTCAGGCTGAGAAGCGTCATGTAGGCATGGAGTATCTGATATCTATGCCGCATTTGATTCAAAGTCGTCCAACATCCAACTCGGAGAAACAAACAAAAAAATGCACCTCCTACTCATGACATTGAGATGATCTCCTTGACCCTGAGTTCAGCAAGTGACATCTGATCAACATGGCTGCTCACACTAAACACAATAGTGCTTTTTTCCTTTAAAGGAATTATACTGTATATACTAACAACAAGCTGTAGCAGGCCTTCTGAGGACTAAACCAGAAATGCTGTTCAACTGATTCTCTTAAGCTAAGTTTATCATGATGGATGAAATCCTACGTAAGCTACTTCCCTGAAAATTCTCTCAAATTGTACATGGCTCATTCCCCTTTAAAGTGCACATAGTTAAACGCCTTATCAGGCTGTGATATGAGGTGACAGAGCGCACTGCTACATTTCAGCCTCTGTTAGTTCCTCACAGCTGTGGATCACGCTTGCTCTCCACTGGGACATTTAGATTCATGGTTTAAACGTTTGCTCAGCGAGGGATCCCACATCCCCAGCATGCTTGTAACAGCCTTTCATTTCCAAATCCCAACTCCATTTTCCTGTTCTTCGTGTTTCCTGCTCTATTCTCATGGCTAGTCACTTGAAAACATATACAGTATGCGCGACAATACAATTTCCTGTTAAATCCCAGGCATCCGTCTGTCTGTTGATGGCTGTTCTCTTCTCTATTGACTGGAAGATATTTATTAGAAGACTGAAGCATGCCCTTGCATCTGCAACTTGCAGATGGCTGCCAGACATCCACATCTAAAACGCCAATAAAACACAGCTTTAAATATTATGTCGACAAGATCACAGATTTGTTCAGATGAACGTTCTTGCTCTGCAGGTTGACTGGCTTTATGCCTGCTTGTATCTTGACATCTCTCGATCTGTGATTCATTAGAATTTACATCGCTACGATGATAAAAAAAAAAGTGAGACATGGAAAGAACTAGCACCTGGAAGACAGTGAGGGTGAATATAATCTGCTGCAGGTTCTTGTTGGTGTTGCTCTTCTCACCCTGGGCTTATGAATGAGCTCCTTGTGAATAATATGAAGAATTATACAGAAGTCTCTAAAAATCCTATGTGTCTGTGTGCTGTCTGCTGTCACAAGCTGTCTATATAACACCACCCCTCCCCCTGAGCAGTGACTCTTCTGTGTTAATGTGTGAATGTCTACACGTTAACACCCAAAATCTCACTTCTTACTTTTACTTAATATCATACTATTGTTGAAAAAGTCTTTCAACACTTACGGGTCGTTCTTATAAAACTAAACTCTCATTAAAGTCTCAGAAAACATCACTACATGTTTTGCAGCGGCCAAACATTGATCTGCAGTCTTCTCTATCTATCTAGTGCAGCACAAGCAAAAATCAAAGAAGTTTAGACCACACTATATGTGTTCAGTCACTTAGAACTGTCTTTAGCCACTGACAGGAAGCCAAGTGCTAACGATCTTTTAGACTTTCTAGAAATGTCAGTTTAACACAAATAGCACATTTTAGACAAGGTGTCAAGTTGAAGAAACTTTTATAAGTGAAGATTTTGTCTTCAGTAACGACCCTGTGTGTGTTCTTTCATATAAAATGCACTAGATGTATATTAGATATCTTTTAAATGCATACACACATATAGTGGAATAGCACTTCCTGTCTTTTAGTGCTAATGCATAATAATACGTGAATAACATCTCACCTAAAATGTCAATCCGAGTCCTAAACAAAATTTTCGAAAGATTCTTCAGTCTGATGTCTGATTATAAAAGTATTGTCAGGTTGCTAGGCAACTCAGATTTATGGGTTAGTCTCAGACTTAGAAACATGACTCTGCATGACATGGTGAATCTGAACTATATATTTTTTACATGTGACATGTTCAACTAAAAATCTTCTGACCATCTCCAACTCGAACAAACAAAATAAAACGCACATCGATGTGGAATTCTTACTTAGGAAGTTGAGATGGTTTTTGTATCTTGAGTTCAGCAAGTGACATCAGGTCAACATGTCTGCTCACGGTCCTTTTTAGCTTTAAGTGAGTTACTGTATATAGATACAGACACAATCACTTCATATGTTAATTATGTAACACCAGAGCTATAAAACAGTATACGACACTCAGTCCAGGAAGCTTTTTACATGACCCCCAAATAAGGATTTTATCTGCAGTAATGAATATAGACTTGCTCTTAAATATGAAATACGCTAGAAACACATCAGGTGTTTAAACAGACATGTGTGAGTGAATATAAACAATACTAAATGACTCATTTTGCAGATTTTGCATTATAATCTGACTCACAAGGCAGAATTTATGTACAACACTACCCTCACGCTGCACATATCCCACTGTTCCTGCTGCAAAAATATTCAGCTGTATATAGTGTTTCTTCAAAAGTGAAAAAAAAGTGCCTTTGTTCTAATCAGATGCTAACTACAGGCAGACTCAATATTCCATCATAGCTAACGTGACTTTAACAGCATTCTGGGACTGTTTATACAGCATGTTTCTTCTGGAAGAGGTGAAAACATCTTATTTATTAAACATAATTTACCAACAGACGGCACGAGGTACCAATTTGTGAAGCGCTTTAACATTATTAAAATTTGTGCCGCATATTCCGACGTATTCTGTCACATTTCGGGGGCCTGCTGGAGGAACAGCGATACTTCCTGTGTCTAATTTGTGATTTCTAATTTCACGGTCGCTTAATAGGAAGCGGTGAGGTGTGCCAGCTTCGGCGTGGGGGGAGTAGTGTGGTGGTGGGGGCAAGATAGAGAAGGACATACATTCAGGCAGATACATTAGCATTCATTAGGAAGAAGCGGATCAGCAGCCTCTAGCGCACACGGCCTGCTTATTAAACACGCCACTTTGCCTTTCAGTTCATCTGAGCTTAACCTGACTCTCAGAAAGAACAGACACATAATAGTGAGATTATCAGAGATCATCAGTTTTCCTCTCACTGAACATCAGGTCATGATTTCATCAATTCAGATGTAGACATAGTTTCTTTCAGAAAATAAGAAACACAGCAGCGTTCAAATTCTTCAAACCCATGCTGGCATTTGAATGCGGATTTAAATACACGGATAGAACGATTATAAACCTGAAAATTAGAAATGCTTGTGATTAAAGTAATTATCGTGATTACGATCACGATAATCATGAAAACTTTCCATGGCTTCATCTTGGCAATATGTTTGCGATAGTATTACTAGGTGTTCATTTTAAACTGCTGTTTTTTTGTATGCTTTTTTTATGCTCCATTTTATTGCAAAAGGGAAAAACAATCTGTCTTGTGGTTCTGCATTTTCTATCCACAGATTTTGATCTGAGGAATGAATTTTTCAGCAATCATGTTAACATGCAGCTATGCTGAAGTAATCACCACATTCAATATCACAGTATCTAATGAAAGGAGATGTTAGCTGTTGGGGTTTTCAGCAGTTTTGCCTAGCCAGAGCTTCAGCGTGATGGCAGAAGGTCTGGACACCAGAGCAGCTTTTATTAGCCATGGATCACCCAAGAGTGTGTGTCTGACTGACATGTAAATCAATCAGTCACAGTTTTGTTCATTGTGAAAATGTAAAGTTCCTACTTTAAACTCGAGCACTCTCATAATCCTCACAATCCTCATGATCCTCATAAGCGCTCAGTGTCACAGCTGTAAACACACCGGCTTGCTTCTTCCACGAGGGCAGTAGAACGTCACGATCGTCACGGCTTTGTTTCCAGGCGGAACGTTAAAAAACACCGAGAAATCCTATAGAACCTAACCAATCAGATGACGACTTTTTTGTCAATCAGATGACGACGATTTTTTGTGACGTATACATCAAACATTCAGAAAACAGTGACGTCTGAGGCTATAACTAGGGTTTCAGTAGATTGCTAGGTTTTAGAGTCTATCTGTCTATCTGTCTAGAGGCTATCTTGCAAAGATCCTGAGGCTGAAGCAGCACTTAGATATATTTAACATAGCTACCAATGACCAAACAACCAAATTAAATTTAATCCTTCAAAATAATATGGCAAAATATTAAACATTCTGGCTAGTTAGTACAGCTCACTCAGCTAACTAATGGCTGTACATGTTTCCACAGGAATCTACATTATTTTATTTTAATTATTTAAAACTTTCACATACAGGATACTCAGACTTGACTGTTACGGTGAATTAAAACTCAATCACTGAAACAAGAGTACACCAAGTTTGCTACTTTCCACACATGAAGTCAATCATCCTTCAATATCAGTCACCTCGGAGTGAAGAAAGTGTATTAATAATTTACTATTATGCAAAAACATGAAACAAGTCAATTCAGAAAAGCCACAAAAGCTCGATTAAATAATATTGCATGTGATCTGCTATGACACAATGGAATGTGTCTTTGACATGTTTCCACCCTTCATTATCATTTTGTTCTGTTTCTTCTCAGCTTGCTGGGATTTTGTTAGACTTTCCTCCAAACTGCTAAACATCTGGCAGCTGCAGAAACTTCATACATGCTGATTTGTCATAATGGGAGAGAATCATTTGGTCTGGGGTAATGAATAGAAGAGATTGTGCCATTGAACAAATATAATGACAAGGAGAAATTTAACTCCCAGCACCTCTCTCTCACCCGCCGAAATCACCACTCTATCTTCCTCTGTAGCTTCCTACACTCTTTCATCTCTTCCTGACCATGACTCCTTTTCCTCCCTACCCCTGGACCCAGCTATATACACTTTTCTCTCCTTTCTTTCCTCAACCATGGACCTTCTCTGCCCTTTGTCCACTAAACACAGGAAGACTTCTTGTCCTGCTCCTTGGCTGTCAGATGTGCATCGCAACAATCAGAGAGAACTACGATCAGCAGAGAGGAAGTGGAAGAAATCTCAACTTGACGCAGATCTCATCTCTTATCGTATGCTCCTGTCCAAATTCTCTTTGGACTTGACTTCTGCCAAGACCTCCTTCTACAAGGAAAAGCTCAAAACTTCTGCACAAGATCCCCGAAAGCTCCACAACAACTCAACCCTCTGGCTCCACCTGCTCCATCCTCCCTGACCCCTGAAGTTTTGGTCACTTTTTACACAGAGAAGATTGAGAAGATCTGCCAGACTTTCTTTTCTGCCCCAACTTCATCTACATCACACAGTCAGGACTGTGCTACTCCTTCATTGAAGCATCTCTCATCCGGAGATCAGCAGAAGAGGTTTTGCAAATTATCCAGTCCTGCAATCCTACCACCTGTCCACTGGATCCAATCCCTTCAACTATGCTCCAGACCACCATCTCACCTGCCCTCCTGCCCTTCATCACCACAGTCATCAATGGATCCATAACATCTGGTCATGTACCAACTGCCTTTAATAAAGCAAGGGTCATCCCCATCCTGAAGAAACCTGCTCTGGATCCCTCAGACATCAGAAACTACAGACCCGTATCACTCCTATCGTTTCTTTCAAAAAATTCTCGAACTCATTGTTTATAATCAGCTGTCACACCACTGCTATGATGATGACACCCAACTTATCTTCTCCTTCCCTCCCTCAGATACTATGGCTTCTGCTCGGATCTCAGAGTCCCTGGTGGACATTTCATCTTGGATGGCGGCTCATCAGCTGAAACTCAATCCCAGCAAAACTGAACTGCTGGTCATCCCAGGTGATCCATCCCCAGCCCAGGATCTTGCGTTATCTAAGAACAACTCCATGATCTTCCCTTCAGCCACTGCTTGCAACCTTGGGGTAACCATGGACAATCAACTTTCCTTTTCCTCCCATGTTGCTAATGTGACACGCTCATGTAGGTTTCTTCTGTACAACATCAGAAGGATTTGGCCATTTCTATCCACACAGGCTATCCAAATTGAACTACTGTAACTCTGTTCTGGCAGGTCTACCTCTGAACGCAATTCATCCACTGCAAATGATCCAAAATGCTGCTGCACGACTTGTTTTCAACCTGCCTAAGTTTTCCCACCCCACCCCACTGCTGTGTTCCCTCCACTGGCTTCCGGTAGCTGCATGCATCAGATTCAAAACACTGATGCTTGCCTACGAATCCAAGAATGGACCAGCGCCATCTTACCTCAAAGCTCTCGTTACTCCTCTCACTGCTCCCTCAGATCCACTAGCACTGCTCGACTGGTCCCACCATCTCTCAGGGTTAAAGGTAGGTATACATCTATACCCTTCTCTGTTCTGGCACCGAGGTGGTGGATTGAACTTCCCCTAGATGTCCATACAGCCGAGTCACTGACCGTCTTCAAATGGCAACTGAAGACCTATCTCTTCCTGAAGCAGTTAAACTTGCTCTTATTTTCCCTGTTTTTATGTATTGTTATGTTGTATGTACAAAAAATATAAAAATCCCCAACTCTGTGTCCTATTGAACCAGTGTTAATGTATTCATTGATAGAGACTTTAAAGCACTTTTTTACCTTGCTCTGGATAAGAGCGTCTGCCAAATGCCAGAAATATAAATGTAAATTTGTGAATGTGTGTGAGAGTGTGTGTGTGTGTGTGTGAGACCCCAGAATGATGGCACCACCCTTCCACCAGTCTGCTACTTCAGTTTTCCCAACAAACCACACTAACAGTACAACTTTTCACATTGTTTGTCATGAATACACACCCAGCCCCAAGCGATCGTACACCTACAAACTGCAGATCACTGAAACTAAAGGTATTTGTTTATGGTGTAGCCAAGGCAGTCCTTATTTTTATGCATTCATGTGCGTATCTGTGTGAGGAACTACAAAAAGCTCTTTCTTTCATACTAAATGAAACCAAAGAGAAACCTTTCACTTCCAAAAGTTCTTAAAATAAGATATATGTGTGCATGTGCCTGAGTCTAATCACAGCCTGTGGTCTGTTTGTTTTGCCTCAGTGGTGGTCTCTCTTTTCTGTCCATTACTATGTCCATACTTAGGGCCATGTGGTAGAGCCTAAACATGGCTCCAAGAACACTAATTTCCCCTTAATACATGAACATTAGAGTAAATTAAGCCATTAAATCCTGGGCTTAGAGCAAACATGCTCTCTTAACTGTGTCATCAGACCGAGCAGGCTATGATAGGGGAAAGTAGAGATGTGGACACGCCTTTCTCCAGTCTATCATAGGACCTAAGGATTAGTATCTGGTTTAAAACTACGACTTCCTTCCACCCTTATTCTGCCAGACTTTGTACAGAAGATGGTTTCTTTTTTTGATTCTTTACAAGGTATTGGGCGATCCCACCTCAGACTGAAGGGGAGGTTGAACAGGGTGGAATAGGAAAACCGTACAAAGGTTATTTGTCAGTTCAAGACTACAAGAAAGACGCTTTGTCCTGGCTGACGGCTGCAGCTCCAATGTGGAAACTACCCAAGGGAAAGGGAATAAAGCATTTTTAGTTCCACAACTACCAAAAAAGGAGAGAACTTTGCCAAAGTCAGTAGCAGACGTAATTGAGTAACAGTCGTTTCCAGAAGCGGGATCCCCTGACACTGCCAGATGGGCTGGCTCCCTGTTCAGGGCGTTGGCTGTCTGCAGCACAGTGACTCTCACTGCCCATGACAGCAACACAACCCTATAACACTTTTTATAACAGGTTTATTTATTTCTATTTTAAACAGCATCTCACATGACAAAGAAATTCCACCGTCCACCTAAAAAAACTAAATAAAAAACCCCAAATGCCATCCCCATGCTGTTCCTTATGCCATGCACTCCACAAATGTCCAAACATAATATTTACAATTGGTTATATAACTCAGAATTGCTCAAATGGACTTGCTTAATAGCCTAATTTTCCCCTCCAGTGAACAAACACATTCTTAACAACTCACCTTCATTTTCTCTGTCTTGTATGCTAAGATATTCATTTGAATATGCCTCCTACTTACGATGCTTGAGCTGAGGGCAAAATAATGTTTGAATACCAATAAAAAGCCGCCTTATTGATAGCTGGAGCCCTGAGCCAAGCTCGGGCTCATGTGTGAAATGACAAGTGAGTGTCTGTTAACACTGGAGCCAGGCTGTGCTGCCAGATTCGTCTGTATATTAAGAAAATCCTTCAGCTAAATGTTCCTAAATTCCTAGAAATCATAAAGGGTTAATGTCCTCAATATAATCTTGAACAACCACATTGTTGGTCTGCTTTGGATAAGGACATCTGCCAAATGCTGTAAAATAAAAGGTTACTTTAAAAAAAGGATTTTGGCTGATCTAAGCGGAAGATTCCAGAAGAAGTCAGATCAGAACATCTTCACAGACAGCACTTCCTCTTTCTGTTCTGTATTTTAAATATAAAGTTCATCTACTCATATGTTCTAACTCCAGATGCACATGAAGTGTGTGTGTATATGTGTGTGTGTGTGTGTGTGTGTGTGTGTGTGTGTGTGTGTGTTTGTCTTAAAGAAACATGTACAAGCCTAAATGGTCTGCATGTGGATTCATGGAAAGTTTCCTTTATACATAGTAGTTTGAGGGAGAACTGGATGAGAAGCTGGAAGCTGCTCCAAAATAGACAAAGAAATGGTGAGTGCATCTGATTACATATTCCTGAAATAAGCAGCAGCCCAACCCTACTTAGGCAACATACACTACTGTGCAAAAGGCAATACAAATTTTTTATTCTTTTAATTGAACAGTGTCTGCATTATCCAAATGTTATTTTTCCAACAAAAGAAAAATAAAGAAAAGTAGCATGTGTGTAAAGAAAGTGGCATCTTACACAATTCTAGAAAAACTGCTTTTCAGACAGAAAAACATAATAAACACTGACACGGTTTTACCTGGAGAAACAGAAGCAAGTCTCCAGCTGAACCATAGCAGATTCTGCAGATGCTCAGTGAAACCTAACAGCCAGTTTCTTTATTTAACTACACAATGTACTTGAGTCTGTTGACCAAAGATTCATACCAAACACTGACTGTTTATTCATATTTATAATAGATTTTTAAAAACCCTTTTTACCAGTATACCAGTGGAATGGAAATGGACTTATGGGATGTTTTCAATCAGTATAAACAGATGAATGATGTTGAATAAAGTATAAACAGATGAATGATGAACATTACAAATTCTTAAAGTCCTGAGTGTCTACTGAGTGTCTACTTTCATATGAGCTTCATATTATCCACCACTGTGGAGTGAAACATGACAAAGTCTCAACATGTACACAACCTAACAGGAGCAAACTACAAACTGAACATTTTTTGTGGCCTCATAGCTATGTCTTTCTGTTTTGTCTCCGCACATGCATACATCTAGTCCTGAATCCATTACATGCGACACACACATAAATAAAAGCTCTGTGCTGGGGCTTGGACTTGCTTGCAGCTGACCTGCCTGCTAATAAACCCACCTGCATGTGGTGTAGCATTGATTTAGAGGCTATTATCACATGACTGAGGTGTACTGAATTAGAGATGTAACAATGTGGCGTATTGTATTACTATATCTGAAGCTCTCAATTTGATGTCTGATGCGTATAAACTACACATTCAATATGATTAGAAATAAACAATCAAGCCCACGTTCATTTTCAGTCTCTTTCCTCTTTCCTCCATAAGCATGTTTAAGCATTACTTTTTTTCTCCTGAGCTAATATGTGGCCATACTAGTGTACTAGCTTGTGAAAACAGCTTTGGCATCTGTTAGCAAGCAGGAGCTGGGACATTCGGCAAATATTTAAGGTTCAGTATTTGAGAGCACTTTAGTTTAGCAGTAAGTGATGTTGGACAAAAAAGACCAAGCTAGTTGTCTTCTTTTCTTGATCCTGTGTCCCCTTTAGCCTCAGACTTATATTCTAGGCTGATTGGAGTCCAACCTGAAGTTGATTTTGAAGTTAAAGTTTTTGTTGTGCTTTTCTGCTCAGCACAGTTGTAAAGAGCATTTAATTGAGTTACCATAGACTTCCTGTAAATTTGAGCCAGTTTGTGTTCTCTGATCTCTCACATTCAGATGTTTCAGCCTGCAGAACCATATGTTTTTGTAAATATCCTAGAAGATCATCACTTCAAGATCAGACCAGCCCATCCATGCCACAGACTAAGACCCTAAGATGACATTTTCCCCATTCTTCTGTTAACTAAAGCTCTTCTGAAGTATCTGATTGAATCTGCATGATGTTACACATGGTTCTTCTGCCACATACGCAGCCGTATTTAAAACCAGCCCAACTCAGGCCTTATCAGTTGCTTGGCACATATATAAAAAGCAGCACTAGTAGCTGTCGGTCTCTAGTTTGCTTTGTCACCAACGCCTGAAGCATACACGCTGAGGCATTCCAGCAACTCGTCCTCCTCAACATCGAGCGTGCAGCTTGCCATTTCCTCTAGTTTATTTTAAGCCCTCATATATTCTCGATGACGACATGACTCTGGCCGTGAATACAGGCGTCACTGTGTGCACTGGTTCCCATTGCACGCTATCTAGGGACCCTTTACGCCTCTGTTTCTTTCAACTGCCTGTGAGACCGGGTTTTTTTCTGTTCTGCTTCTACTATATTTATCCAGAGCACTCTATGCGATAATATATAAGTTATCAGTCAGAATCCCTTTCCATATCTCTATTCTGTCTCTGGGGAGCAGCCGTGTGAAAAGATATTTGCAAATCTCCCAAAGCACCAGAACTTATCCTCCGATGCAGATTCGTGCTGGAACAAGCACTGCTAGTTAAATTTGCTAACAGCTGTGCATTGCTCCCAGCGGAAAGCAACTCAAATGCCCTTCAAACCAGTTCAAAACTTTAGGCATGTGACAGTGGTTTTAGATTACCATTTCAACGAGGCTAAGAAGCACATCGAACTGGGATTTTATGCTGCAATTTTGTGCGAGAGAGATATGAGAACATTTTCATAACCTGAGCTAACCTCTTACAATACAGATATTGTGTTTGTCCAAGTACCAGAGCTGGCTCATTATTTACATTTCTGAAGATTCAATATGGTGTCAAATAAAACAGATCCATAACCACGATCAAAATCATTTTCAAGCATCTAGCATGACTATGCCTCGGGTTGCTCCGTGTGCTGATGCTGTTGCTCTGCAACTGGTCCTCCAGAGAATACGATTGGCAACAGATGACCCAGTTTCCTTATTAATAGCGAGGGAAATAATTTACCTTTGTATGATGTGCTGTTAGCCCTACAGCTATCTCCTGGTTGTGAATGAATGTTGGTTTCTAGCAACAGTGGCAGCAGCAGCAGCTGTGTTACTTACCATCACCAACAAAGCACCTTCCTAATCTCATTCCAATTGCAGTTAGATGGAAACAAAGCCATAACACAGCTTGACATTTAATTATCCAGCAAAAGCACAGACACCCATCAGTGGTGCATTCTGGTCATACACCATTAACATTTATCTTCACAATTAGAGGAATGTGCTATCAACAAGCTTGGCATTTATCAACACATCCTTCTACACTTAGCTTTCCTTCTTGTTAGAGAAACACTCTTTTCTATAGTTTTGTATACATAAAAACTTTCCAAGAGGAACCACCGAAGCACCCTTAATGCCGCCGTTCTGGATATAGATGCAGAATGGCATAAACAGCTTTACCCAAAGTGGATGCTGAGCTCAATGTCAAAACAGATCAGATTACACTCAAGTCAAAGTTCTCAAGCACTTTTAAGATGAACACAGCTGTTGCTTTGCCACACAAAATGATCGAGGTGTAATGAAGTGTAACCTCTTCAAAAATTGCAAACACAAGTATTCTAAATTTTGTAGTTTGACAATTAAGGCTTAGTTACTTGTACACTATTACTCTCACCTTTCAGTCATTCTCACTGTATCTGAAAAACCCATAGATTAAATGATCAACAGTTAGGTCCTGTCCTGTTATTTGATTGGATGAGAGGTGTTCCAAGAGCACATATATTTCCTATAACCGCAGTTTTACTGTGTGCGTCACTTTGCTCGTCTGTGTTCACCATGTAAAAAAATCCACTTCCTAGTTCAAAAAGTTTAACAAGAAATGAGCTGCTTCGTATGAGAGAAGAAAAAGAAAAAGAACATTTTTACAAATATTAAATGATTTCAAATGGTACAGTTACTCTGAATATTTTATGAAAAATTCTTTCATGAAAATTAACATTTTTGGCTTAAAATATAACAACTCATCAGATAAAGAAGAAAAGGAAGGAAGAAGGAAAACCGATTTCACCAGATTCCACCTTTAACAGGAACAGGAACAGGTACGAATCTATGTGAGACAGCGATCTGATCTGATTGGCTGTCAGTGAGCACGGCGTCTTCTGGATCTACTGTATTTCCAGCCGAAGCAAAAACAAGCAAACCATTTGTTTAACTAATATGTCAGTTTCTCTGTATTAATTACTTATCTACAAAACTGCTGTGTAACAGCAACTCTCACTCGTGATCATGTTGTGATACTGAAGCTTGGCTGTGACTGACCGTAGCATCTGGATTGGTGGCTCGCGCCTACAGCTGAATCACAGCCGTGTGGATATTCAGTAAAACGACATGACTGCCAGTGCAGTAACACACATTAGCTCCCTTATGAGATTTCTCCTAGACTTACTCATTTGGAAAGCTACGGTTAGAATAAGGTTAGCAAAAAAACTTTCTTATGACTGAAAATTGTGGATTTGTATATGTGATGAATGTGATGAAGTGCAGCAGCAGTGAATGCAGCTGTTACTGTGTTTGCAGTCATGCTGTATAAAAGCTGGGTCTGTGTTAAAATGTAAGCTGACAGATGGATTTAGCTGTAGTACAAACACAGACTGAGTGCCACACCCAGCATCTGCCCCCCTCTCTCTCTCTCTCTCTCTCTCTCTCTCTCTCTCTCTCTCTCTCTCTCTCTCTCTCTCTCTCTCTCTCTCTCTATCTGTCTGATGCTACACGTTTCCTATAGCCTTCCTTCAGTAACACTGTGTGAGCTCTAGACATGCAGGGATTCAGACACCTGGTTCTATATTATTTCCAATCCAGTAAAGAATCCTTTTTTCTCTCGACTCCCTCGCTTTTCTGTGTTTTACATTATCACAGAAGGAAAATTCTGCACAAGTCTGTTTTGAACGAAAGCCATTACCATGAACACTGTGGGAGAAAATTGCATCAGTTTAACAGTCATGCTCTTTCCGCTTGATTTGCTGATAGGACAAATTGCTGTTATTTTCCTTCATGCTGAAAAACCTCTAATAGCCTTTAAGAGCTGAAAAAAATGGGTCAGGTCCCAAGACTGATAAACATACCTTCATAAGAAGAACAAATGACTCAGACATTGGGGTGTGCTGTATAACGCAATGCAAGCATTCTCTTAATGATGCGTCTTATACAGTCACACACAGAGGTCTTGATCTGTGCAACCTAAAGAGTTAAAATATATAGAGAGCACACTGGTCACATGATGTTATGATATTTTGTGGAGATCCTGCACCATTGCTGAGAATCATCTGTGCTTGTGAAGTGTCCAGGAGCTCCGAATCACAATGACCTGAGAAACAGGCTACTGCAGTGGGGCATTTTAGCTGACTTTGGAGCTCTATTTCAGGATAAAAAGACTCCTTATGGTTGCCTACACAGCTCATTACGCTGAAATTTTACCCACGGTCACAGACTTATTATTCAATTACATTTTTTGGTACAATCTCAAAATGTATTTCTTTTTTTTTTAAGATATGAAAAGCTTGCAGTTATTTGGTTTACAGTATTAAATATCAGTTCATAGCATTCAGAACAATTTTTGATTTGTTTGCACAAAAAAGCACATTGATTGAATCGTGTGTATTGTGAATATTGTTCCTTTGTGAATAACTAAATATTACTTGAGCATTAAACATATTAAAACAGATATAAATTCTTCACTTTTCTACAGAATTCCTTTCTTATTTTCCCTTTTTATATATATTTATTTATCCCAATATTCTCAGTCCACTTTTTAGTTACTAATTAATTTAAGTAATTTTATCAGTCACAATATCACTGTATCTCAAACAACATGTATGTGGACAGAAAAAACAAAACAATACAGACAAATTGAGACTTTTGAATTCCAAAATAGACACAAAATATTTTTGTTCATTTTACTACTCTGTGAGTTTAATGACAGGGTAATTTGCTCACTAACCACACCTATATGTGAAACTCTACATGACGGTGAATCAGAAAACGCAGCAAACAAACATCTCCACTCCGCTGATCTCCATGGCAACAGACTGATGCGTGTCTTACTCAGAAGGGTGAGTAATATGCACCGTCATGAAGCTCAGCTCATTAAGGTTCGTTTGTAACCAGTGTTCGCCCACACCACAGTCATGTGTCAATCCACTTCATGATCCTGCATTGATCTGATGTGCCATTAAAGATTTAGACAGCAGCTGCATTTTGGCTAAACCTATATATGTGGAACCTGTTGGTTTATTTGAGAACTTTGACTTAAATGTAATCTGATCTGTTGTGACATTGAGCTCAGTGTCCACTTTGGGAAAGGCTGTTTATGCCACAGTGCATCTATATCCAGAACGTCGCCACGAGCATCGGGGACAATCTGCCATCTGAAATGTCAATAAATTGGACAGAAGGCTACATCTTCCATATATGCATGAGCAATGTGAGGGAGCCTGTGGCATGGTTTCTGATTAGATAAATGGATGTGTAAATATTTATTCTTAATGTCATGTGTGTGTGTGTGTGTGTGTGTGCATTAACAAGCCAAATCAAGAGACTAATTCAAATTTGCCAATTATTAGGCAGAGACATGCAAAAATTTTTTGCAGATATTTTGTTTACTGGCTTACAGAGAGTTATCCTAACACTTTTCCCCTGCCAAATACCTAATCCGTCTCCGTCTCTGTCTCTGTCTCTTTCTCCCCTCACACACTCCTTGTATAGCCTCAAAAACTTGCCTGCAGAAATTTTGTTTGTGCCGAGTGTTTCTGCAGTGACAAAGCAAAGGAATAACTGAGAGCAGACAGAAGCTTTGCTCGGGTGTTGCTCAGAGTTACATAATATTTCACTGTTATGTAAAATTATATACAACTGTTCATTTGAAAAGAAATTCAATTCAGGTTGTGTGTGACTGTGTATCAGATATAAATATCTATAATTATTTATATAATCTGAGATATAAATTGTAAATGACATCATCAAAAGTGACACACACACACACACACACTTATATCTGGGATCTGCATGGTGTATTCGACAGTATGGCCACGCCCGTGCTGTCTCGGTTTGATGGCGTTCCACGCATCACGCCTGAGCTGAGACTACCACCCTCACGGGAGCTCTGCTTCTCATTCCAACACTCATGTGGCGACGCAGCAAGCAGATATAAACAATTTAGAGGAAGTGAGATCATTTCGAACCATTCCAGGTGTTTTATGAAGTGTTCATTTGTTCCCCGGACAGCTCAGGGTTCATGAACAGAGCCACACACACACACACACACACACACACTACACAGACACTGAATAGATGTCTTACGACAGAAGAATTTTAGTTGCACTTGGAACAATTGCTGAGCAATTCAACACAAACCTAAACATTCACTCTGCCACTACAGTTTACCCCTTAGAGCTTCGATCTGCTGCTAAGCTAACGATCCATATCGACTCGATAAAGTTCACTTCAATAACTGGTTTCATATCCTTAGAAATGAAATGTAGCTTTCAGAGTCACTGGGAGGATGTGAAAACATCTGAAAGCTGTTCAGGCTGGAGTGATGTGAGAAGAGATCTGTCCTGCTAAGGCAGCTCTCAAAGGCTCTCTTCATTCAGCCTGGCCTTCTGCAAGCCACAACTCTTGGCTACGATGATTTCCCACCCTGAGAAACTTGCCGGATGTCTGCAGCATGTAACCCCCCCCATTACCAATCCCCCATCACCACCACTCGCCAGCTGCCCCCAGCCCCCTGCTCACACACCACCCTCAACCACCATAACCAAGCCAGTGATTAAACCCCTGGTTGGAAAAAATAACATACTTAATGGGGAGAGAGAGAGAGAGAGAGAGAGAGAGAGAGAGAGAGAGAGAGAGAGAGAGAGAGAGAGAGAGAGAGAGAAAGAGAGATGAATTACACATAGCACTATGGCAGCATTTTATTTCTTCCTCTTTTTCTATTTCCCCTGTGTGGATGAATAAGCCTTTCACTACGATATATAGGCGCCTCCTGCCAGCTCTTACACCTTGACTTCACCTTTAACTGCGATATTTGCACACCTCTGAGTCCTCTGAGAACACCAGTCCCCCTCACCTCATATTGCTCTCATTACTAGCATAATCTTTTTCTTTTCATACTCTTGATATCTCCAAGTCTTTAAACATCTTCTGAAATATAAATATCAGCACTTCATTTAGCACTAACACGCGTCTGGGCAGTGACACATTCTGCTGCCTGTTGCCTATTCATACTTCACATAATTCATCTGTCAGTAAGCTGAGAAAAAAATAAATAAATAAACAGTACATGCAGCTGCAGTATTATTTAAATCATAGCCAAGTCTGGGAGGAAAGGACAGTTTGCAAACAGAAAAGTGATAGAAAAGTATGATTTCAGACAGAGTCTCAGTGTGGCTTTGATTAAAAGTTTCTTCTGAACTCGGACTGTCTTACCTCCATAGCTTGCCTGAGGCAGACCTAGCAGAGCCAGAACAGCACACAGGACTAAACGCAGAACTATCATGTTGCCGGTATGTTCTGAGGTCTCCTCGTCTAGCTCTCCATCCACAGCACTGCCTGCGTTTAGGGACTAGGAGGTCTGTGCTGGGTAATCTCATGGAGGAGGCGGACCAACCGGACCTGAAAGGGACACCCTGTACTCCCTAAAACACTCAGAGTATCCACCTCCTACCCCTTACTTTAAAAACACACCCCATGCACCCAAAGCCCAGCCCTGTGATAGCCAGAAGAAACTACTTTACTTCTTCATTTATTTTTGGGTTCCGTCCTATTCATCTTTTCCCCTTCTCTCTCTCTCTCTCTCTCTCTCTCTCTCTCTCTCTCTCTCTCTCTCTCTCTCTCTCTCTCTCTCTCTCTCTCTCTCTCTCTCTCTCTCTCTCTCTCTCTCTCTCCATCTGTGGGATCAAAATATGTCTGTCAGGTCAGATTTGTGCAGAAGGAAGAGAAAAGCTAACATTGTTCCAATATTCTTCCTTTTATTATATTATAACTGGAAGCTGTCAGAGAAGATTTACTTTTATTACCACTGATGTTATATAGTGAAAGTTGAAAGCAGTTAAGTTATTAAAAAAAACAGTAAAAAAAAAACCAGTGATCCACTCGTATGCAACTGGTGCATCTCTACATATCTAACACCACTCCAACTTTTCAGCATGACGTTATTACGAGGCAAACTCACAGCTAAACAACCACATTCACTCTCCTCTCAGTGCTGCCCTGCACATGCTGGTCTCCTGCTCCTCCTTCTCTCAAATTACACAACCTGGTCACACTTAAAATCAAATGACGTTGTGACTCACGTTACCTCTTTGCAAATGTGCTATAAATAACACAGACAGCTCTCCATCCTTTCCACTGGAGTTACTGTATTTGTAACTGCTTACTCATGATGACCGTTACTCACCTAGATGCCTTTTATATACTAGTTTTTCAGGGACAGAAGAATTCCTTATAATGTTCTGGAATATATATGAACCAGTGTAACTCAAGACATAATGTTCATAACCTTGGCAGATTCTTGATTCTCTTTTTTCTTTTTTTTGGTGTGTCATCACACCTTCAACTCTGATTAACCAGATCTCTCTGTGTGTGTGTGTGTGTGTGTGTGTGTGTGTGTGTCCCTTAGGGTTTCTCCTAAACTTTTTTTTTTCAGTCCTCAAGGGGAAAAAAGAATCTATAACTGCTTCCAGATGCTTACAAAGGCTCATTGTCATCAATTCATTTCGACAGTGGCAGTAAGATTTCTACGGCCAGTCCTGCAGACTTGCACAAATAGTCATAGATTCCATATGGCCATTTTGTTTTTTTAATAAAAGAAGGGTAAGGTTACACATATATCCTTGAGAGAATAAACAAAAGGGTGAGAGACAGAGTTACATTTCCTTGCTTTCCTTTCTTAGACCAAAATCAATAATAAAATATGAAAAATTCATCCAGAAAATAGAAATATTATGGAAGAATAAAACCAGAAACAACAACCATGCATCTAGAAACCTGTCCTTGTAATCCTTTCTAAAAGTTTTTTTTTGACTGTCAATCATTTTGTGACACCAATTTGTATACCTCAAATATACAGTAAATGACTGAAATTATGTGGAAACCTGACCATCATATTGATATGTGCATTTATTGACCACATATTAAATATAGTCTCTCTTTACTGTTTAGTCTCTAATGAGTTTCATTCTTCTAGGAAGGCTTTCCATTAGATTTTGTGTGGCTTTGTGATCATTCAGCTACAAGTGAGATCAGACACTGATGTTGTAAGAGTGAGGAGGTCTGGGGTGCAGTCGGTGTTCAGTGGCGTTGAGTCAGAGTCAGGGCTCTGTGCAGGACACTCGAGTTCTTCCACTCTAACCTTAACCACTACACCATGTCTTCATGGAGCTGCTTTGTGCAGAGGTGCATCGTCATGCTGGAACAGGGTTTGAGTCTCTTAGTTCCTGTGAAGGAAAAGTTTAATTCTACAGCAAACAAAAACTTTCTGTTTAATTACTTGCTTCACTCTTTGTGCAAAGTGTTTGGAGAAGAACCTCAGATGGGTGTGATAGTCAGGTGTCTAGAAACTTTTGGCTATATTGTGGACCATGACCATGTTTGGATCAATGAAAACATGTAATTGGTTCATCTGGTGGTCATAAATCCATAACGATCCGACAAATAACTTCTTATTTTTGAGATTTTGCACTAACAAGGATTTCCAGTTCAACTGACTGACATGAAACTTTCACATGGATGTCTTGAACATGAACATGTAATTAAGATTGAAGAAAATCTATCTAAGACATTTGTGATCTTTACCTTGTTTGGATCAGTTCCAAAAACTAAAATTGAATCTAACCAATTCCAAAATGATAAGCTTGTCATGAATGAATGGTGACACTCAGCCTTATTTCTGCCTTTATTTCCAAACTGGAATCCATTCCATTCCATTGTCTGTACAGCTTATCCGATCTATTCTCAGCTCACGGGGAGCTCAGGCATCATCTCAGGCATCATCGGTCATCAAGGCAGGATACACCCTGGACGGAGTGCCAACCCATCGCAGGGTACACACACACTCTCATTCACTCACACAATCACATGCTATGGACAATTTAGAGATGCCAATCAATCTACAATGCATGTTTTTGGACTGGGGGAGGAAACCGGAGTACCTGGAGGAAACCCCCGGGGCACGGGGAGAACATGCAAACTCCACACACACATACTTAAATATGGTGATTGGATATTTCATTTACCTTTAAGTAATTTTTGAAGACCAGTTACCAATTAATAGACCAGTTACCAGTAGAGTAGTTCTAAATGCAGCTGTGGTTCTGTGTAGTAAATATGCAGTAAATATCATGTCTTCTTGTGCATGTGCGTATACACGCTCTAATGTTCATGCTATCAAGTCATGAATTGACCGTGTGACATCATATTTAATATAAATACTATTGGAATATGTAACTAGCAATCTATTTAACCCTCCTAAACTGTAAGTATATCATTGGCACTACATATACGTATTATTTGACCAAACGGTTTAACTAAAGTAGGAGACATTACTCACAGAATACCAGGTCAAAGACTTCCTCTTCTGTCCTCTTGTCAGGGTGCAGTCCTCTTCTTCCTAATACTAGATAGTATATTAGTATATTAGTATATGAATGATTATAAACCATTACTATATACAGGTGAATAATAGTAAAGTTTCGAGCAGGAGTGGAGCATCTGGATCAATCAGTCAGGCCTAGACGACATCCCAGGAGCCACAGTGTGAGGATATCACTTCAGCATTTCAGGCATCGGCACTGCATGCACAGCCCGATGGAATGAGAGAACAGATTGTTAGGTTTTATATATCACTTTGGGAAGAAACCATGCGTTTAGCTTGAGGTCACTCCAGAGTCATCCAGCCATAAATGCAAGCAAGGCAAGCTTATCTCAAGGTATACAGTTCTGTCACTCATTTACAGGCCCGTTTCAGGTCACGGTTTCAGGCACGGGCTTATAAACATGGTGGACGAACGTGTCTCGATTCCTTCAGAAAGATTAGAAGTTTATGAGCCCACAGTGACACACCATCTATAATGCTGTCATGGGCTAAGCCTTCAGTGTAACATGGGCAGAATCAATGATAGAGGTGGAAATGCCTTCAATAGGCAATGTGGCCAGTTGCAGGACAAGGCATCTTGATCCAAAATGATTTGGCAGCCAGTTCTGTGTTCAGACTTGCAGACTCTTAGTGACACAAACTGTAGAGTATCATGCAGGCAGAGGGTATTACATTGTTGTTTGATCCGATCAAAATCGTTAAGAAGAATCTGAGGACTAGATTGCCTACACTTATACTGTGGACCCAAATGCCCCTGTGCCTTTGTGGTGCCGCACTGCCCCTCAGCCAGATTGAGGCATTTCTCTCCAAAGGAGCACTCTTCCCAGACTGCTTTTGTAAAAAAGAAGCCTCACATCTTCAATGAGGTAGCGCCTGTGCCTCTCACTGAGACAAGGATACAGCACTGTCTGTGATACGTGAGGTTTAGCTGTCTGCCAGCATTCTTAATTCGACAGACCCAAGGGAATGACTATTACAGAATATGAGTTGCAAGACAATAATATCTGCCACATGTTTGGAAATGTTGTGTCCTAGACTAGACTTTGTGTGTGTGTGTGTGTGTGTGTGTGTGCGCCTGCTATGTGTTAGGGATATCCCCCCAAAAAACAACAGAAACAACAGGGATTGGCAGATCATGATTGACTGATGTAAATAGCCCTTTATAAGAGTGATGTCATCAGACTGTTTTTTTGAACATCTCATTCTAAATTCAACCCCAATCCCTAATCGTAACCCTAACCCAATCTGTAACCCTAATCCCTGATACTTAACCCTGACACCAACCCCTTACCCCTAGCCCTAACCATAACCCTAACTCCAATCCCTAATCCCAATCCCTACTAATCCCAAACCCTTACCCTAATCCTAATCCCTAACCCAAACCCCAATCCCTAACCCTAACCCCTAACCCATAACCCCAATCTCTAACCCTAACCCAACCCTTTGCTAGTAAATCATGTCTTCATGCTGGTACAGGCATCTTCATGCTGGTACAGGAGCCTCTGAGTTCCAGTTTAGAGAAATTGTAATGCTAAAGCAAAGAAAGAAATTCTATACAGTTGTGTGCTGCCACATAGTGAACCATATAGTTTTACCCAAATAATGTATTATCTTTATAGCTGCCAGGACATTTTAAGATATTGCAAATTTTTTCATTCATTTTTTATTTGGAATACAGAAGATACTTTTTGTTTTGTTTATTTTAGCTTTATAGCGCTAATTCTCCAGCATCAGGCTTCTTTCATTGAATTTTATATATACAGTATATACCATTCAATACACTGGCATCAAAGAAATAAATCTTGTGTCTGCTTTCTTTAATATATGTTACCACCCACACTTCCCACACGAAATGTCTCGGTGAACATACAGTAGTTCACTGGGAGAGCAAGCACTCTAATGATGTGTGTGAGGAAAGTAGATGTATTGTTTATGGCATGCTCCTTGGTAGGGGCACATTACAGTCAACTATCCAAATACTGCAGTTTCCTTATGCTTCTGGCTATCAGAAGCAATAGGGCTCCATGTTCTTTTCCAGAGAAGCTGATTCACAGTGAAGCAGTCCTATTGCTACGACTACGATCCTATAGCCTAAACGTTATATACAAGATGGATTTCAGTTCAGTCCTCTCACATCTTGATGAACTCAGACAAAAACTCTAAAAAAGCTTCTAGAAGCTCCAGATGGCAGAATTGATGTTAGTGACTCTCAGGACACACTAGTTTAATATATATATATATATATATATATATATATTATATATATATATATATATATATATATATATATATATATATATGATATTTTTCTGGAAAGTTTCTGGAAAGATGTACGATAAAATCAGCTGCTTTTTATACGGTTGCCAATTCTACTAAAAAGTCAAAGCTATATTTCAGGAGTAAGCTTTTTTGCAGTGATGTATGAAATCCAACATGAAATATTTAATTTTCTGCCAGTGAGATCAGGTTGGTTTTTGCTGTGAATTGGCTACATTTCTTGGGTTGTTAAAACACTGTGTTCCTGTGAGCAGTGTGCCTGTTATCCGAGATGACTGACTCAGTGAGAATGTCAGCGATACAGCACCAGAGTTTGACACAGTGTACATGGTTACAAGGGTTAGCCAGCTGGTTTAGCCGTTCGAGCAGAGACGTCATTTCATCTGGAATTCCAATTCAAAAATCCAGAGATGCACAGATGCAACATTTCAACTAGCGCATTCATCTGACATAAGATGGGTTAAGCGCTTCATTGCTGTTTCCTAGGATTTATTGATGCATTTTACAGCAATGATGATGATGATGATGATGATGATGATGATGATGATGATGATGATGATGATGTTGTGTTGGCTTTCCTTGTTTGGTTGAAATCCCGCATGTTAAAATCTTCATTGTTTATTCTCTGTTCTAATACTCAATATTGTTGATTAAGGAAAATTACTTTTCAGAGAGTGACAGCTGAACCCGTGCATTTTCACAGAAGGACTCCTGACTCGGTATTACAATTGAAAGTGAAAAAAAAAACCCCCACGAAAGGTCTATATTTGCTTTATTCATCAAATTTTGAAGTGGGTAATATCTGCTTCTCCTCCAGAGTCTAAGACACCTTGAATAAATCCTAATCCTCTTTGTACTGAGCAGGAATGATCCCTCTTCTCTTTCTCCTTTTTCTCTCTTTCTGTTTTCTTTGTGGAAAATACTGCAATTCTCAGATGAATGCCTGCTGCCCATAAAGTGGAGAGAGAGAGAGAGAGAGAGAGAGAGAGAGAGAGAGAGAGAGAGATCAGAATCCCTCTGCAGGTATTACAGCCTTATCCAGTGAGCTAAGAAAGAGTGTAGGAAGGGGAAAATCGACATATTGGATTAGCATGTTTCTGTGTGTGTGTGTCTTTTTACTCCCACTCCAAGTAAACAGAAAATGGCAGTAATGCAGCCCAGAGTATATGAACATCCTACCTACAATTTGCCTCTATATGGCTACAGACAGTGTTATTAAAAACAACATAAATGCATGATTTCTATCTTTCTCCGTTTCTTGCATGAAAATGGTTCATCCCTCTGGCACAAAGCTGATAGTACATATTCTACATAAAAAATAATCACAAACAGATGTTTTAGAGACCTGGAGTTACGAAAAGTTTCAGGGAATGTGTCACAGGAAGACGACAATCAGCACCAACTAAACAGTGATTCATATTTAAAAACGGCATATTAGTCACACTTCAGGATGAGTCACTCTAACACACAAAGATTGAAGTATTCTTAAGAACTTATAAGCACTCGGATAGAGTGGACATTCTTATAGTATGTTTTTAAGTTTATGTCATTCGGCAGACTCCCTTATCCAGAGCAACTTACATTTATCTCATCAACACGCAGCACCTTAGTGGACTTGGGATTTGAACTCACAACATTCTGCTTTAGGACAATGCTTTAACCACTTACCCAAAACCACTGAGCTACCACTTCCCCAACAAATCACTGGGCTACCACTTCCCCAGCAAATTACTGAGCTATTGCTTGGGTCCAGGAAACAAAATCAACATATTGTGATGCATCTAAAACAGTGTAGCAGTGGTCCTGTCCATGCCTGGTCTCCGGACCTTCCACATCCATCCTGCTTCTGTAAAAGTGGTAGCTCGGTGGTGAAGGTGTTGGACCACTGACCAGAAGGTTGTGAGTTTGAATCCCAGGGCCTGCCTCTGCTGGGCCCTTAAGCAAGGCTCTTACCCCTCAATTACTCAGATATCTACCAAATGCTGTAAAAGTACCTCTGGTTGGAGTCACTTGGAGTTTGAAAATGGACATCCTGGAGATACATGGAATTGTTGTGGATAATCAGTGTTCTGTAGAAAGCACTTTGGACTGCAGCTGCCACAATCAGTTTTGCACTCAAGTTTCCATCACCTTGAACAAGATAGTCTTCATGTTATCAATATAATAAAACTGAGAAATGACTGCTCATATTTTCATATATTGCTGAAGAGCTCTTGATTACACAATTACACCTGACTTTATAGTACACAGCTGTAGAAAGGACATGATTGATAATCATGCTCTGGTGCTGAGATGAGGATGAGATTCTCTTTTGAGTCTGGTTCCTCTCATGGTTTCTTCCTCATGTTGTCTGCTCTAGTTTGTTCATTAGGCAAAAAATTATACATTTACATTTAAAATTGTAACATTTCTAGGATGAAATTGTCCTATAAATATTCCTATTAAGCTGCTTTCTGACAAATCCATTGTTAAAAGTGCCACACAGAAAAAATGTAATTGAATTTTAAAAAAGCAGCCATAGACCGTGTACTCCATTTTCTAAATGTAACCTAAACTTTAAAACTATTAAAAAAAATGCAGTATTTTCCCAGGTAACAGAGGGTAGTTTTGAGAATATTGCCCTCTTGTGAATGAAACAGTTAGAGGCATTTTGTGAACCATCGTGTGACAACTCTGGGGGGACAGCAAAAAAAAAAATCCAGTACGATTTCATGTTTACAGAAGCTTATGTAAAATTGAAAAATGAGTTGAGGGCCACATTATATTTAGGTGGTATTATTTTTATGAGCTTATACTCACACACAAACGTTTTCATCCCGGGTTGTCTAGATCCGTCCTTGAAAATTTCCCATGTACATCAATAGAAACAAGAGAAATACAATTATATTAATCTAATTATTTATAGTTTTTTATGGTGCCTTAGTGTGTGACGCTGGTTCCTCTTATTCCCAGCTGGAGCATGGGAAAAGCGCGGGTAGGCTGTAGTAAGTGGATAGGACAGGAATGTTCAGAACTGCTGAGAGAGGACAGTGAGGTCAGAGGTCACGGGGATGAACGTGACACTTTGTCCAAACTTAAATACTTTCATGCAGTTTTATATATGACTTCTCACACTGCTGCATTACATCTCATGCCAGTGTGGTTTGGAGCAAAATGGTACCATGAGTCTTTAAACATAGGGTTCTGATGGAACCAAAGTCCTCATCATTCCTAGAGCATGACTCAGCTTTACGGGCCACAGTAAAACTGCCATCATCATGGACACTCCTTACCCTGACACTATTTCACCTGTGACAAATCTGATGGCCGAATCTGCACTCTCTCTCTCTCTCTCTCTCTCTCTCGCTCTCTCTCTCTCTCTCACACACACACACACACACACACACACACACACACACACACACACACACACACACACACACACACACACTCACTCATGTATGAGAAATGGTGTTTACACTAAACCTGAGGGTCTGTATAATATATTGCCCCAGTGCTCCACCACTCCCTAGGTAGTCTTGGTGCCACTGCGCTGACTGATCCCCTTTAACATGAAGCAGCTCAGGAGAAAGGTTTTAGCATAGTGAAACAATCATTTTATAAACATTTGCTGTCTTAAAGACACTCGATCAGCTTAAATCCCATAAGTGGCATTAGAAAATGCGTTATTGCCTCTCCTCTTAATCTTCACTTCTCAGTGTCTGTTCCTCACAGCTGTTTTTGGTCTATTGAGCATGCACTTATAACATTTCAGAAACATCTTGTTGTAATGACCTTCTCTGTGCCCTGATGACTTCCCAACTGTCTACGTGCCACCAGAACTGCCTCAAGAGGACTGAAAGCCATGATAGCACATGTCCTACCAACCACGGCCTGCATTCTGCCAGCTGCTGCATGCTGCTAAACAGTCCTTAAATGGCATGTGGAAGTCTTCAAGGGGACTGTTGGGCGAGTGAAGGTGAGAGTGGTGGTGTGTATGCATACATGTGTGTGTGTGTGGCCATGTGTATGCATGATGCTCCAGATGGCCACAGCAGTGGTGGCTCACTGTTGCTGCGATCAAAGGCCCAATGATCTCTCATTACTGGAGTCAGATAGATTTAAGGAGCTGATCAAATTAGCTAAAAAAGAGTGAGAGTAGGGGAAGAGAGAGAGAAGAGAGAGAGAGAGAGAGAGAGAGAGAGAGAGAGAGAGAGAGAGAGAGAGAGAGAGAGAGAGAGAGAGAGAACAGCACAAGGACAGATGTTCTCCATGTTGTCCACTCATCTACACTCGTCTGTCTGAAGGCTGATGACTCTAAAGCATTCTTGCTAATTCATAATCTTCAGCAATTTAAAAAGGAATGGAATGGAAAATAGCCATGTTTAGTAGAAACACTTCAGGTTTGATGCATCAAGATTCAAAGATGGATTTCAGTTCACTGCCTTTTCAAATGTTTCTGAAGACTATATTTGGAACTGGGATAAGTGAATCATGAAATCCATCTATACGTTCGTTTTCTCTACCACTTATCCTACACAGGGTCACAGAGAACCTGGAGTCTGTCCCAAGGGACTTGGGACACAAGGCACATCCATCACAGGGAACAATCACAGACACAGACACGCACACACACACACACACACACGCGCACACACACACGCACACACACACACACGCACACACACATACACACATGCACACACACACAGCTCCAGCCCTGAAGGTGCGAGGCAAATGTGCTAACCACTAAGCCACCATGCCTCAATAAATCAATGAATGTATTATTAAATATTTAGGGAAGCATTTTAAATATACACTCCTAGCACATCACCTATTTATATTTTACACTTAGTACTAGCAGTGTACATGACTATATGCCTAGCCTTAATGGGTTTAAGTCTTCCTGACTTTTTTTTCCCACTAATATACTGTACCATTAAGATCTCAGAGTGACTAGATAATAGATTCCAGATGTAGGCTTCATTGTTTAATTGCTATTTGGGATCATTTTGTTTCGTCAATGCTTGTAATAGTGATTAATCTGCTGATGCAGAGTTACAGTTAGCACTCCAAAATAGTTTCATTTCCAATAAGAGCATACTACAAAGTGTTTTATTACCGCAAAACACAGCAAAAGATATAAAAGTAGTTCTATATAAAAGAATGATATGTCATACATTTCATCTGTCTATGGTTAAGTTTATAGTTGTTTGTGAAATGGCCATGAAACACCTACTCCCTGTTACAGTTTACTTATAGCAGCTATAAACTGTTTTTCTCCCACTGGCTTCTCTCTTATTTCTTTCTTTTGGAGTTAATAAGACGACACATGCAGCATGTCATGGACTTGTCCATGGACGAAAACTTATTGCCTTCCTTGGACTTTGACGTTCCATAACTGCTCAATAAACCCAACAGAAATGTCTGGCACATGTCCGGTTCATGTGGAACATCCTTTATACAGTATGAGTTCCTGTGCAAGTTATTAATACAGAAACAATAACATATTACTAATATGTTATAACATATTATACTGTTATAACAGAAATGATAACATATTACTATGTTATAAACAAGGGCATTAATATAGACTATAAAGATAGACAGATAGCTGCGGTTAGAGAAAATAAATCTGACAAAATTGAATTAATCAGAGAATTCAACACTGATGTCGTACAAACTGTAATAAAACCTGGAAGAAAGCAGCATACAGGCTAACAAAGTCCTTAACAATGACCCGAAATCAAGGGGATCTTTCAACGGACAAGGTTGTACTGACTGCATAATTATAATCGTAGTCGTTTCACTCTATAAATTTAGTTCACTGTTTCAATGTCATTTATTTTCTGAGAGTTTTTTTTTTTGCTTTTTTTTGTTTATAAAGTTATCTGAAGTTCACCTTGATTTCAATAAGACACACTGTGAAAAAAATCATATCAAACATCATATCAAGTGAAAATATTTCAAACCTCTAGTCTTTCTTAGATTAATGCTACAATAAACCAAGCTTTAAATCTTCTTATTCAATTCAATTTAATTTATTTCTGTAAATAAATTTGCGATAAAGCAGCTTTACAGAAATATAAATCAGAATACATTTTATAAAGTTTAAAATCAAATTAATATTTATCCCTAATATTTATCCCTAATGAGAAACCTGAGATGATATGAGGAAGAAACCTTGAGAGGAACCAGGCTCAGAACGGAACCTCATCCTCATTTGGGTGACACTAGTGGTTAGCACGTTTGCCTCACACCTCCAGGGTTGGGGGTTTGATTCCCGCCTCCGCCGTGTGTGTGGAGTTTGCATGTTCTCCCCATGCCACGGGGGTTTCCTCCGGATACTCCGGTTTCCTCCCCCAATCCAAAGACATGCATGGTAGGTTGATTGGCATCTCTAAATTGTCCGTAGTGTGTGATTGCGTGAGTGAATGAATGAGTGTGTGTGTGTGCCCTGCGATGGGTTGGCACTCCGTCCAGGGTGTATCCTGCCTTGATGCCCAATGACGCCTGAGATAGGCACAGGCTCCCCGTGACCCGAGAATAGTTCAGATAAGCGGTAGACAATGAATGAATGAATGAAGCCGTGCCAGATCGCCCTCTGGTGTTCTGGCAGGGAACTGTCCAGCAGTCCATGACACTACCTCACATCTTACACAATCTGTTCTATATCAGTGATTTAGAAACTGGGCTACAAGGCCTGTGTGTGCAAGGTATTTACAAAGTGTTTACAATAAATTAAAATGAGGGGTAAAAGAGGACACTGTGCAGATGTATCTTTGAGTTTATTATTCACTTCCTGTGTGAGAGTTCAGCACGTCTGGTGTTAATTGGTTTTAATATCTGAAGGGGCGGATAACTTCTCCAAGAGTTCTACAATTTACAGGATTTAATGGAATAACAAAAACGTAGTAGCTGGATTTGAAAATTTTTTTGATATAATTTCATTTTTGTTCTTTGATCTGAGCAAACCAATCAGACAGGGATAAAGAAGAAGAAAAATAAAAACTTGTGTACAGCATCTGTTGTGAAGATGTATCCAGTGGCAGCATTAGCTAATGCCCACAAAATTATAGTGACAGGAATTTTACAAAATGAGCTACAGCAAATTATAGCCATTTACTTATAAACTCTACAAAGATATTTTTATTTTTTAGTTGATTAATTTACTTCTTCTGGATCAATTTTAAGTGGGTTGTAAACAGCCTGTTCCGAAACTCCTGAGAGGAAACTGTGGACTGTGCAGAAGGAGGATTAGAATTTGAGTTACATGAAAATGGAAACACCTCAAAGACCACTGTGCCCACATCAAGACTACCAGAACAGCAATGCACAGTTAAGTGACACACTGTTGAGTCAGATGAGGTCGATATCACGTCTACATAACAAAAACGTAGTGTCTGTATGTATGTGGTGGAGACTTTAGTGAAACTTTAGAATCAGAGCCTCAGCAAGTAGGAAAAATAAAGAGTCTAGAAACACAAGTCAATAATTATACCACAACCCTTTTGTGCTTGAAAAACTCAGGAGAGGTCAACTTGAAAGGTACTGAGGAGTGGGTGGGGAGCTGGAGACAGATCTTAAAGTTTTCCTCCTGAACACAAGTGAGAATGCATTCCCAGTCTGCATCCCACTCTCCATCACTCTCTCCATCCCCATTTGTATTCTTCAGATATCTATTGTTGTCTTTCATCAGAGAAGTCACTCATGTCCTGCTTTCCTGATGTTTGGCTGGAGAACAAGAAAAAAAGGTAATGTTTAAGGTAGAGATTTCTTAGTGAGCTTATGAAATATGAATATGAAAATATGGCTGTTTGTTGACCTTTTGGGTCTTTAAGCTTTTTGACATTCAATTTCCCCCCAAAATACAAAACACAAGCTAAACGGTTTAATAAATAATCAGAATTGAAAGGAAAATGCATTCTGGTTGGGGGCACAATTCTGCAATATGACAAATAAAAAACAGTGGGATGTCTGTGATGTTTGCATCTGTTTAGAAACTCTAAGCAAACCAAAATGATATAACATCAGGCCTGACATCGGTCAATACAATCACCCTGCAGAGTCACCATCACTGCCAGTCGGAAACCAGCAGTGTGATGGAGGGGGCTGTGGCTGAAACGCTTTTCTAGAGATTGCACACAGTAGTCACGCACAGCTCAGAGAGATAGCACTGGCCTGTTTTGCTAGCCTCTAGCTTTGGGGATAAGTGGCTAATATTCACACTGCCAGGGAGCAAGACCCTTATGAATGGATATTGAAACAGGGGGTCAGAGAGAACACATTTCACTTTTTGATTGAAGGCAAAACAGTTGAATCATGAATGCAGCCTGCTCTGAATACTAAATAGTTGGAGGTTATGAACAGTGGAAACGCAGAGATTGAGCCTCTGCACTGACAGACGCTTTGTTTTGGCAGACTGATGCCAGTGGGAAATGGAGAGGCTGTTAAATGAATTTGCTGCACTTATGAATTGCATATTTGCCTCTCAGTGACTTATTCTCACCCATTTATGAACTGATGTATCCAAAGGAAACAATTTTGGGGCTCAGGACTGTCACCAATTTAAAAGCTTTGCCGAATGATGTCAAATATTACTTAGTTAAACAACGGAACATTCATGCATTTATTCGTTCATTAAACCTCAGTAATCGCTTTAGGGTCGAGATTGTCATGAATCTGAATTTGATCTCAGGATGATTCTGCGTGAGGAGAGATTACATCCTGAATGGACCACAGTCCATCGCAGGGTATCATGCACACACTCAATCACTCACAGGGGCAATTCAGTGTAGACATTCCAACTTAATGTTTCTGACTGGTGGGAGGAAACTGGAGAACACAGAGGAATCCTGTGGAAACACAAGCAGAACACAGGGTGAAACTCTAGATACATACACCAACTATTTGTTTAATACATTTTCTGACCATCACACCCATATGTGGTTCTTCCTCTGAAGCTGAAATCACACAATTGTGTAGAATGTCTTTCAATTATGAAGACTCCCCATCATGGAACTAATGGAACTGGATCCTTGTTCCAGCATGACGATGTCAGACATGAAGACATGGTGTGGAGGTTAAGGTTGGAGTGGAAGAACTTGAGTGTCCTGCACAGAGCCCTGACTCTGACTCAACCCCACTGAACACCTTTGAGATGAACTGGAACACCGACTGTACCCCAAACCTCCTGACTCTTACAACATCAGTGTCTGATCTCACAATCTTCCATCATCTAGTGGAAAGCCTACCCAGAAGAGAAGAGTGGAGCTCATTATAACACTTAAAGAGATACCAACACTATATTAATGCTAATGATTTAATATAGATATGTGGGTGAGATCTTCAGGTGTCATCTAATGTAATCCATAAAACTTGATTTTTGCAGTTCTGTAGATACATTGAATTAATCTACGCTTGATTGAATATACGGGCCAGAAGTCTGACAGAGCTTTAGCGTTTAACCTTTAAGGCTTAGGTCCCATCACACCTGGATCTGTGAGGTGGTGTGGGAAAATACTCTTCAGGCCCTGCGAGGGGAGCTGTTGCCTCTCTGTTAGCAGTACATAGGTGGTGGTGGTGTGTGTGTGTGTGTGTGTGTGTGTGTGGGGGGGGGGAGATGCAGGGAGATGGCATAGGAGTGAGCTGCTTGGCAACTGCTGTGTGCTTTCCTGGTGTTTGGGCAGACTGAGGCACCTTAGCTCATTTCCAATCAGCCAGTTTGAAGTTAAAGCTTTTAGCTTCTGAAGATGGCAGTGTTGGCCCTGCTTCTCCCTCCCAGCTCCTCTGGATAGTTACTGCCAGCCGCTCTCCACTGCCCAAAGCAATAACACTGATAATAGCATTTACCTCAGACAGATGTCCTGTTTTTTCTGGGTTTATCATCATAAGCAAAAGAACACACAGCATATCCACTCAACCATCCCAACATGTTCACCAGTATTAAAATACAGGCACTATTAAAGGAGAGTTATTTTTTATCTCTATATTCATTATTGCACATGTTCCACACCTGTACCAACACGAAATAATGATTTTTCATTTAAAAAGACATTTCAAATGACAAATACATACTTTTAAATTTTTTTTTTTTTTTTATTCCAGACTTAAAATAGCATTTAGGTGTAGAAAATCAATGCATTTGGAATTGTATCTTGAAGTCTAAAGAAGCTGTGGTTCACTTCAGGTTTGGTATTAACATCCATCTCAGGTGATCTGATCACAAGGGCACAGTCGAGACAGTCTGGTCCACTCACATCTGCTCACATCTGCTATTTTCGTGTCTTGAATGCTCACTACTGACTACGTGTCATCGCAATTTGTCAGTAGCAGGTCGCCGAAAGCAACCCTAAGTCACTTCAAAAACTGAATGTTAACCGCTAGCAAAACTCTAAGAAACGTTTATAATTAGCCATCAAACAGCATTTTGTAATTAAACTGTAGGGCGCTTAGATTGATTGATAAAAGCTTAACTGGTACCGCCATCTCCCTGCGTGGCATTTTAGGCAGCTTTTGCTTAGCTAATCATGTGCTTTTAACACACTAACCACAGAGAGGAAAGTACAAAGTGAAATAAAACATGAGGTGAAAGCAGTTCTTTCTCTCTCTCTCTCTCTCTCTCTCTCTCTCTCTCTCTCTCTCTCTCTCTCTCTCTCTCTCTCTCTCTCTCTCTCTCTCTCTCACTCTCTCTCTCTCTCTCTCTCACTCTCTCTCTCTCTCTCTCACACACACACACACACACACACACACACACACACACACACACAAACACACACACAAACACACACACACACACACACACACACACACACACACAGCCCTAATGAACTTGGCCAGAGTGCACAGGCCCATAGATTTCTGTATTGTGCTATACTTTTGGTGGTTCTATAATATGTCCAGGAGCTCCTATCAGGTGATGTATTTGTTGTGCGCTTTCTTAATATCACATTAAAATAGCAACGCTGACCAATCATAAAATTTGCATTAAGATGGCATTCTTTGGCTGAATAATGCAGAATCTGCAATTTTATAAACCTAATACACTATTTTAATGTAGAACATCAACTGGATGTGGATCATCTGCTGTTAAACATGTCATACAGCATTTCTTTAATGAAGCAGTATTAAAAAAATCAATTGTTATGTTGTTGTTGTTGTTGTCATCATTTGGCTGCTCCATGTTCGGAGACTTGTTGTTGTTGTTGTTATCCTTTAGCTGCTCCATGTTCAGGGTCGCCGCAGTGGATCATCCGAATTGATTTTGGAACAGGTTTTACACTGGATGTCCTTCCTGACACAACCCCACCATTTTGTCCGAGCTTGGGACCGGCTCTGAGAGTTAAACACCTCACATATGGCATATTGCTATAATTACAAAATATCTACATTCATATAGTAATGAGCTTATGTTAAGAAAAATGACCAATGAAAAGAAAACCTAGTGTGTCCAGTTATTTATCTAGTGTGTCCAGAATAATTTAATATTGACTTTTAATTTATTATCAACTTATTATAAAATGCCCAAACTTACTGACCACTTACAGTGGAAAGGCTTACACAGATGCAAATGCAGTTAGTTTTAATAAATAATCAGCAAACAATCTAAAAACGTTCAGGTGAAAAAGGTAAAAAAGTTTCAGCTGATCAATAAGTGTGGTAGCTTAGTGGTTAAGGCATTGGCCTACTGATCGGAAGGTTGTGTGTTCGAATCCCAGGTCCACCAAGCTGCAACTACTGGGCCCCTGAGCAAGGCCCTTAACCCCAAAAATGCTCAGTTATATAAAAAATGAGATGAAAATGTAAGTCGCTCTGGATAAGGGCGTCTGCTAAATGCCATAAATGTAAATGTACCAGAATCTAAAAAGCAGGAAACAGACAGAGGCAAAAAAATTGGAACTGCACAGAATAACCAAAAGTCTTGGTAAAAAATGTGCACTTTGCAAAGTTTGTGTGAATGGATGTCCCTTTTAAGCTGTGTGTGTGTGTGTGTGTGTGTGTGTGTGTGTGTGTGTGTGTGTGTGTGTGTGTGTGTGTGTGTGTGTGTGTGTGTGTGTGTGTATGTATTCGCCATCCCACTGAATGGGATTTTTTAGCTCATTTTAAATTGACCCTCCAAAAATAAAATGAAAGTATTTAGAAGTCCTCAGATTTCTTTCAAAAATAAAAAAGACTAGAGACTGTATAATTGATTCTAAATAAGTTTTCAGTCCCCTTTCTTTCAGCTAGTCTAAATTAGGACAAGTGTGTAATTTTTTAAAATCTCATGCTAAATATATTACACAAGGGTTCATTTGTGCTCATTTTAAATCCACTTACGAGACCAAGGAACTGGGCATGAAGCTTCAAGACAAAGCTATTAGGACCAAATCAAGATGAAGATGATGTTTGAAGCATGGGCAAAGCTTTGAACCATACTGGGAGAACTCTGAAATCCACTATAACAAAAATCAGGCCAAAGTGACCGACTGCTTGGGAAAGACCGGTGATTGCCTGAGAAGTGTCCAAGAGTCCAGCAAAGGAGTTACAGAGCTTGCTGTCTGAAACTGGAGAACCTGTGCAGACCTCAACAATATCATAAGCTCTTTACAGATCCGGCCATGTTAGAGAATCTGAGAGCTTCTGAGAGCTTTTGGAAAAAGATTTTGTGGTCTGATCAGATTAAAGCGGAGCCATTTGGTCTAAAGCCAGAGTATAATGTTTGGTTCAAACTAAATACAGCCCAACACCAGGTAACTCCATACCTGTGATCAAAAGCATATTAGCATCATGCTCTAAAGCTTGTTTCCATCACAGGGAACATAGGTACAGCAAAATTAGCACATTATAAAGTTCCAATCAGACAGATGTCTGTATTTAGGGTGAAATTATTGTGTAGGTTCCAAAAGGAAAATGAGACAAAGCACACAGTAAAAAAAACTACATAGAAATTATTTGAAAAATAGAAGGTTTATATGATGAAAGAGCTTAACTGACCTGGTAATATTTTCTAACTCTCTCTAATTTGAGAGAGTTTTAGAAATTGAAGAATGGAAGAAAAGTCCAACTAAAATCTGTAATTGCTAAATAGTGAATATTTTTTTTTATTATTATAATTTTTTTTAAAAACCCAACAATTCTATATAGTTTGTTTTCTTCTGTTTCTGTCACTTCAAATGAAACAGAAAAATCATTCTGCTATGTTAAATTTGATGCTGAAATATTGCATAAAAAGAATTAAATCACTGTCAATAAATACTTTCTGGAGGCACTGCAGCTTCCATCATGTGATATTTATTCTCACATATAGAAGACAAGTGGGAAATAAATTGTTGGCCACCTTTACTGCGGCAGAACATGCAGATTTCTTTTCCTAGCGTCTGTCTGAGAATTACACGGCTAAAGCCGAGCTTGTGTATGGAGCTACTGCAAAATGTTCACTTAGTTTGGATCAGAACAGAAAACCTGTGCTAATGCTAATGTGCTATTGCTATGCTGTGCTAATGTGTGATTAGGGTCAGGAATATTTGTACAGTCAGTGTTTAGAACATTAGCTTTACTTTATTAACAACAAGTTTACGGTGGTTGTGTCACAAATGGTACAAATTCATGTTTGCAAAACATTTCCAGTTTGTCTTCATCATCAATGTGCAGCCCTGGAGGAGGACCACAGGGTTAAAGAATGCTGTTTGGGACAATGCTGGAATTCGCTCCCGTCTCAGGCTAGCTTATAATTAACCGTAACTATAGCAACAATCTCCAAGAAATATTCTTTGCAGTCTCTGATAGACTCTAAATAGAATAAATGCTTCATAGACTATCTGGGTTCCATATGGAGCAGTTATTCTCTTATCCTGACCCCTGTGGTTCTCACTATTCACAGAGTGGAACAGCTTGTTGGACAATACAATCTGCACACACACACACTCAGTCTATCTATCTATCTATCTATCTATCTATCTATCTATCTATCTATCTATCTATCTATCTATCTATCTATCTATCTATCTATCTATCTATCTATCCAAACACACACACACACACACACACACACACACACACACACACACCCTGGCCATTTTAATAGGGACATCCATACACCAGCCCATGCAGCATCAACACAAGGTATAAAATCATGCAAATACAGTTCAAGAGTTTCAGATGAGCTGGTTTGAGTATTTCTGAAAACTCCTGGGATTTTCACAAACACAGAAGAGTGCAAAAACAAAACCACCAAACAAAATGTCTATCCAGTAATCAGTTGGAAATGCCTTGTTGGTAAGAGGAGAGCCAGAGGAGAATCAGCTGGGTCTGGCTTGAGCAGGCAGGAAGGCACAGCATCAGAATAAACACTCTAAGCACTCTTTACAACTGTGATATGGAGAAAAGAATGTCAGGACACACAACACATCAAATCTTGAGGTGGATTGACTACAAGAATTGACTGTAGAATAACACACTGGATTTCACCCATCAGTCAGGAAGGGAAGTCAGAGGCTGAGTGAAAATTTGTTATTCAAATAAAAAAAGACCTACGAGAAAAACATGAAATCCAGCATGTAGCATAAACTACAAAAGAAAAAAAAATTAACTATTTTTTCCCCAGAGGCTTAACGATGGAGTTTGCTCCTGTTTGCTTGTGTCCATGTTGAACATTGAATGTTTTTGTCATGTTTCACTCCACTGTCAAGGTTAATATGAAGCTCATATGAAAGTAGACACTCACGACTTTAAGAATTTGTAGTGTTTCATAAGTATTTCTGTTTTCCCCTAGCCTACTAGGAGCGATATATTCATAGAAAAGTTCCAAAAAACCCCAAAACGGTTATTTATTTTTTATTTTTTTTACACACAAATGTTTGTATCTTCAAAGTAACTGTTGATATCAAACCCATTTCTGCTCTCTGAGATGCTCCAAGTGCTTGTTCATCTAAAAAGCAGCTCAAATTTGATCTTCAACCACTAAAATGCTGTGTAAGGTTATCCAACAGAGGGAAAAACACACGTCTAAAACACACTGAAAGTCAACAGAGTCCTGGTAGAAAGGGTTAAATAAAGGTACAAAGTTTATTTTGGTTGATTTCAAGCTAGTTTTCCCTAGCAACCGGGGTGAGGGGAGAACAGGGTGGTCTCAGAGTGTGTGTGTGTGTGTGTGTGTGTGTGTGTCTGTGTGTGTGTGTGTGTGTAAAGACTAGAACATGGTTTCTCTGAGATACATAAATCTAGCTAGCTCGTGCTGCCCCACAGTGCAGCTGAACACATTAAGTGCACTGTTCCACAAACATGAGCTCACAGACTGTCCTTCTGATTGACAGGGGAGAGATTAACGTAATTGCAATTTTGCTCTCTGACCCCAGCTGGCTATTGTACAGTCTTTGCAGTTGTACGGGTCACCCATTTCCACTGAATGACTAAACACGTGTTATAATCTTACATCATTTTCTATTTTCTTTCTTCTAGATTCACAGAACAAGTAGTTTGTTCAAAAATATTGTTGGACGACTGACCCAGACGTCTCCACAGTCCCATTAATGTGTAATTGTTTCAGTCTCAATGCCTTTATATAGAGAGTACAGAATGCTGAAGATTTTAAATTCTTAATCTGAATTTCGAATGTATTTCATGTGAAATGCAAACAAATATTATGATATTTGCCACCCTGTGGATAGATAACCACTTGGAGACTATCACAGAAACTACACTGAACTATTAGTTCCAGGACATTATCAACATTTACATTATTTACTGTCCAGTGTCACCCAAATGAGGATGAGGTGGGAATTGAGTCTGAGTCTGGTTCCTGTCAAGGTTTCTTCCTCATATCTCAGGGAGATTTTCCTAACCACCATCAACTCAGGCTTCTCTTTAGGGATAAATAGAAACTTAACGTTAAACTTTATAATTTTTTCAAAGTTTCTATACTTCTGTAAAGCTACTTTGAGACAATTTCCATTGTTAAAAGTGCTACAATTGAATTGAATTGAATTGAATTGAATTGAATTGAATTGAATTGAATTGAATTGAATTGAAGGGGGGGGGGGGCACGGTGGCTAGCACGTTTGCCTCACACCTCCAGGGTTGGGGGTTCGATTCCCGCCTCCGCCATGTATGTGTGTGGCGTTTGCATGTTCTCCCTGTGCCTTGGGGGTTTCCTCCGGGTACTCTGGTTTCCTCCCCCACTCCAAAGACATGCATTGTAGGTTGATTGGCATCTCTAAATTGTCCGTAGTGTGTGATTGCGTGAGTGAATGAGAGTGTGTGTGCGATGGGTTGGCACGCCATCCAGGGTGTATCCTGCCTTGATGCCCAATGACGCCTGAGATGGGCACAGGCTCCCCGTGACCCGTGAGTGAATGAATGAATGAATGAATGAATGAATGAATGAATGAATGAATGAATGAATGAATGAATTGAATTGAATTGCGTTCTTTACGGGGGCACAGTGGCTTAGTAGCTTAGTACGTGCCTCACACCTCCAGGGTTGGGGGTTCGATTCCTGCCTCCGTCATGTGTGTTTGGAGTTTGCATATTCTCCCTGTGCCTCGGGGGTTTCCTCCCCTGGTCCAAAGACATGCATTGTAGGTTGATTGGCATCTCTAAATTGTCTGTATTGTGTATGTGTGTCCTGCGATGGGTTGGCACTCCGTCCAGGGTGTATCTTGCCTTGATGCTGGATGACACCTGAGAATAGATCGGATAAGCGGTAGACAATGAATGAATTCTTTACCTGGTGCTTTGGTGCTGAGTGAATGTGTAAGGCATCAGCAGCAATAGTTAACTTCCGCATATGTATATATTCTGTTTAGTTGTTGTTGTGGTTGTTATTTCGGCTGCTCCATAATCGGGGTCGCCATATTTAATTTTGGCACAGGTTTTACATCGGATTCCCTTCCTGACACACCCCTCGCATTTTATCCGGGCTTGGGACCAGCACTGAGAGCTATAAATATAAACCCCTCTGTTTATATTGTACTTTGTTCTGTTTATTTACTTTGCCATGCGTGTTTGTTTTGATTCAGATCTTGTCCCCGCCCCCTGTCCTGTCATTGGTTATCGCCCTAATGTCTCTGATTTTTCTCACCTATTCTGTGTCCATGTACCTAAACCCTCATATGTCGCGTCTTCAGGGTGAAGTATCAGTGTCGTATTCTCACGATCGCACTCTACCAAGCCTTATTTCCTGTTTCCTGTTTAGCTGTAGCTTGTTTGATGTTTTGTTCTCGTGTTTTTGACCTCCATTTCTGTTCCCTGATTCCCGTGTTCTCGCCCCTGCATGTTAATGTCCGTTTGCTGATCGCTCGACCTCTAGCTGTTTATTGGATTTTGACTTTGCCTTGTGTTTTGGATTGTTTACTACCAGCTTTAATAAAACCTGCTACCCCTACATTTTCAGCCGCCTCTGTGTTTCAGCCTCGACACATGACAAACATAGATAATATGTACATAAATAATAAGTTATTAGCATATTGTATTCAATGCTGTCAGTCTTCCAGGTCTTTGCAGAAAACTCAATAGTATAACTTATAATGTGTAAATAAATAAACCCAGAATAAACCCAGAATCCTCTCAGATCCAACTCCATCCGCTTCCTTTTAGGGGAAATGTGTCTGGCTTTTGAAACAAGGAAACATCTGGCTATGTCTGCAAGCACTCCTTTTATATTTGGTTAAATGATTAAAATAAAAATAAAAAAACAGTCTAAATATATAGCAAAGTGGAACAAAGTTTCACAACTTGATTTTTCTATTGTAATGTTGGCATCTGCAAGGAATTAACCCTACTTAATTTGTCTCAGTTCATGATGCAGAGCCAGTGCAGGTCCCTAAAATTCATTTAGCAGTGTGTGAGCTATATTTTTCATGTCAGTCCCCAGACTAGGCCCTCTTTTTTCAGTGTGTTGTTGTGCAGTGTTTGGTGGAAAGCTGTGACGAAAATCTCACATTAATGTGTCGCTTTCTGCCACAAAAATGACAGGCGGGAGGGAATCGTAGAGATGTGAGCGCAACTCTAAACTGTCAACGCTTACAGCTTGGTGAAACATTCACGTTTCTCTCTCTCTCTCTCTCTCTCTCTCTCTCTCTCTCTCTCTCTCTCTCTCTCTCTCTTTTTGAGTGCTGAGTCACCCTGCAGATAATAACGTCCGTTCCTTACTCTGAATATATCAGGCTTGCTGTTTGCTTGAGAGAATTTTTTTTGCAGCACGATATTAAGCAGCCCAGACATTGTAGATACTTAAACATAAAACAAATGTATCTAAATATGATGAGAGATCATAAACTTCTCAGTGGGACATCTCTATGCTTAAATAGAGGCAAAAATCTACAAATACACCAACACACTGGTAAGACACGTGATTTATTGCTAGACATATTAGCCAACATTATATTTCTAAATCATCAATTACTTTCATTAAAATGGATGTATTCTCTTGGTTCATGTGAACATGCTCAGTGTTCATCAATACAGTCAACAGATCTGCAACATGTTTCTAGTCCTACACTGTAATGAGGACAAGCTGAACATTACAGAGTGGTTTATTTGGTTATATGGTTGTATGAATTGCTGACTCCACAGCAGCGATACAGAAAATAAACCTCTGGAGATTTTGAGTTCAAACCTCAAACACAGCCATCCATGGCAATAAATATTTAGTGGTGCTTGCTATGCAAGTATTATGCGGTTTTCTACTTCTTCTTTTTCTAGTTTCTTTGGTTTTTGCTAAACTGTCAGAAACCATGCCTCAAACTGTGCAGCCCTATATTATCTATCTCAGTGTTCCCATGTTCACGGCCAAAATGTGCTTTTTTTAAAAAAATGCATGGAAAATAAAACACAAGTGTCACAGCTAAGAAGTCGTCTGGCTGACATGCTCGTATCATGTATTGTCCCCTACTTGTTAGGGACCTGGTATATACAGCTAGCATTTTTTAGTTTTCACTGTGTCCCTGGTGGTCTAGTGGCTAGGATTCGGCCCTCTCACTATCCCGGCCCGGGTTCGATTCCTGGTCAGGGAAGTGACGTACTCTTCTAGGGGCATTGGTGGCTCAGTGGTAGGTTTCTCGCCTATCATGTGGAAGGCCTCGGTTCGATCCCCAGCCACTGGATGCAGTGCTGGTCCCAAGCCTGGGAAAAATGGGAGGGTTGTGTCAGGAAGGGCATCTGGCGTAAAACATTTGCCAAGTTGTTGTGCGGACCAGTTGGTCCGCTGTGGCGACCCTGAACAGGGAGCAGCCGAAAGCAACTTCTATTTTTTAGTTTTCACTGGAAAATTCTGTAATTCAATTCAATTTTATTTGCATTGCACTTTTAACAATTTAACAAACATTGTCACAAGGCAGCGTTACAGGGATATTCATAAAATATTCAGAATAAAAATGATAAATTTTCAAATTTGATTTAGATTTAAACTTAATGAGCAAGCTAAAGTGACAGTGGTTGTAACGACACCATCTGCTGTTTACTCTCCACCCCACCAGAGGGAGCCCTCACCAGAACTATGCCCAGGTCAAAGTTAAGCTCATGCTAAGTATGGTCAGTTCCATTGTGTATTAAGCCATTCATTGTTGCCATTGTGATTTTTGCCCCTGTTCTCTTGTTTTCTGATTGGGTTTTTGGGATATAGGGGTTAGTTTTGGATTTTTGCTTTGTTTTTTTTCCTAATAAACTCCGCATATAGATCATTGAAGTGTTGAGGAAAAACTTACTGAGACAAAACGAGGAAGAAACCTTGAAAGAACTGTGTCAAGAAATGGCAAGCAATAATGTGAAGTTCTGGACCTTCCACAAAATTCAGCTTGGACTGAGTTTAATCACCAAAATACTGCAGCCTGATGTCATGCATCAAAACTACTGACTCACTGAGGAGAACTGCATTATGGGGGATGACAATACTCTTGACTCCATGTACACAGTTGCATTATGGGTCACGGGGTGTCAACTGCATGTCACCTAACTGGCTGTTACAAAAAAGCTCCTGGTATATAGACAAACTGCACATGTAAAAATGCTTGACTGACAGGAGAATTACACAATGGGTATTGTCACATCACATATACGTTAACTGCACAAATTAGTGGAATCATAAAACTACCAAAACAGAGACATGCGACATATCAAAATGCTTGGCTTAATGAGGAGGATTGTGTTATTATTAGTACACAGTAGCCATCAAAATAAATGGAATCACAAAACTACTGCAACAAAGACTTTAAACATTTAAATGCTCAGCTGACTGAGGAAAACTGCATTATGGGAATTCTACAAACATCACATGCATGTAAACAGTGAAATAAAATTCTTACTGCTATTGATATAGTAGTTAAATCGTAGGGAACCTGGAGCCCAAGCCAGGGTAGACCCTGGATAGGATGCCAGTAAATCACTGCACACAAATCTCACACGCACTACAGACAATTTAGAGAAAATCCCTGAGGCACAAGGAAAACATAAGAACTCCACAGACACATGACAGAGGTGGAAATCAAACCCCCAACCCTGGAGGTGTGAAATAAACACACTAACTACCAAACCACCACATTATTCCAGCTAGCATGAATGGTTTTTTTACTCTTTCATAAACAGTTCTTTTGAAAAGAATTACACTCATTGTGGTATTAAAGTGGTGTTAAACTCGCTGCAAATGTCCTCAGTGCATTTGATATTCATAATATGGTACAAGTGGACTCAAAAGGGGACTCAGCTCTCTTTCTGGACCTTTTAGCATTGATGAGATCTCAGTTCCACTTGTTCTTCACACCATGACTCTTATTATAATATAATAGCTGCAATTCAAAATGGTTGCTTTACATGATTTACTGAAATTCATGACTTTACTGAAAAAACAAAACAAAACTAGATTTTCTGACTGTAATCCAGGCTGATGTGACTGGCTGCGAACAACAAAATGCATACATACACTACTTATATTACACACATGCTGACACTGACACAGTGCTATTATTATTGCTACATAACAACTTAAGCTCTGCAGCATAAGAGCTAGCTTATCTGTTACATTTCGACAACATACTGGCCTTATAGCAGGACTGCATAACCACACAGAAGGCCATTTGATTTACTAGCTGTGTATGTAATGAAAATCTATGAAGCAAAAATATGAAGCACACTGAGACTGCAAAGTTTTCACAATGCATAAATCAAGTGGATCTGAAACCAAATTAAAAGCAATGTATAAAACAATACAATACAAATAATGCAAACTTTATTTATATTGCACATTTAAAACAACTACCAACTGACCAACTACCAAAAACACTAGTCTAAAAGAACATCGGATATTTAAATTTCAGCAGACGCAGTGGAATCGTGTGATGATAAGTGGGCCTAGGGGTTAATATTAATGGATCAGGTATGTAAGCTTCATAGTTCATGATTAAACAGTTTCTACTTTGTTTATGAGATAATTTATGTATCCATGTTATTGATTTATGTGATTTATTGATACATGATTAAATGTTTCAACATGTGGAGCATAAGTAAAGTGATTTTGCTAATATGCTTTTTATCCTCGTACCCTAGACACTGCTGTATTACATTTTTTTTCATTTGGAGTAATTTGCTTTACCACTATATTTTAGCTAACCAATTTCTTTATTTTGCTCTTATCGACCGCTGTCACTTTTCTAAAACAACAGTCAGACTAAAAACCAGCTAAGAGAAGCATCCTTGTGTTCTGGAGTGTTCTTTCTATGTACATCCACAATAAAATGCTATGCAATCGAGTCATGGATCTGAGACCACTGAAACAGACCAAGTGAAAACACTCAATCTGCATTACATGATTTTTTAAATCCACATGATCGAAAACAGAGCAGTCCAATCCACTTTACAAACTTCCTGCAATAGAATTTTTTAGACAGAAATTCTCAGATCTTAAATCCTGTAGTGTAACCTTCCCAGTCTGGTAAATGACAATATGAGTAATAAGAATGAAGCCATGACTATTTTTGGGCAGTAGCCTACTTTGAGGTTCATTGTTTCCATTGACCGAATTAAGCCACAGATGCTCAGTATTCCACAAGGGAATATAAATATGAGGCAATTACTTGCAGTTTATGAAATGCATTTTAATTTTCCTGTTGGCATTTTCACTTAAAATAAAGCTCATTACATCCAGAGGCCAAAGTACAGTCTGGGCAGCACAATATGTGCTTGTCAACATCATCAGACTGACAGGTAACATACAGCTCTGTGAATGTAGGCCAGGAATGCTCCAGTGAAAAAAAAAAGTCATTAATAAGACCAGTGTGTTCAATGTGAGAAAAACTAGCATTAAACATTTTCTTTTCAAGGCAAAGATGGTTTAGTTATAGCTTTATTTGAAGATGAAACCATATGGCTGTAGCTTATCTATAAATCACACAAGAAGCATGTTCTTATTAAAGAGAAGTATGGTGCTGAGATACTAGTCTTTCAATTTGAGAGAATTCCCTTCCTGCATGACATGTATATGGCCTCCTCTAATGAACGATATGCAGGATATAGTCACTCTATATATCCATGGTATGCAAGCTGAAGGAAAGTGAATCACAGAAAACCTCTAAAGAACTTCTTGCTCCCTTAATTTTAAGGATGGTCATCGGGCTGAGGTCATGAACAATAAAGAAAAACCCCCCCAAAAGAATAGAATGAAGAATTATAGAAAAAAAAGCAGTGAAAGATGATTAACAAACTCAATTTGTTTATTATTATGTGTTGTTTGTTTGTCATTGTCTGGCTGATGTAAACTCCATAATAAATATATTAAAATAAGCAAGCCTGCTAAGTAGCTGTTAATGGAACATTGGGAGAAGATAAAATGAAAAGATTTTATACAGTGTCATATTGTAATGTAGTCTTATAATTGTTGGAGCAATTACCTCCCAAATCATGTATGGTGTCAAACTACACTGGGTAACATTCACTAAGCCTGAATATTCCCTCTGTACATGGCTGTGCTGCAAAAAAAAAAAAACATGACATCTTAGTGAGTAAAAAGTCTTGAATATAGTCTGATTTGTGTTTCCTGTTCCTTTTTCAAGCTTAAAATAGTGCCACTGGCAGATCATTTTTCTAATTTTAAGCATTTATTTGTAGAAAGAAGCAATTAAGTTGAATAATTAATACTTTATGAAAAGAAATACTAGACAGATTTCCCTGTCTTATTTATTTACACACATACACCAATCAGCCATAACAAACCACCTGATTAATATTGTACAGTTCCCCTTTGTGTTGCCAAAATAGCTCTGAGCCATCAAGGCATAGACTCCACAAGAAGATGTACTGTGGAATCTGCAGCAAGACACCTGCAGCAGAAGATCCTTTAAGTCCTGTATGCGATGTGAGGTGTGGCCTTCATGGATTGGACTGGTTCATTCAGCACATTCCACAGATGCATGGTCAGATTGAGATTTGTGGAACATGGAGGCTTAGTCAACATCTTGAACTCATTGTCAAGTTCCTGAAAGTGTTTCTGAACAATGGTTCTGCAGTGTTGCAGGAAGCATCATCCTGCTGAACGAGTACACTGACATTAAGGAATCCTGTTGCTATGAAGGGAGATTCAAGTCAAAGTAACATCCACATGAATTCCAAGATTTTTCTGTAGAACCTTAGCCAGAGCATAACTATTCTTTTACCCAAAGTTTTTGCTGGTGCCTTTTTTTGTCAGTGGCAACTCAGATGCACTCAGCTGTCCACATGATGACCAAGTCACCTTCTTCTGATGCTCACGTTCCAATTGTAGGTGCTTTCGGGTATATAATCAGTGATCAGAGGCAACATCCTTAAATGTCTCCACTCTGCTGTGGACAGTGTGAGAGGACGATCAACGTGTAAAGTGCCTTTCTGCTGCCTTGGGCAAAACGATGATAGAAGAGTTTGAGCTCTGATGGTTAGGAGAGTCTATGGAATTGGTTTATACCGGTTTATGGTGTATACTGGGGTTGGTTTTATGGTAATGGTCTGGATGCCCTTCTATATACAGCTGGGGTCGGAGTTGGGAATGCTTAGCTTTCCTAATGTCCCTTTGTCAAGTTGGTACTGGCTCTGCCACAGTCCTCTGCATCACCTGATCTAAAAGTAGTGTATCTTGCTTTCAGCAGGAGGCGAACCTCAGAGATCCTCCACGGCTTGTGTTTGAACCCTTTTCACATGTTTCAAGCTTGTGACATTGTCTATACAAGTGTTAATATGATCCAGGACAGAATGTGTGTAAGTGATCAGATCTTTGTGGCCTGTGATTGAAACATTCTTCAAACTGCCATATTTTCACTCTTCTCACTGATGGTTTCACATGTTTGATGAGTGGCATGTGCTCAGGTAGCATGAAAAAAAGCGGTGATCAGACTGGGCCACACTGGAGGTTGGGGGATGGCCTTGTGTGTCTCAGTAATGGTCATCTGCTGCCTGGTAGAGCAGAAGAATTTTCTCATATTGGAGTGATTGAAATCTCCAACCACAATACAAGCTCCAAAAAAATGTATTACCAATTATAACATCGGGCTACGTTAAATCCAAAGCATGTTGTTGTCTTTTGGCTGCTTCATGTTCGGGGTCACACAGAGGATCATCCAATCCACATTATTTGATTAAGTTTCGTACTCTAGCTGCACAATCTGGGTGGAACAAAGTGGCTCTAGCAGCAGTTTTTCATGAGGGGCTAAACCCCTCCCTCCAAGCGGAACTAGTTAGTCATGAGATGAACACCTCCCTCTCACCATACATCTCTAAGTCCATCAGGATGGATAACCTCCGACGCCAACACCAAGCCAGAGCTCCTGCTCCTACAGTTTTTTGGCCGCACAAGCCCCCTAGGTCTCGTGAGGAGGCCCCGGAACCCATGCAACTCGGCAGGTTTCGGTTATCCGAGAAGGAGCATCAGCGTCGCACCCAACTTCACCTCTGCTTTTACTGTGGGCAGACCAGCCACCTGATCAACCGCTGCCCGGAGATATCATCCAAACCTCAGGTGATGTATAATTCACTGTGTTCTAGCTTCGTCCTTCCTGTCACTTTACAATGCGCTCATGAAACAATTTCTGTCCCAGCATTGACAGATTCCGGAGCTGCTGTGAACCTCATCGACAGCAAGTTGGTGAGGACATTACGCCTTCCCACAATCCCGTGCACACCACCCCTCCGCATCACATCCATTGACAGTCAGCCCATTGGGGGAGGATACCTCACCCACCAAATGGAGCTGCTGAACTTACAGGTGGGCCTGTTTCATCAGGAGAGACTGGCTTTCTATATCACCCCCTCCCCAGCGAAACCCTTTGTACTCGGCTACCCCTGGTTGAGACGCCATGACCCTCTGATCTCTTGGAGTAAAAGGGAGCTATTACGCTGGTCCCCCCGGAGCACTGAATCATGCTTTAACAGTATCATACCTCGTCCATGCCTCACCACTACAGTGGAGTGTCCAGAGAACACCGTCCAGGTCACCATCCCTCGGTAATATAATGACTTAAGGGAGGTGTTCAGTAAAGAGAGGGCCGCGGACCTCCCTGCCCATCACCTGTGGGACTGTGCCATAGACCTGATTCCCAATGGCATGCCCCCTAAGAGCCGTGTCTACCCATTCTCCATCCTGGAGAGGAAGACCATGGAAGAATACATCGAGGAGGCCCTCACCACGGGTTACATTCAACCTTCTACCTCCCTGGCAGTGGCGGGGTTTTTCTTCGTGGGGAACAAGGATGGCGGCCTCCGTCCCTACATAGACTACAGGGGCTTGAATACCATAACGGTCTGGTATCCGTACCCACTGCCTTTAGTACCTGCTGCTCTGGAACAGTTACAAGGGGCTGTGATTTTCACTAAACTGGATTTACGCAGTGCGTATAATCTGATTTGTATCAGGGAGGGGGACGAGTGGAAAACTGCTTTTCACACAACCACTGGACACTATGAGTACCTGGTCATGCCCTACGTACTTACTAATGCCCCGGCAGTCTTTCAGTCTCTCATCAATGAGGTTTTTAAGGACGTGCTCAACAAGTATGTCATCACGTACATCGATGACATTTTGATCTACTCTTCCTCCATGACGGAACATGGCAGAGAAGTGTGAGTTCCACTGCTCCTCCATTACCTTCTTGGGATACATGATTTCCCGGCAAGAGGTGGAAATGGACCAAGCTAAGGTCCTAGCGGTCACCGGCTGGCCTGAGCCGGACACTATTAAGGAATTACAATGCTTTCTGGGGTTTGCGAACTTTTATCGGCGATTTATATGGAACTACAGTACCATAGCTGGCCCCTTAACTTCACTGCTGCGTGGCAAACCTAAGAGACTGGTATGGACATCACAAGCATGAGAAGCGTTTGCTATGTTAAAAAGGAGTTTCACCTCGGCTCCGATTCTCCGGCACCCTGACCCCAATATCCCCTTTCTTGTGGTGGTAGATGCCTCCAGTTGTGGGGTAGAAGCCGTTTTGTCCCAAAAACATGGTAGCCCTAGCAAGCTTCACCCATGTGCCTTTTACTCCCGTAAACTGACAAGAAACTATGATGTAGGCAATCGTGAATTACTGTCCATCAAAGCAGCCCTGGAGGAGTGGCGCCACTGGCTGGAGGGGGCCCGCCATCCCTTTCTCGTCCTCACTGACCATCGCAACCTCGAGTACCTTTGCAACGCCAAATGCCTTAATGCACGTCAGGCAAGGTGGGCTCTGTTCACATGCTTCCACTTCTCTGTTACGTATCATCCTGGTTCCAAGAATGGCAAAGCGGATGCCCTGTCAAGGAAATACGAGACTTAAAGCTCTCCCTCAACCCCTGAACCTATCCTGCCCTTAGCTTAACCACTATCCTGGGTCCCGTGCGGTGGGAGTTGATGGAGGAAATCCAACGAGCCCACACCGATGAACCTCCACCCTCCTCATGCCCACCTAACCTGCTTTATATACCTGGCGCACTTCGTCAACAAGTTCTGCAGTGGGTTCACGAATCCCTTAGTTCTGGTCACCCTGGTATACATAGAACTATGCAATTGGTAAAAAATAAATTTTGGTGGCCCTCCCTATGTCAAGATGTGGAACTATATTTCAAGTCCTGTTCCCCCTGCGCCCAATCTCACACTAGTTGCCAGCTCCCGGAGGGGTTGCTTGAGCCACTCCCCATTCCTCATAGGCCCTGGTCACACCTCGCCATAGATTTCCTCACTGACCTCCCCAGCTCTCGGGGATTCACGACTGTTATGGAGGTCATAAGGCTGCTTTTCTAAGGCTTGCAAAATGATTTTGTTAAAGGGGCTACCTACGGTCATGGACACTGCCTCTGCCATCTTCCAACACGTCTTTCGTAACTTTGGCCTTCCTGAGGATATTGTGTCCGATCGGGGTCCCCAGTTCACCTCCAGAGTCTGGAGGTCCTTCTGTGCCCAGCTGGGAATTAATGTCAGCCTAACCTCTGGATATCACCTGCAATCTAATGGTCAAGTTGAGCGGCTCAACCAAGAGATTGGGAGGTTTCTCCGAATTTATTGTAGTACTGAGCAACATCGGTGGAGTGAATTCCTCCCATGGGCTGAATACACCCAAAACTCCCTTACTCATTCCTCCACCGGGCTAACCCCCTTTCAATGCATCCTAGAGTATCAACCTCCATTGTTTCCCTGGACGGGAGAACCTTCAGAGGTCCCTGTTGTTAATGAGTGGTCCTGTAAAAGCCAAGAAATCTGGGAACGGGCCCATGTATGCCTCCAGAGGGCGGTGAGACGACAGCGCATGCAGGTTAACCGACTTCATCGCCCACACCCAGCATATCAGGTGGGACAAAAGGTCTGGGTCTCCACCCACAATCTCAAACTCAAGCTGCCCTGTAGAAAACTCTGGCCCAGATTCATTGGCCCCTTTGAGATCATCCAGCAGGCTCTGTAACATCTCTGCCCAGGACTTAACACCAGAGGGAGCCCTCTCCTGAGTATTGAGTCCACTTCCGGGTTGCTGCCCAGACATATAAGCAGAGTATTGCTCCTATTTGACTACCAAGCCGTGCATTGTTTCTCTGTTGGATATATCGTGTTTAGACCTCTGTTTGTTTCTCTCGTTTTCTGATTGTTGGATTATCCCTGTGGTTAGTTTGCCCTGTTTGACTGCTTTCTTGTTTTGACCCTTTTGCCTGTTTTTGACCCTGCCTTTGTCTGACGTTTGTAAATAAATCTGCATATGGATGCTAATGCTTCCGCCTCCGGCTCTTAGACGCTACACTCAGCTTTATATTAATGCACTCATTAGTGTTTCTATTCCAACAACATATACAAGAACCTGTACAGGATATGCTTCAAATAATCAGATACATAAAACTTATGTAATCACTGATGGTGGAATTTCTCATCAGGAGTCTCCAGTGTCAGTATTTTTGATGGAAAGCTGTCTTGAGTAAGGATATAGAAGACATAAAGACTTATCAGTTTATTAGTAACATGACAAGCTGAGAAAAAGAGACAGGTTGTAGATGGATGTGGGAATGAGTGATAAGAAAATGTTGTTTTAAGTGATAAGTGAATCTAAGTTGTTTTGCAGATATTTCACAACATTAAACATCAAAATTGATTCATGGATAAAAAGTGCAAACACGAAGAAGAAAACATTTCAGAACATGCTGTTATTAGGAAACAATGAACTTTGGAGTAGTAACAGCAATCAATCAAATAATCAATAAGGTAAAGATTTTTAATATGTTAATAGTATTTTTAGTAAATCGTTGATCTGACTAGTAATGGCACTGTAGATTACATGCACATGGGGTTCATGTCATTTGCTATTGAAGACCTACAGTGGGGCAAAAAAGTATTTAGTCAGCCACCAATTGTGCAAGTTCTCCCACTTAAAGATGAGAGAGGCCTGTAATTTTCATCATAGGTACACTTCAACTATGAGAGACAGAATGAGAAAAAAAAATCCAGAAAATCACATTGTCTGATTTTTAAAGAATTTATTTGCAAGTTATGGTGGAAAATAAGTATTTGGTCAATAACAAAAGTTCATCTCAATACTTTGTTATATATCCTTTGTTGGTCAAACGTTTTCTGTAAGTCGCCACAAGGTTTTTACACACTGTTGCTGGTAGTTTGGCCCATTCCTCCATGCAGATCTCCTCTAGAGCAGTGATGTTTTGGGGCTGTCGCTGGGCAACACGGATTTTCAACTCCCTCCAAAGATTTTCTATGGGGTTGAGATCTGGAGACTTGCTAGGCCACTCCAGGACCTTGAAATGCTTCTTACGAAGCCACTCCTTCGTTGCCCTGGCAGTGTGTTTGGGATCATTGTCATGCTGAAAGACCCAGCCACGTTTCATCTTCAATGCCCTTGCTGATGGAAGGAGGTTTCTACTCAAAATCTCACGATACATGGCCCCATTCATTCTTTCCTTTACACAGATCAGTCGTCCTGGTCCCTTTGCAGAAAAACAGCCCCAAAGCATGATGTTTCCACCCCCATGCTTCACAGTAGGCATGGTGTTCTTTGGATGCAACTCAACATTCTTTCTCCTCCAAACACGACAAGTTGAGTTTTTACCAAAAAGTTCTATTTTGGTTTCATCTGACCATATGACATTCTCCCAATCCTCTTCTGGATCATCCAAATGCTCTCTAGCAAACTTCAGATGGGCCCGGACATGTACCGGCTTAAGCAGGGGGACACGTCTGGCACTGCAGGATTTGAGTCCCTGGCGGCGTAGTGTGTTACTGATGGTAGCCTTTGTTACTTTGGTCCCAGCTCTCTGCAGGCCATTCACTAGGTTCCCCCGTGTGGTTCTGGGATTTTTGCTCACCGTTCTTGTGATCATTTTGACCCCACGGGGTGAGATCTTGCGTGGAGCCCCAGATCGAGGGAGATTATCAGTGGTTTTGTATGTCTTCCATTTTCTAATAATTGCTCCCACAGTTGATTTCTTCACACCAAGCTGCTTACCGATTGCAGATTCAGTCTTCCCAGCCTGGTGCAGGTCTACAATTTTGTTTCTGGTGTCCTTTGACAGCTCTTTGGTCTTGGCCATAGTGGAGTTTGGAGTCTGACTGTTTGAGGTTGTGGACAGGTGTCTTTTATACTGATAACAAGTTCAAACAGGTGCCATTAATACAGGTAACGAGTGGAGGACAGAGGAGCCTCTTAAAGAAGAAGTTACAGGTCTGTGAGAGCCAGAAATCTTGCTTTTTTGTAGGTGACCAAATACTTATTTTCCACCATAATTTGCAAATAAATTCTTTAAAAATCAGACAATGTGATTTTCTGGATTTTTTTTTCTCATTCTGTCTCTCATAGTTGAATTGTACCTATGATGAAAATTACAGGCCTCTCTCATCTTTTTAATGGGAGAACTTGCACAATTGGTGGCTGACTAAATACTTTTTTGCCCCACTGTATGTATGTATGTATGGATGGATGGATGCATATACAGTATGCATGTATGTATATATGCATGCATAGTATGTATGTATGTCACTGAGGAAGAGACAGGAGTCAGAGCTAGAGGTAGCAGAGCTGAAGATATTGAGGTTCTCTTTGGGAGTGACAAGGTTGGACAGGATTAAGAACGAGTACATCAGAGGAACAGCTCATGTTGATCATTTGGCGGACAAAGTTAGGGAGGCCAGATTAATATGGGTTGGACATGTTCAGAGGAGGGAGAGTGAGTATATTGAAAGAAAAGCCGAAAGAAGAAGATGAAGTATGTATGTATGCATGGATGGATGGATGTATGGATGCATGTATGTATGTATGTATGAATAGATGGATGTCCTTAAATCCACAACTTACAACTTTCCTAATTGAACTACTAACTAGCTGCCTACATAAACCAATCACTTCAAAAAGCTTTCAGTGAAAATGATGACTAAATCACATTGTTTGAGCCCAAAATATAACCAATTATTTATAATAATTTATTATAATTATAAATTGATCTTTTAGCAGTCAACAATGTTATCAGTCAAATCTAATAGCTGATAGGTCCTCAGTTATTATGAATTATCATCAGACTGAAACTTGAGGTTTCCAAGTAGGAAAAGTGGAAGGAGGAGGAGCACATAGCAAGAGGGTGGGGCTTATGATTGAAGAAGATGCACATGCCCTTCATCTAGCATTACAACCAAGCTTTATGTTTTAAATAATTCAAATGACGTGAACAATGAATAAGAAAGCCTATTTTCAGACATACAGTGGTGTGAAAAAGTGTTGGCCCCCTTCCTGATTTCTTATTTTTTTGCATGTTTGTCACACTTTAATGTTTCAGATAATCGAACACATTTAAATATTAGTCAAAGATAACACAAGTAAACACATCATGCAGTTTTTAAATGAAGGTTTTTATTATTAAGGGAAAACAAAATCCAAAACTACATGGCCCTGTGTGAAAAAGTGTTTGCCCCCTAAGCCTAATAACTGGTTGGGCCACCCTTAGCAGCAACAACTGCAATCAAGCGTTTTCGCTAACTTGCAAGGAGTCTGTTACAGAGCTGTGGAGGAATTTTGGCCCACTCATCTTTGCAGAATTGTTGTAATTCAGCCACATTGGAGGGTTTTCGAGCATGAACCACCTTTTTAAGGTCATGCCACAGCATCTCAATGGGATTGAGGTCAGGACTTTGACTAGGCCACTCCAAAGTCTTCATTTTGTTTTTCTTCAGCCATTCAGAGGTGGACTTGCTGGTGTGTTTTGGATCATTGTCCTGCTGCAGAACCCAAGTTTGCTTCAGTTTGAGGTCACAAACAGATGGCCAGACATTCTCCTTCAGGATTTTTTGGTAGACAGCAGAATTCATGGTTCCATTTATCACAGCAAGTCTTCCAGGTCCTGAAGCAGCAAAACAGCCCCAGACCATCACACCACCACCACCATATTTTACTGTTGGTATGATGTTCTTTTTCTGAAATGCGGTGTTACTTTTATGCCAGATGTAATGGGACACAGACCTTCCAAAACGTTCAGTTTTTCTCTCGTCAGTCCACAGAGTATTTTCCCAAAAGTCTTGGGGATCATCAAAATGTTTTCTGTCAAAACTGAGACAAGCCTTTATGTTCTTTTTGCTCAGCAGCGGTTTTCGTCTTGGAACTCTGCCATGCAAACCATTTTTTCCCAGTCTCTTTCTTATGGTGGAGTCATGAACACTCACCTTAACTGAGGCAAGTGAGGTCTGCAGTTCTTTGGATGTTGTTGTGGGGTCGTTTGTGACCTCCTGGATGAGTTGTCGCTGCGCTCTTGGGGTAATTTTGGTCGGCTGGCCACTCCTGGGAAGGTTCTCCACTGTTCCATGTTTTCACCATTTGTAGATAATGGCTCTCACACTAGTTCGCGGCAGTCCCAAAGCTTTAGAAATGGCTTTATAACCTTTTCCAGACTGATAGATCTCAATTACTTTCTTTCTCATTTGTTTTTGAATTTCTTTGGATCTTGGCATGATGTCTAGCTTTTGAGGATCTTTTGGTCTACTTCACTTTGTCAGGCAGGTCCTATTTAAGTGAGTTCTTGATTGTGAACAAGTGTGGCAGTAATCAGGCCTGGGTGTGGCTAGAGAAATTGAACTCAGGTGTGATAAACCACAGTTAAGTTATGTTTTAACGGGGGGGGCAAACACTTTTTCACATAGGGCCATGTAGTTTTGGATTTTGTTTTCCCTTAATAATAAAAACCTTAATTTAAAAACTGCATGATGTGTTTACTCGTGTTATCTTTGACTAATATTTAAATGTGTTTGATTATCTGAAACATTAAAGTGTGACAAACATGCAAATAATAAGAAATCAGGATGGGGGCCAACACTTTTTCACACCACTGTATCTACTGTGATCAGAAAATAATCTCTCAGCAATATTTTACTAGGCCTCAGTAAAAATGGTCTAGCGACATCCCCGATTGTAATGGCTTCAAAACAAAAATCCTTAACACTATAATTTGAAACCCTAATCCTTATATAAGAGCCAGATGGAAGACTCTTTCTTTTCTGGTTCTAATTTTAAATGGATTAGATTGAATGTCTGCTGAGTTGATAAAAGGAGTCTGGAAATGAAATAGCTTTAATGCTTTTCTTTAGATGGAGATGGATGGGGATGGAAAGAGTGACCGTACTGTAGGAGACCAAGAGAATGAAAAGAATGACAGAGACTGGAGTTTAACCATCCATAAAATGTAATCTTTGAAGCCTTGTCTCTATTTTCTCAGGTCCCAGACTGAGCTGTTTGATCATGAAGACTGGGGACACTTGACACATTGCTGGAGATCGCTCTAATTAGACTAGGTCAAGAAGATGCTGTGGTGTAGTTATTTATAACTCACTGCTGGATATCTCCTAATATTGTCTTAAAATATTTATGCACTCATAGTCTGGGTAATATTGTGGAAACAGGGAAAGTGCATTATATAATGAGTCTGTGGTGCACGCCTCCTTAATGTTCTGTGGCAAAATCCATCAAAGAAAAATGAGGTGTGCATTGTTGTCTCTGAGAAGTACATGAATGCTTTTGCAACTCGTGTGCCACTGAGATCTAATTACATCGATTTTCTGTAGCTAGGTTTGAAGGATTAGGCGTTTTAAAACTGTAGCTCTGCTGGTAGAACAGCGATGAATGAGGTCTTGGTTGCTTCGTTATGTTAGTCCTTGGAGGTAATGTAGCATGAAGTGAACTTAAGGTCATGTGTGCTCATTACTGCCCTGTCTCACTCTGCTTAATGCGTTGGCTGGTAGAGACCAACAAAATATCTGGATTGCTCACTAACTGTTACGGGTAGCAGGGCTGAGGGTGAACCACTAGGGGGCCCTCAGTAGGGGTTGTCATGTCTGTTTATGTTTATGTTTTGGCCATGTGTGTGTTTAAGCCCCGCCCTCGCCTAATGTGTGTTCCTGCCCCAGATCACCTGTTCCCAATGTTTCCCTGATTATTTTTCCTATATATAGTCCTGTCTTTGTCTTCTTTAGTTGCTAGTCCTCGTTTGTATGTAGGCCGATGTGGTGTCGCGGTTTCTGTTCCATGTTCTGTTCATGTCTCGTGTTTGATGTTTAATAAACCCCTTTTTGTTTCACGGAAGCTTCGCGTTGGGTCTGTTATATCCAGCCGGACACCGCCGGCCGTAACACTAACTATACCTATTAACATTAAGGTTTTTTTTTTAATCTTTACCTCCATCAGGTCACTGAGGTACAGTAAGACCTATTTATTACTGTTACATGTAGTTAGTTGAACCTTTTTATTTTTCAACTCCACTGACCGCTTCATAACTAGTCTTTACACAGCAGTCAGTTGTCTGAGTGGTCAAGAGGCGTTCCGAGAGTGCATACATTCCCTATAACCATTTCAATTCAATTCGATTTTATTTGTAACAGACATTTACAGACATTTAATATAAAAATTCAGAATATACATGATAGAATTTTAAACATTAAATAGTATCAATCCGCTCATCTGTGTTCACCACGTAAAATTCCACTACCTGATCTGAAAAGGTTATAACAGTAGTGTTAGCAACCTCATTGACATTAATTCCTAGAACTTATAGGAATTTATAGAACGCATCTTATACAATATAAACACTCGTCAGATGAAGACGAAAAGTAAGGAGAGAAACCGATTTCACCAGAGGCATAGGAAAAGAAAAAAAATCAACCTGAGCTAGCTAGCGATCCAGCCGACATGCTATAAAATGAGTTATGGCATGAGAAACAATGTGTGAATTTCTGAATGTTGCTAAATAGTATCAACTCTACTTACTTATCAGTTTTAGTATTTCAGAGCTTGTTTTTAAACTAAGCTAATAAGAAGAACATGAATACCACAGAAAACTTCTAATCAGAGTCTGAGTGAAGTTGTTGTTGTTGTTGTTTAGAAAGCTTTGCAGAAAAGGAGCTGGGATCCGCAAACAGTTGCAGCGTGATTAGAGCGTTTTGCATATCAGCTCCTTGAAGAAGAATGACCGCCTTCCCAGCATGGCAGCTCATCCTTCTATTCCTAAAGACGATTTGCTTTTAAATTAATGAACAATAAAATCAATTAAGTAGATCAGAACAGCCAATCAATAGCCTAATTACAGCTAATTTAATGCTTCAGCTGGAATTGATTCTATTTATTATGCAGCTGTAACTTAATCAAATGTCAACCAGTGTGAAGATAAAGATGCACACACACACGCACACACACACACACACACACACACACACTCACACTCACGTACGTACGTGAGTTTCTCTCATTATTTTGGTCAGTGGATTTGACACACAAATGACACAAGCACATACACACAGAGTGAATTCCTCTCACTCTTATTTTATAAGAGTTTGGCAAGAAATCACACATACAACACACACACACACACACACACACACACACACACACACACACACACACACAGAGTGAATTCCGCTCACTTATTTTATTCAACGGATTTCACACACACACACACACACACACACACACACACACACACACACACACACACAGAACATTTTTTTGTGTATCTCTATAGAACATTTTTTGTGTATCTCTATAGAACATTTTTTCTGTATCTCTATAGAACATTTTTTCTGTATCTCTATAGAACATTTTTCTGTATCTCTATAGAACATTTTTTGTGTATCTCTATAGAACATATTTCTGTATCTCTATAGAACATTTTTTTGTGTATCTCTATAGAACATTTTTTGTGTATCTCTATAGAACATTTTTTCTGTATCTCTATAGAACATTTTTTGTGTATCTCTATAGAACATTTTCTGTACATCTTTTCTGTATCTCTATAGAACATTTTTTGTGTATCTCTATAGAACATTTTTTGTGTATCTCTATAGAACATTTTTTGTGTATCTCTATAGAACATTTTTTGTGTATCTCTATAGAACATTTTTTGTGTATCTCTATAGAACATTTTTTCTGTATCTCTATAGAACATTTTTTGTGTATCTCTATAGAACATTTTTCTGTATCTCTATAGAACATTTTTGTGTATCTCTATAGAACATATTTCTGTATCTCTATAGAACATTTTTTGTGTATCTCTATAGAACATTTTTTTGTATCTCTATAGAACATTTTTTTTTTTGTATCTCTATAGAACATTTTTTGTGTATCTCTATAGAACATTTTCTGTACATCTTTTGTGTATCTCTATAGAACATTTTTTGTGTATCTCTATAGAACATTTTTTGTGTATCTCTATAGAACATTTTTTGTGTATCTCTATAGAACATTTTTTGTGTATCTCTATAGAACATCTTTTCTGTATCTCTATAGAACATTTTTTGTGTATCTCTATAGAACATTTTTTTGTGTATCTCTATAGAACATTTTTTGTGTATCTCTATAGAACATTTTTTGTGTATCTCTATAGAACATTTTTTGTGTATCTCTATAGAACATTTTTTGTGTATCTCTATAGAACATTTTTTTGTGTATCTCTATAGAACATTTTTTGTGTATCTCTATAGAACATTTTTTTGTATCTCTATAGAACATTTTTTGTGTATCTCTATAGAACATTTTTTTCTGTATCTCTATAGAACATTTTTTGTGTATCTCTATAGAACATTTTTTCTGTATCTCTATAGAACATTTTTTGTGTATCTCTATAGAACATTTTTTTGTGTATCTCTATAGAACATTTTTTCTGTATCTCTATAGAACATTTTTTGTGTATCTCTATAGAACATTTTTTCTGTATCTCTATAGAACATTTTTTGTGTATCTCTATAGAACATTTTTTTCTGTATCTCTATAGAACATTTTTTGTGTATCTCTATAGAACATTTTTTTGTGTATCTCTATAGAACATTTTTTTGTGTATCTCTATAGAACATTTTTTGTGTATCTCTATAGAACATCTTTTCTGTATCTCTATAGAACATTTTTTGTGTATCTCTATAGAACATTTTTTTGTGTATCTCTATAGAACATTTTTTTGTTATCTCTATAGAACATTTTTTGTGTATCTCTATAGAACATTTTTTCTGTATCTCTATAGAACATTTTTTGTGTATCTCTATAGAACATTTTTTCTGTATCTCTATAGAACATTTTTTGTGTATCTCTATAGAACATCTTTTCTGTATCTCTATAGAACTTTTTTTTGTGTATCTCTATAGAACATTTTTTGTGTATCTCTATAGAACATTTTTTTGTGTATCTCTATAGAACATTTTTTTGTGTATCTCTATAGAACATTTTTTGTGTATCTCTATAGAACATTTTTTGTATCTCTATAGAACATTTTTTGTGTATCTCTATAGAACATCTTTTCTGTATCTCTATAGAACATTTTTTGTGTATCTCTATAGAACATTTTTTGTGTATCTCTATAGAACATTTTTTGTGTATCTCTATAGAACATTTTTTTTGTATCTCTATAGAACATTTTTTTGTGTATCTCTATAGAACATTTTTTGTGTATCTCTATAGAACATTTTTTTGTATCTCTTAGAACATTTTTTTGTGTATCTCTATAGAACATCTTTTCTGTATCTCTATAGAACATTTTTTCGTGTATCTCTATAGAACATTTTTTGTGTATCTCTATAGAACATTTTTTTGTATCTCTATAGAACATTTTTTTCTGTATCTCTATAGAACATTTTTTTCTGTATCTCTATAGAACATTTTTTGTGTATCTCTATAGAACATTTCTTTCTGTATCTCTATAGAACATTTTTTTGTATCTCTATAGAACATTTTTTCTGTATCTCTATAGAACATTTTTTGTGTATCTCTATAGAACATCTTTTCTGTATCTCTATAGAACATTTTTTGTGTATCTCTATAGAACATTTTTTGTGTATCTCTATAGAACATTTTTTGTGTATCTCTATAGAACATTTTTTCTGTATCTCTATAGAACATTTTTTCTGTATCTCTATAGAACATTTTTTCTGTATCTCTATAGAACATTTTTTCTGTATCTCTATAGAACATTTTTTGTGTATCTCTATAGAACATTTTTTTCTGTATCTCTATAGAACATTTTTTTGTGTATCTCTATAGAACATTTTTTCTGTATCTCTATAGAACATTTTTTCTGTATCTCTATAGAACATTTTTTCTGTATCTCTATAGAACATTTTTTGTGTATCTCTATAGAACATTTTTTCTGTATCTCTATAGAACATTTTTTTCTGTATCTCTATAGAACATCTTTTCTGTATCTCTATAGAACATTTTTTTGTGTATCTCTATAGAACATTTTTTTGTATCTCTATAGAACATTTTTCTGTATCTCTATAGAACATTTTTTTGTATCTCTATAGAAATTTTTTGTGTATCTCTATAGAACATCTTTTCTGTATCTCTATAGAACATTTTTTTTGTATCTCTATAGAACATTTTTTGTATCTCTATAGAACATTTTTTTGTATCTCTATAGAACATTTTTTGTGTATCTCTATAGAACATTTTTTTGTATCTCTATAGAACATTTTTTGTATCTCTATAGAACATTTTTTGTGTATCTCTATAGAACATTTTTTTGTATCTCTATAGAACTTTTTTGTGTATCTCTATAGAACATTTTTTGTGTATCTCTATAGAACATTTTTTTTGTATCTCTATAACATTTTTTGTGTATCTCTATAGAACATTTTTTGTGTATCTCTATAGAACATTTTTTGTGTATCTCTATAGAACTTTTTTGTGTATCTCTATAGAACATTTTTTTGTATCTCTATAGAACATTTTTTTGTGTATCTCTATAGAACATTTTTTTGTATCTCTATAGAACATTTTTTGTGTATCTCTATAGAACATTTTTTGTGTATCTCTATAGAACATTTTTTGTGTATCTCTATAGAAATTTTTTTGTATCTCTATAGAACATTTTTTGTGTATCTCTATAGAACATTTTTTGTGTATCTCTATAGAACATTTTTTTGTGTATCTCTATAGAACATTTTTTTGTGTATCTCTATAGAACATTTTTTTGTATCTCTATAGAACATTTTTTGTGTATCTCTATAGAACATTTTTTGTGTATCTCTATAGAACATTTTTTGTGTATCTCTATAGAACATTTTTTGTGTATCTCTATAGAACATTTTTTGTGTATCTCTATAGAACATTTTTTTTGTATCTCTATAGAACATTTTTTGTGTATCTCTATAGAACATTTTTTGTGTATCTCTATAGAACATTTTTTTGTATCTCTATAGAACATTTTTTTGTATCTCTATAGAACATTTTTTTGTATCTCTATAGAACATTTTTTTTGTATCTCTATAGAACATTTTTTTGTATCTCTATAGAACATTTTTTTTGTATCTCTATAGAACATTTTTTTGTATCTCTATAGAACATTTTTTTGTATCTCTATAGAACATTTTTTCTGTATCTCTATAGAACATTTTTTCTGTATCTCTATAGAACATTTTTTCTGTATCTCTATAGAACATTTTTTTGTATCTCTATAGAACATTTTTTTGTATCTCTATAGAACATTTTTTTTGTATCTCTATAGAACATTTTTTCTGTATCTCTATAGAACATTTTTTTGTATGTCTATAGAACATTTTTTGTGTATCTCTATAGAACATTTTTTGTGTATCTCTATAGAACATCTTTTCTGTATCTCTATAGAACATTTTTTGTGTATTTCTATAGAACATTTTTTGTGTATCTCTATAGAACATCTTTTCTGTATCTCTATAGAACATTTTTTTCTGTATCTCTATAGAACATTTTTTGTGTATCTCTATAGAACATTTTTTGTGTATCTCTATAGAACATTTTTTGTGTATCTCTATAGAACATTTTTTTGTGTATCTCTATAGAACATTTTTTGTGTATCTCTATAGAACATCTTTTCTGTATCTCTATAGAACATCTTTTCTGTATCTCTATAGAACATTTTTTGTGTATCTCTATAGAACATTTTTTGTGTATCTCTATAGAACATTTTTTGTGTATCTCTATAGAACATTTTTTTGTGTATCTCTATAGAACATTTTTTTCTGTATCTCTATAGAACATTTTTTTGTGTATCTCTATAGAAAATTTTTTGTGTATCTCTATAGAACATTTTTTGTGTATCTCTATAGAACATTTTTTTGTGTATCTCTATAGAACATTTTTTGTGTATCTCTATAGAACATTTTTTGTGTATCTCTATAGAACATCTTTTCTGTATCTCTATAGAACATTTTTTGTGTATCTCTATAGAACATTTTTTTCTGTATCTCTATAGAACATTTTTTTCTGTATCTCTATAGAACATTTTTTTGTGTATCTCTATAGAACATTTTTTGTGTATCTCTATAGAACATTTTTTATGTATCTCTATAGAACATTTTTTGTGTATCTCTATAGAACATCTTTTCTGTATCTCTATAGAACATTTTTTGTGTATCTCTATAGAACATTTTTTTCTGTATCTCTATAGAACATTTTTTTCTGTATCTCTATAGAACATTTTTTGTGTATCTCTATAGAACATTTTTTTCTGTATCTCTATAGAACATTTTTTGTGTATCTCTATAGAACATCTTTTCTGTATCTCTATAGAACATTTTTTTCTGTATCTCTATAGAACATTTTTTGTGTATCTCTATAGAACATCTTTTCTGTATCTCTATAGAACATTTTTTGTGTATCTCTATAGAACATTTTTTGTGTATCTCTATAGAACATTTTTTGTGTATCTCTATAGAACATTTTTTTCTGTATCTCTATAGAACATTTTTTGTGTATCTCTATAGAACATCTTTTCTGTATCTCTATAGAACATTTTTTGTGTATCTCTATAGAACATTTTTTTCTGTATCTCTATAGAACATTTTTTTCTGTATCTCTATAGAACATTTTTTGTGTATCTCTATAGAACATTTTTTTCTGTATCTCTATAGAACATTTTTTGTGTATCTCTATAGAACATCTTTTCTGTATCTCTATAGAACATTTTTTTCTGTATCTCTATAGAACATTTTTTGTGTATCTCTATAGAACATCTTTTCTGTATCTCTATAGAACATTTTTTCTGTATCTCTATAGAACATTTTTTGTGTATCTCTATAGAACATTTTTTGTGTATCTCTATAGAACATTTTTTTCTGTATCTCTATAGAACATTTTTTGTGTATCTCTATAGAACATCTTTTCTGTATCTCTATAGAACATTTTTTGTGTATCTCTATAGAAAATTTTTTTGTGTATCTCTATAGAATATTTTTTTCTGTATCTCTATAGAACATTTTTTGTGTATCTCTATAGAACATTTTTTTCTGTATCTCTATAGAACATTTTTTGTGTATCTCTATAGAACATCTTTTCTGTATCTCTATAGAACATTTTTTCTGTATCTCTATAGAACATTTTTTTGTGTATCTCTATAGAACATTTTTTTCTGTATCTCTATAGAACATTTTTTTCTGTATCTCTATAGAACATTTTTTCTGTATCTCTATAGAACATTTTTTTCTGTATCTCTATAGAACATTTTTTTCTGTATCTCTATAGAACATTTTTTGTGTATCTCTATAGAACATTTTTTTCTGTATCTCTATAGAACATTTTTTGTGTATCTCTATAGAACATCTTTTCTGTATCTCTATAGAACATTTTTTCTGTATCTCTATAGAACATTTTTTGTGTATCTCTATAGAACATCTTTTCTGTATCTCTATAGAACATTTTTTTCTGTATCTCTATAGAACATTTTTTGTGTATCTCTATAGAACATCTTTTCTGTATCTCTATAGAACATTTTTCTCTCTATAGAACATTTTTCTATAGAACATCTTTTCTGTATCTCTATAGAATATTTTTTGTGTATCTCTATAGAACATTTTTTTGTGTATCTCTATAGAACATTTTTTGTGTATCTCTATAGAACATTTTTTGTGTATCTCTATAGAACATTTTTTTGTGTATCTCTATAGAACATTTTTTCTGTATCTCTATAGAACATTTTTTCTGTATCTCTATAGAACATTTTTTTCTGTATCTCTATAGAACATTTTTTGTGTATCTCTATAGAACATTTTTTGTGTATCTCTATAGAACATTTTTTGTGTATCTCTATAGAAAATTTTTTTGTGTATCTCTATAGAACATTTTTTTGTGTATCTCTATAGAACATTTTTTGTGTATCTCTATAGAACATTTTTTTCTGTATCTCTATAGAACATTTTTTGTGTATCTCTATAGAACATCTTTTCTGTATCTCTTCTTCTTCTTCTTTCGGCTTTTCCCTTCAGGGGTCGCCACAGCGAATCATCTCTCTCCACCTATCCCTATCTTCTGCATCCTCAACCCTTGCACCCACTAGCTTCATATCCTCATTTATTACATCCATATACCTCCTCTTTGGCCTTCCTCTTTGCCTCCTGCCTGGCAGCCCCATGTCCAACATTCTCCTACCAATATACTCACTGTCTCTCCTCTGAACATGTCCAAACCATCTTAATCTGGCCTCCCTAACTTTGTCCCCCAAACGTCCAACATGAGCTGTCCCTCTGATGTACTCATTCCTAATCCTGTCCAATCTTGTCACTCCCAAAGAGAACCTCAACATCTTCAGCTCTGCTACCTCGAGCTCTGACTCCTGTCTCTTCCTCAGTGACACTGTCTCTAAACCATACAGCATGGCTGGTCTCACCACTGTCCTGTACACCTTCCCCTTGATTCTCGCTGATATTTTCTGATCACACAGAACTCCCGACACCTTTCTCCACCCATTCCAACCTGCCTGCACTCGCTTCTTTACCTCTTTCCCACACTCTCCATTACTCTGGACTGTTGACCCCAAGTACTTAAACTCCTGTACCTTCTTCACCTCTTCACCCTGTAACCTTACTGTTCCACTTCCCTCCCTTTCATTCACACACATGTACTCAGTCTTACTACGACTGACCTTCATTCCTCTTCTCTCCAGCGCAAACCTCCACCTCTCCAGGTTTTCCTCCACCTGCTACCTGCTCTCACTACAGATCACAATGTCATCTGCAAACATCATTGTCCAAGGAGACTCCTGTCTGACCTCCTCTGACAACTGGTCCACCACTATAGCAAACAGGAAGGGGCTCAGAGCTGATCCCTGATGCAGTCCCACCTCCACATTGAACTCCTCTGTCTGACCTACAGCACACCTCACCACTGTCCTGCTCCTCTCATACATGTCCTGCACCACTCTGACATACTTCTCTGCTACTCCTGACTTCCTCATACAGTACCACAGCTCTTCTCTTGGCACCCTGTCATACGCTTTCTCCAAGTCTACAAACACACAGTGCAACTCCCTTTGACCATCCCTATACTTCTCCATCAAAATTCTCAGAGCAAAAATTGCATCCGTTGTGCTCTTTCTGGGCATGAAGCCATACTGCTGCTCACAAATTTCCACTACCTTCCTTAACCTAGCTTCCACTACTCTTTCCCATACTTTCATTGTATGGCTCATCAACTTTATCCCCCTATAGTTACTGCAACTCTGCACGTCACCCTTATTCTTAAAGATCGGCACTAACACACTTCTTCTCCATTCCTCAGGCATCCTCTCACTCTCTAAAACCCTGTTGAACAAATTAGCTAAAAATTCCACTGCTGCCTCTCCCAGACACTTCCAGACCTCCACCGGAATGTCATCAGGACCAACTGCCTTCCCACTTTTCATCCTCTTCAAAGCCTTCCTGACTTCATCCTTTCTAATCTTATCTACTTTCTGTTCCACAGAGTTCACCCCTTCTACTCTTTTTTCCCTCTCATTTTCCTCATTCATCAGCTCCTCAAAGTATTCCTTCCATCTCCTCTGTACACTCTCCTCACTTGTGAGCACCCTTCCATCTCTATCCTTAATAACTCTAACTTGCTGCACATCCTTCCCATCTCGATCCCTCTGCCTAGCTAACCTGTACAAGTCCTTCTCTCCTTCTCTAGTGTCTAACCTAGTGTACAACTCTTCATATGCCTTCTGCTTGGCCTTAGACACCTTCCTCTTCACTCTGCACTGTAACTCCTTGTATTCCTGTCTATTCTCTTCAGTCCTGTCCATGTCCCACTTCTTCTTGGCTAACCTCTTCCTCTGGATACTATCCTGAACTTCCTCATTCCACCACCAAGTCTCCTTATCTTCTTTCCTCCTTCCAGATGACATACCCAGCACCTTTCTCCCTGTCTCCCTGATCACTTCTGCTGTAGTTTCCCAGTCATCTGGCAGCACTACCTGACCACCCAGAGCCTGCCTCAACTTCTGTCTAAATTCCTCACAACATTCCTCCTTTTTCAGCTTCCACCACTTGGTTTTCTTCTCTATCTTTGACCTCTTCGTCTTACAGACCATCAAAGTCATCCTACACACCACCATCCTATGCTGTCTGGCTACACTCTCTCCCACTACCACTTTACAGTCACTAATCTCTTTCAGATTGCCTCTTCTACATAGAATGTAGTCTACCTGTGTTCTCCTACCTCCACTCTTGTAAGTCACTCTATGCTCCTCCCTCTTCTGAAAATAAGTGTTAACCACCCCCATGTCCATCCTCTTAGCAAAGTCCACTACCATCTGTCCTTCAAGGTTCCTTTCCTTAACTCCAAACTTGCCCATCACCTCCTCATCACCTGTGTTCCCCTCGCCAACATGTCCATTAAAATCTGCTCCTATCACCACTCTCTCACCCGTGGGAATACTCTCCATCACCTCATCTAATTCACTCCAGAATCTCTCTTTCTCCTCTAACTCACAACCTACCTGTGGGGCATAACCACTAACAACATTCAACATCACCCCTTCAAACTCTAACTTCAGACTCATCACCCTGTCTGACACTCTCTTCACCTCCAGGACATTCCTCACAAACTCCTCCTTCAGGACCACACCTACCCCATTTCTCTTACTATCCACACCATAATAAAACAGCTTAAATCCTGCTCCTATACTACGAGCCTTGCTACCCTTCCACCTGGTCTCCTGTACACACAGTATATCCACCTTCCTTCTCTCCATCACATCAGCCAGCTCTCTACCTTTCCCTGTCATAGTACCAACATTCAGAGTTCCTATTCTCAGTCCTACACTCTTACCTTTCCTCTTCTCTCTCTGTCTGCACACTCTCCTCCCTCCTCTACTTCTTCGACCAACAGTAGCCCAATTTCCACCGGCGCCCTGTAGGTCAACGGCGCCGATGGCGGTCGTTGTTAACCCGGGCCTCGACCGATCCGGTATGAAATTCGTACTGACGATTCGCATGGTTAAATTTGCCAATGTTTTACGCCGGATGCCCTTCCTGACGCAACCCTCTCTATTTATCCGGGCTTGGGACCGGCACAGAAGTCACTGGACTGTGACCCCCATGGCTAGATTCTTTTCTGTATCTCTATAGAACATTTTTTTCTGTATCTCTATAGAACATTTTTTTCTGTATCTCTATAGAACATTTTTTGTGTATCTCTATAGAACATTTTTTTCTGTATCTCTATAGAAGATTTTTTGTGTATCTCTATAGAACATTTTTTCTGTATCTCTATAGAACATTTTTTCTGTATCTCTATAGAACATCTTTTCTGTATCTCTATAGAACATCTTTTCTGTATCTCTATAGAACATTTTTTGTGTATCTCTATAGAACATTTTTTTCTGTATCTCTATAGAACATTTTTTGTGTATCTCTATAGAACATTTTTTGTGTATCTCTATAGAACATTTTTTTGTGTATCTCTATAGAACATTTTTTTCTGTATCTCTATAGAACATTTTTTGTGTATCTCTATAGATGTTACGGGTAGCAGGGCTGAGGGTGAACCACTAGGGGGCCCTCAGTAGGGGTTGTCATGTCTGTTTATGTTTATGTTTTGGCCATGTGTGTGTTTAAGTCCCGCCCTAGCCTAATGTGTGTTCCTGCCCCTGATCACCTGTTCCCAATGTTTCCCTGATTATGTTCTCAATTTATAGTCCTGTCTTTGTCTTCTTTAGTTGCTAGTCCTCGTTTGTATGTAGGCCGATGTGGTGTCGCGGTTTCTGTTCCATGTTCTGTTCATGTCTCGTGTTTGATGTTTAATAAACCCCTTTTTGTTTCACGGAAGCTTCGCGTTGGGTCTGTTATATCCAGCCGGACACCCCCGGCCGTAACAGAAGGACTAGCCCAAACCGAACAGAAGGACTAGCCTAAACCAAACAGATCCAGCGCGACGCTTCAGCGAGAAGGTTAGTTTTTTCGTTTCCGGGTTTTATTGTTTTGCCTGTTTTCGTTTTGCGCTCCGGTTTGGAGTGGTGTTTTTCGGGGGGGGGGTGTTTGTTGATTACGCCCCTCTCTCCGCCCGTGGTTAGGGAAAGGAGGAGGGTTTCGGCAGAAAATTTACATTTTTGGAGGATTTTTGATTTTTCTCGTTCCGTCCATGTTCCCGTGGGGTGCGTCGCCTCACGATGTAGCTTCCGTGAGGGGCGTGCCTCCATTTTTATCCCGCGAAAGAGTTCCGGCCAAGGGCCGGAGTTTCAAGTTTTTGTTTCCGGCTCTCGCTCTGCCTAGGTTCCGGTGGGGGGCGTCGCCCCACGATGTAGCTTCCGTGGGGGGCATTGCCCCAATGCTCGCCAGCAGAGGAGAGTTCCGGCCAGGGCCCCGGACCTTGAACTTTTTTTTTATTGTTTTGTTTGCTCTGACTCTCGCTCCGCCCATGTTCCTGTGGGGGGCGTCGCCCCATGATGTAGCTTCCGTGGGGGCGCTGCCCCACCTGTTGTCAGCGGAGGAGAGTTCCAGCAGCACCTTGCTCCCACCCTCCCGCCCCTTGGGGAGTTCCAGACCCCAGCGAGACGGACATCGTCGCCCCGGAGCCGTCGTTCGTCGGTGGACGTCGCTCGGTGCGAGTGCTCGGCGGTGGACGTCGCTCGGCGCTGCTGCTCGGCGGTGGACGTCGCTTGGCCCTGCGGCTCGGCTGTGGACGTCACTCGGCTCTGCTGCTCGGCTGTGGATGTCGCTCGGCGCCTCCGCTCGGCTGTGGACGTCGCGTTGGACCCTTTGGCCTTGCCGTCGGGTCCTTTGCTCCCCCCACTTGTCTCGCTCCTGCTTCTCACTCCCCCCACGTGCCTTGCCTTGATCCTCGTTCCCCCCACTTGCCTCGCCTTGGTCCTCGCTTCCCCCCACTCGCCTTGCTTTTGCTTCTCGCTCCCCCCCCAAGTGCCTCGCCCTGCTCCTCGCTCCCCCCACCGGCCTCTCTACGTTCCTAGCTCCTCCCCAGGACCCATCGCTGGACCGGACTTTTTGGGAGGGGCTAGGGTTTGGCGCGTCGGGAGCCGCGCCTTTGAGAGGGGGGAGATGTTACGGGTAGCAGGGCTGAGGGTGAACCACTAGGGGGCCCTCAGTAGGGGTTGTCATGTCTGTTTATGTTTATGTTTTGGCCATGTGTGTGTTTAAGCCCCGCCCTAGCCTAATGTGTGTTCCTGCCCCTGATCACCTGTTCCCAATGTTTCCCTGATTATGTTCTCCATTTATAGTCCTGTCTTTGTCTTCTTTAGTTGCTAGTCCTCGTTTGTATGTAGGCCGATGTGGTGTCGCGGTTTCTGTTCCATGTTCTGTTCATGTCTCGTGTTTGATGTTTAATAAACCCCTTTTTGTTTCACGGAAGCTTCGCGTTGGGTCTGTTATATCCAGCCGGACACCGCCGGCCGTAACAATAGAACATTTTTTCTGTATCTCTATAGAACATTTTTTCTGTATCTCTATAGAACATCTTTTCTGTATCTCTATAAAACATTTTTTTCTGTATCTCTATAGAACATTTTTTTCTGTATCTCTATAGAACATTTTTTGTGTATCTCTATAGAACATTTTTTTGTGTATCTCTATAGAATATTTTTTGTGTATCTCTATAGAACATTTTTTCTGTATCACTATAGAACATTTTTTCTGTATCTCTATAGAACATCTTTTCTGTATCTCTATAGAACATCTTTTCTGTATCTCTATAGAACATCTTTTCTGTATCTCTATAGAACATCTTTTCTGTATCTCTATAGAACATTTTTTGTGTATCTCTATAGAACATTTTTTGTGTATCTCTATAGAACATTTTCTTGAACACAGCTGCACTATAAACAGATGTCTCTCTGCTCTGACACATGTCATTCAGACGATATCTCAATGTGGAAGTCCTGAATGCAGTACCGAGGTGTTAAGGATCTGTGAGTAATTCAGGATTATAGCAGCATTAACACTGATTACATGTTTGTTTGATGCTTTTTGTGCTGAGCTTGGCATCCCTCTCAGATCCCTATTCATGTATAGAAGCTTTGGCCAAGCGACTGGAGCCCATGAACACAAAAAACCATTGTGGATATTGTAGCATAATTTAATTTGCGATACAATTTTCCAGGCAGGATAATTACAAACCGGATGCCTGCAGCTCCCCTTCATTCTCGCTGGCTCTCTCTGTGTCATAATGCAGAGAATAAGTAGACATTTCTCTAAGAAGAGTTTCTTTTTGCTTTGATTGAGTCATACACACAATTATTATATGAGTATAGATTATAGACCCAGGGATATTGTGTGACTTTGGGTTTGTATTAAAGAAAAAAATGATGAGATTAAAGACATCTATATTTTTACATCACAACTTAATCAGGAGAGTTCATTTCAGACTTGCAGTAATGAAACTGTAAATTCAGACTAAACCAATCATACACAAATGATATGGTTTCAATGTCCAGTGTTTAGGATTTTAGAAAGAAAAAGTAAACCAGTGAGCTGGCAACAACAGCTTGTTTTCTGAGCTACACAGAGGCATTGTAACTGCTCGTATCCCATCCTGGCTCTCTCCAAATGCCTGGAAGCTCAGTGGACAACTGTCACTTCTCCAGCCTTCTGATCTCCGGCTTCATCCAGCTCATTATCACTCACAGCTGTGTTCAAGTCAGCGAAGTAAACCTGCCATTAGCTATGGCACGCATTATCGAGCCTTGTCAGTTTCCTGTGTTCAAATTCTGCCTGACAGTTTTATGGTTATGGATCTGAACGACACATAGCCGTATATCCACATCATTTTACTCCAGAATGCTACTTTTTTTGGAAACACGATCATCATCAGAAATATAATAATGTTGAAAGATGTATGTTCATGGTGGATTTTTTTCACCAAATCAGTCAGTTACTCTGAATTCTACAGAACATTTCATTTTCTGAAGAGAAGACTGAAAGGACTTCCAACTAAATTCATGACACATCTCATGGAGCAAAGGAAATGCACTATATGAACAAAAGTATGTGGACATCTGACCATCAATATGCTTATGATTTATTCTCCTGTGTATGTGTGTGTGTGTGTGTGTGACTATACATCAGTAGAAGAATATGTACTGATGTATAAGCACCTTAATACTCTCTCTCTGTCTGTCTTCCTCTGTCTGTCTCTGTATCTGTTTCTCTCTTTCTGTCTGTCCCTCACTCTCTGTGTCTTTCTCTGTCTGTCTCTCTGCCTATCTCTCTCTCTGTCTTTCTCTGTCTCTCTCTTTATCTGTATCTCTCTGTCTGTCTCTCTCTTTCTGTATGTCTCTCTCTCTGTCTGTCTCTCTGTCTGTCTCTCTATCATTCTGTCTTTCTCTGTCTGTCTCTCTTTCTATCTCTCTCTCTGTCTGTCTTTCTCTGTCTGTCTCTCTGCCTATCTCTCTCTCTGTCTTTCTCTGTCTCTCTCTTTATCTGTATCTCTCTGTCTGTCTCTCTCTATGTCTCTCTCTCTCTGTCTGTCTCTCTGTCTGTCTCTCTATCATTCTGTCTTTCTCTGTCTGTCTCTCTCTCTCTGTCTTTCTCCCTCTGTCTGTCTCTCTGTATGTCTCTCTCTCTCTCTGTCTGTCTCTATTATTCTGTCTTTTTCTGTCTGTCTCTCTCTCTTCCCTTCTCCCTCTGTCTGTCTCTTTGTATGGTGCTCTCTCTCTCTCTGTCTGTCTCTCTCTTTCTGTATGTCTCTCTCTCTGTCTGTCTCTCTGTATCTCTTTCTCTCTCTCTCTCTGTCTTTCTCTCTATCATTCTGTCTTTCTCTCTGTCTCTCTTTCTATCTCTCTCTCTGTCTGTCTTTCTCTGTCTGTCTCTCTGCCTATCTCTCTCTCTGTCTTTCTCTGTCTCTCTCTTTATCTGTATCTCTCTGTCTGTCTCTCTCTATGTCTCTCTCTCTCTGTCTGTCTCTCTATCATTCTGTCTTTCTCTGTCTGTCTCTCTCTCTCTGTCTTTCTCCCTCTGTCTGTCTCTCTGTATGTCTCTCTCTCTCTCTGTCTGTCTCTCTATTATTCTGTCTTTTTCTGTCTGTCTCTCTCTCTTCCCTTCTCCCTCTGTCTGTCTCTTTGTATGGTGTTCTCTCTCTCTCTCTCTCTGTCTGTCTCTCTCTTTCTGTATGTCTCTCTCTCTGTCTGTCTCGCTGGATCTCTCTCTCTCTCTCTCTCTCTCTTTCTCTCTCTCTCTCTCTCTGTCATCTGTGCACTCATGGGCTGCTAGCACTTGGTGCAGCACTGAATTAATTACCTCAAACGTCCATTCATTAATATGTCAGAAAATCATACGGATTGCTTAACATTCAAGGTAATACCTTCCCTTCACTCACAGAGCTGAGAGGCAAACTGAGTTGAAGGACAATGAGCATCCATGTCAATATCTGATGAATAAAAGCCACAGCCGACATCCTGCATAAATATTTGGCCTCCATTGATTAGCCTCTAAAATGACCCAACATTTTATCACTTCATTAGATTGAAAATGTTGAAAAACTAATAAGCTGCTGGTGAACATCTGTTGTTTAGATGACGTGTATAAATCTTGTGCTGTTGGTAACCTCTGACCTCTCAGAACTGTTTTATACTGCAGGTGGAGCATGAGGACAAATCACTTGTCTGCAGGTCTGGGACACCAGGAAAATGTTAAGTAGTGATATGGAAAGAGGAACAGAATTAAATGATGTTCACACATACAACGAAATAATACTATGAAGCATCTCGTAGCTGTTTCTACTACTGGCTGCCATAGTTACAGTGTTTCTCAGTGGGTGGAGCAACTAGCATTCCAAATTACTTTTCTGGAGGGAAGTTTGGTGTTTGTGAAATAAAAAATCAGCAGTGTTTATTTAAGATGAAGGAGCAGATGTCTATCACGTCACCTCTACTGTCTCCACTCCTGTTGGTAGTCGCTGCATCGAAGTGGCTCTGTATTTGCATAAAGTTAAACTTTGGGGTTGTTTGGTGGAGTGACATATGTTTTATGTAATATATTCACCTTAAAACTCCACAGAATCGGGCATTTAATGTCTTAACCATGGGAAATAAATAATTTAAATAAAATAATTACTGTGTAAACACTTATTGTTCTCCCTCCAAATTTGTAATTGATGTTGTTTACATAATTATTCATATTAAATCACCTGCACAAAAAAATATCCACCTAATAATTTTAAGATCAGATAATCCAATTAATCGTTTTCTAAGCTGAACAGACCAATTCATTTGTTGCCAAATTATTTTTTATTTGTTTTTCCTGCCCCCTCAAATACCCTTCTTGGGGTAGAAATTTCAAACTCTTTCAAAGTCTTCTCCCTTACCAGATCCTTCCCAGTGAAGATAAATCCACATGGCCTCTCACACAGTGAACAGTCTCCGTTTGCTTTCCTTTTTCTACTCTTCCATGAGTTTAGAGAGTTATTAACTTTAGAGCAGTTAATATACAGACACGGTAGTTGGTTAAATCTATAACATCGATGATACTAATCCCTGGTTTGAGAAGCTAATCCTAAACATTAGAGTTATCCCTAACGTTGCTAAGCTACTCACTGTTGTCTGCTGTTGTTGCTGGGCTGCAATTTCAGTCCAATGTGTTGCATGAATATTTAAAGTTCTCTACAGTAGAAGAGAAGCCATAGACACTCGGGCCTGGAAGTGTAAAAGTGCACTTAATGTAGGTTTTATGAGCTTAAACAAAAGGCGTCCATGTTTTTTTCACATTGCTCGTTGGTCAACCGAAGGCAAAAATGACGTTATTACAACTCAGAAATGACCACTTACAAGGCACCATGAATGCAGCGAATGCTGTAACCTGTATTAACAAGATCTTATACTGGATCAAGCTAGCTCAGTGTGAAATGTTTCCATGACCAGTGAAATTCTGGCTCTTCTAATAGACATAAATGCACTTCTGGTCAGTGGACTGAGTGGAGTTTTTCCTCAGAGACTTACTGTGTGTCTACAAGCATGAAATATGGTGCTTACAGAAATGTGCACTCTCACATTTCTGCAAACAGTGAATATAAATAATAAATTTCTGTAGGTCCTCTCTGAGGAGGAGGAGGAGGAGGAGGAGGAGGCACAACGTTTGGCAGCTGCAGTTTCTCATACGCAGTAGATCTCTGAATCAGCTCAACTTCTCACCAGGAATAACTGATATTTGCAACCTCTCACTCTGTTGTGAAATATCACCTGACTCACTTCTGTTCTTGCGCTCTGTTATTTCTCTCTCTGCCGTTTCTCTCGCAGCTAGACGCAGCAGCCTTCCAGATGGCACGCTTTGCCTTGACAAATATTTACTCATTGCCATCCTCTTTTGTTTATTTCAGATTTGTTCATTTAGCTAAACTGGTCTAACAAGGTAGAGGGAAATATACAAGTGAAGACCTTTAATAATAATACTGGCTCTTTGGATGCTGTTGTATCGAGAAACTTGTGTCTAGCTGTCATGCACTTTACACATTTACATTCCTCTGATCTCTTTCCTTTAACGATTTATTCCAGATTTTCTGTCACATGTGGGCGAAGACGTTCAGCACCAAGGAGGGGTGAAGACGGCGGTCGGAGGAAATCAATTAATGTGGTCTTGTCATTGGAATCCTCGGAAAGCCTCACGGATTAAACTAAAGAAACAGGTCATTTTTAGAAGCACCAGGAGTTTAAGTGAAATGGATTCGAGTCCCTAGTGAGGAGGCTCTTTGACAGATCACCTTTTGATCACCTTTTCTCCACTTCCGCCCAAAAGAAACACAATTGAGAAGGTTGTATTACTTACAGGGAAAAGCAGCAGCAGAGATGCTTGTGCAATCATTTGTTTTTGTCTCTTGTCTTGTCTTTTCTTGTATTCTGACAGATGACTGACCCGAGGCAAAAAAGCAGGGATGCTGAGCGTCGTTCGTCCTGCCGCACCCTGCTGACAGACTGGGAGGGATCTTGGTGATCCAAGCTTGACTAGCTCAGCGGAAAAAGCAAACCATGTGAAACTGCTCACTCTATCGAACAGCTGAACTCAGTTTGATGCCTTAATAAAAACAGTCACCCGACTCCACACACGGGTAAACGAGACACAGTTATAGTGTCCTGGATTACAGCAACTGATATGTTTGTTACTGGGAGTATAATGGGGAATCATATTAGGCAGAAACATAGCTCTAAGGTGTAGAGATGGAGAACAGAGTAGGAAGAGAAGAATGTGACTTTGAGATATCTATAGCAGTGCAGCAGATGTGAATCCTCTGGCTCTATATTTTATACGAGGCATGTTAGCCGTGCGTCGGTGACTGTGTGCAGTCATGCGACCCATCCGCAGCAGGAACTTCATTACTATAAAAATAATTTCCCTGGTGATAATTCTTTTATGAAGAGAGAAACCTGATCTTATTATTTTTTATACGCAGAGTGCCAAAGAACATAAACACCGAATAGTCACTGTGCAGATCTCACCTGACAGCCTGGAAGGAAAGCCGACATTCACTCCAGTGCGCTACTATCCTTCACTACTCAATTTCTTCATTCCACTATCTAATGCTAATGGACAAGGAGATAAAGTCATGAAGCACTGAAATGAAATATTTCTTGTGTTATTAGCAGAGAGCTGAAATTAGAATGAAAGTAAGACCAGTGCTGAGTGCTTTAATGCTCTATTATGTATCTGAAAGTATTAGTTTTAATCATGATAATGTTTAATGGTATACATATAAGCAAATAGGTCATCTTATATGTTCTACCAAGCACAGAATATGTAATTAATCTCATTTACAGACCTAAATGTGTTTATGAAGGTTACACAGTACTGAGGTCTGTGTACTGGCCTCTTGCTTCCTGATGGATATGAACTCTTTCTCCCAGACACCAAACATGGAGTTTGTTGTGTCCATGTTGATCTTTGAATGTCTTTGTCATGTCCCACTCCACAGTGGTGGTTAATATGAAGCTAATATGAAAGTAGACACTCAGGTCTTTAAGAATTTGTAGTGTTTCATACTTATTTCTGTTTTTCCCTAGCCGACTAAGGGCAATATATTCATAGGAAAGTCCCTAAAAAACAAAGACGGGTATTTTTTTCCACACAAATGTTTGTATCTTCAAAGTAAATGCTGATATCAAACCCATTTCTGCTCTCTGAGATGCTCCAAATGCTTGTTCATCTAAAATGCAGCTCAAATTTCATTAGCAACCACTAAAATTCTGTGTAAGGTTATCCTACAGAGGGAAAAATCCTGACTCATTTTACATCAGACTCACAGCCAGAATATCATTCATTTGTTTTTTCAAATCAAACCGTCCCATAAATCCATTTTTTACTGCTAAAAGTAGTAATGTACTGGTAAAAATGTCTAAGCTTGAAACTCCTCCTCTGTGGAGAACTGATGGTTAAGGGGTGGATAGTAGGCCTAGGACACCCACACACCCACACACACCTATTTTCTTAATCCTTTACACTCAAATCTTTTCATCATTCATACATTGCTCAAGTGGCAAATAAAGATTTCAGTGGCTTACATCGTCGTTACTGAAACACCAAACTGATAATACATTAGATTTTCATGAAGCATCTCAGATATTTCTAATTGAGACGTCTGATTACATATAAAAAAAATCCCCCTTACAGTCTGCATCTCCCGCAACAAGAGCTTGTTTAATGTGACAACGTTTTGATCTGTTGCAGATCTTCTATAATCTCAGCCAGACACTGAAATTCATAAAGAGAAATCTGACTTGGGAGGCAGGACTGAAGGGATATTATTTAATCAGGGATTGAGGGGATATTTTTTCAGCTGGATAGCTTCAGCTGTCTATTAACAGTCTGAAGGTTTTGTACCAAAATAGATTTTTTTGGACATGTTCACGAGTCCCTTTCTCTTCACTAGAGCTTCAGTTCCAGCAGAAGAGAAGCAGCTGCATGCAGTAGTGTGATGCTGCCACCACTATGCTTTACTTTGATTCAATTGGATTTTATTTGTATAGCCCTTTTAACAATGGACATTTGTCTGCATTGGACATTTGTCTGCATTGTAAAGCAGCTTTACAGAACATAAGAAATATAGTACAAAAAGTCCAAGATTTAATATTAGACAAAATGTTCAAGATTAATATTATACTTATATTCAAATTGAGGTGACAGTGATGAGGAAAAACTACCTTAAACTCCTTGTACTCTGTTATGTGTGTATGGTGTTTTCTGGATGATAAACTTCTTGTTGTTGCACCAAACATTTTAAGAATGATGCCAAAAATGTTCCAACATGGGCACAAGACGTTTTTCCACATGCTTTGGCAAACATGAATGACGTGTATGATAATTACTGTACATGAGTTTAAATGAGACTGGTTCAGTCACACAACATAATGGTCCGTTATAACAGCTTATGATTGTTATGAAAGCTGTTATGTCAGTGTTACTGTACTGGGCATAATGGTATATGTTGGGATAAAAAATAATTTGATATTTAAAAAAAATAAGATAAGATAACCATCACACACACACACACACACACACACACACACACACACAATATATATATATATATATATATATATATATATATATATATATATATATATATATATATATATATATATATATATATACACATATATATATATATATATACACATATATATATGTATATATATATATATATATATATATATATATATATATATATGACTAATGACTAACCCTGGATTCAAACCAACTAAAAAGAAAATCCAGTTGTGACAGCTATTTGTGTCACGGTGCACAAAGATTTATGTTGTATCTATAACTATAAAAAGCTCCTTTGACACTTTTCTGTCTCTGCAGTTTCTTTCAGGCAATTTATGCAAGCCATGTTCCTTTTCTTGCTGACTCAAGCCATCCTGCTTTAGCAAAGCAAGCATGAGTCTGGCGTGTGGAGAGCATCATGCTGTAAAGCTCACCTAGCTGCAGCAGACGTGGAGTGGAACTCATCTCCAGCCGATTCCGACACTCCTGGGATGTGTGAAGGGCTTTGTTTCTGACCTTGAACAGAGTCAAGTTATATTATACAGTACTGACTAATCCCATGCTCCCATTGGCTTATAGCTTTGCTTCCATTCTATTGAAAAAAAAAAAGATTCTTGTAAAAAATACTGAAAATGTGCTGTATTGGTATAGAGAAGGTGTCTCTGGGTCAGACTGAACTTCACTCTATAAATGCACAGGGTATAGGTCTCGTTGCATTTAAGTGATGAATTTAATATACCTTTTTTTTCAACATTTCTAGAACTTCGGTATCGCTTGTCACTGTTTACTCGCCGTGCTACAGACTTCCCATGTGTGCTTCAGTGAAGCAAATATAATATTAAAAACAACAAACTAAACTACATTTGAACACTTTTTCCCCTGACACTCCTACACACTATACACTACACTGTTTCTCTACTATTCCTCAATTTGCTTGATGGCTGAACATCTAATCATACAGCATGCAGTAATAGAAAAGAAGCCGATCTTGAGGCATAAAGTGTGGCTAGTTAAAAGGTCTATACGGTCAGTCCGTTCACTGACTGAGTGCATCGTAAATGAGCATTTCCTTATGCCTTTCACTCTGATGAGATGTCTTCTTCTCTCTTCATAGCGAATTCTCTTTTTTCTATTTTTTCCCTCTCATCCCATGTCCTACTCTTACATTTCCATCTTCTCTATAGCTCTTTGATTGCCGCATTGGCATTTGCTCCTGAAACACACCTGTACTTGATTCCTTGTGACATTAAGCCTGGCACATCGAGTAACACCAAGAATTTCTCATTTTTTTCAGAGCAGAATGCTAAATCTGTGCTTCTCCATCAAGTAATTGCAGCAGTGCTTGATGATTATTTCTTGTGTCATGTGTCTTAAGCAGACTTTATATTAGATGCAGGGGTGGTTTCCTATTTTACCTGTGCGCCTTATTTATTTCTGTCTGATCGGCCATATTGATATTTTTTTCCATCTTTATTGATATTTTTCTTCTTTTTTATACTTCTTTAAAAAAATGAGTTTTTTATTCTAATCATTTCAGTCCTGTCCAGATACATGTTTGTGATTTTCTATGCAGATGTCACCTCATGCTGGAAAAAAGATGCTTGACTTGACTTTTGTAGCATGCATATCAGTGACCCTCCACCAGATGGTCACTTCCTGAATTGTGAGATGAGAAATGCTTCTCGTATGATTACTGTTTTTATAGAATTGTTCTGATTGTTGTTGGCACTTTGATTCTCCCCAAACTGTAATAAGAGCCATGCCTCTTCTCTGTAAAGCTTATAAACATCTCATCACTGTAAAGACAAGTTAAAAATGGATAACGTAGATTTTATAAAGTGTAGTATTTTATACTACACTTTATTCAGCTTGACTAGTGGACTCTGTATTTATCCAACTGAATTTCTAAAAGAAATCATTTAAAACACAAAATGATTTAAATACACAAAATGTTTTATACACAAAAAATGCAAAAATAAGTGAATATTTGCTGCATTTTAACATCACTACTTTTTGTTTTTATAATAATCAAACTACTATAGTTACACTAGCAGAAATATGGAGTTTTGTTTTGAACTTACATGAATAATTTTACATTAGCGCTATGACTAAGCTGTAGAGGGTAGAAATGAAAGAAGTGCTCAAGATAATGAGCTTAAGACGCAGTCAGAGATCAATAAAATGAAACCAATATCCCTCCTGGCTCTTTTTTTGACTCTTAGGCTTAAGTACCAACATGGCCTTCAGTGTCCTCTAACCAATACGAAATTAAAGCTTTAAATGATTATGCTAACAATGGCAACATGCTCTTTAATTACAGGCCCTGAGCGCATCACTCACATGCTTATTCAATGTTGCAGTGACCTCCTTTAAGCCTAAGTCAGTTACTGAAAGGCATGTTTCCTCTCCACCATCATTAGTGTGTTTTGCGTTGACCTCTATGAGCAAAATTTCACTGTAATTATCCTTTTTAATTGTGATGCTTGTTGATGTGGCATCTAATCCGCGCTGTTTAATCCTCTGACTTGCTGCTTTATTTCCCCGATGAAAACATGGCGAGTTTAGCGGCAGCTTGTTCTCCTGCCCACATCAGAGAGACTTTGGGGATTTTGTAAGCAACAGCCTTTCATCATTAAAGATGGCAAACACTGCTGTTTTTTTGTTGTTGTTTTTTTCGATTGCCTTTTAGACAGGGACAGTGCTGAGGATTGTGGAGGAAGCGCATTTTCCTCCCTGTTTCTAACTCTCTGTTTTTCTGCTGAAATAAATGATGTGCAAGCTAGTGGGCTGCTTTGGTGCATGTGTAATTATCTTGCTCCTTTCTGAGTTCTTAATTAAAAAGTAGAGTGATATGCTGTCCGCAGTGCAGGCATTGGTCATCATTAAAGCAGCTCTCGGACAAGCAGATGATATGCATGATATGAAACTTAGCCTTACCTTAATTAAAGGCAAGGGTGATTAAAGGATCCTGCATACTGTAGTTACTTTTAGCCTGGTACCTAAGAGGTGTTAAGAGGTCCTGGTGATTAGAGAGGAGTGAAGATCTCCAATAAACCTGCCGTGTGTCTCCAAGGGTACAGAAAGAAACACATGCACACATTCAGAGCCACAAGCTCAGCTATAAAGGTCAGTGCATATCATCTTTAACCCTTTCGACTCTAGCAGTGTGTTCACCAGGTCATTAAACATAATGTTGGATAGAAAAGTGATGAAAGTCCAGTCGGTCTTTTTTTTAAGTCAAAATGAATATTCCTTCGCTTTGTCATTTGGATTTTTTTTGTTAATTGGATTTTTTACAATGATGACTCAGGGTGTGTTACTTACTAAATGTCCCATCAAGACCATTATCCCATCTCCAGTGGTTGAAGGTTCAAGTCCCACCTCTGCTCTGCTCTTGCACATTCTCTTCGTAAAGGTTTTTTCAAGGTTTTCCTCCTGGTTCTCCAGATTCCTCCACAAATCCACATGCATAGGCTTATTGGCATCTCTAAATGATCCTTAGTGTGAGAGTGTGTGTGTGTGTGTGTGTGTGTGTGTGTGTGTGTGTGTGTGTGTGTGTGTGTGTGTGTGTGTGTGTGTGCGTGTGTGTGTGTGTATGTGTGAGTGATCGTGTCCTGTGGTGGTTTGGAACCCAGTTCATGGTGTGCCTGAGTTCTCAGGGATAGGACTCCAGGTTCCTCACAACCCTGTGTAGGATAAATGGATGGATGGATGCAAGCAATAGCTGGACTTTGGATCAGCTTATCTTCTCACCCACTTATTTATCAATGCTAGAGGCAGTGTGGTTTTATTTTCATGACCAGAGGAAAGTAAGTAATTAAATGCTTGAATGAGTCAGTAGCCACTTCTATTACAACCCTGTTGGTAAAACCAGAAACTGAAGGGCAAGGTTAAAGGAACTCTGTGTGGAGATGAACACAGACAGTGCATCAGAGCTATTCTTATATCATCCAAGACCTTCCTTGAACGTGTCCTTGCTCAGTGATAATTAATATTTTATTATAATATTAGAATATTTTAAATTTTAATATGTTAAACAATTGCACAGTTGAATTCACAAATCTGATCAGGAGTTGTGTTTGTTATTTTTGTATAACAGCACAATTTGGACATTAGTTCTGGCTGTAACGCAAAGGTTTTTATTTAAACCCTCGTTCTAATACGTTTCTGTTTCTATAGTAACAAGTCATGCATTAGACTTGCAGGGAGGACACTCCACATAATCTAAGACTAATAATGTGTTGATGCTTAACAAAGAAAAACCTATTAATATGAGGAGTTTGCTTCTATGCCATTTGGCAGATGCCTTTACTAGAGCAACTTACATTTACCTCATTTATACATCTGATTTGAGAAATGTGAGTTAAAGATCTTGCTCAAGGACCCAGAAGTGGCAGTCTGGTGGTCCTGGGATTCAGACTCACAACCTTCCTATCAGTATTCCATCTTAACCACTGAGCTACCACATCCCTCATTATTTAACATTTATGGAAGGAGTCTCAGGTGTCAGAGCTTCAGCAGGCCAGGGGAGGCTTTTTTCAGCAGGAGAATGAGAGAGAGAGTGAAAGAGATAGATAGATAGATAGATAGATAGATAGATAGATAGATAGATAGATAGATAGATAGATAGATAGATAGATAGATAGATAGATAGATAGATAGATAGATAGATAGATAGATAGATAGATAGATAGATAGATAGATAGATAGAGAGAGTTATAAAAGGAACTTTTAGACATGTACCAGCTCCAGTTGGATTTCGCTTGATGATTTCGGACCTTCAGTGAAAAGAGGCTCATGTGGACTTTGAGGACAACAAACTCCTAATCAATACAGAAAATAACATTCTACATATGCTGTATCTCCATCATTGAGCATTTGAAGGCTTGGGCATGGAGGAGCTGGTGTTGAATCTATAATGAACTCAGATGTTGAGCTAATTAATGAGTTGCTCAGGAGCTCCTGGTTACACAACTCCAACTGACTGTATATATCTGTAGACAGGACATTATTTATAATCACACTCTCTGGTGTTTATAATGATTTATAATCACACTTTCTGGTGTTTATAATAATTTACAATCACACTCTCCAGTGTTTATAATGATTTATAATCACACTCTCTGGTGTCACCAAAATGAGGATGAAGTTCATTTTGAGTCTGCTTCCTCTCAAGGTTTCTTCCTCATATCATCTCAGGGAGTTTTTCCTCACCTCAGGCATCTCCTGAGGGATAAATATAAATACATTTAAATGTAAGTCTAATATTAATCTTGAACTTTTTGTCTAATATTAATCTTGGACATTCTGTTCTATATTTATGTTCTGTAAAGCTGCTTTGAGACAATGTCAATTGTTAAAAGCGCTCTACATATAAAATTTAATTGAAATTAAACTTGGCTTGGGGGGCATGGTGGCTTAGTGGTTAGCATGTTTGCCTCACACCTCCAGGGTTGGGGGTTCGATTCCCACCTCCACAGTGTGTGTAGAGTTTACATGTTCTCCCTGTGCCTCGGGGGTTTCCTCTGGGTACTCCGGTTTCCTCCCCCAGTCCAAAGACATGCGTGGTAGGTTGATTGGCATCTCTAAATTGTCTGTAGTGAATGAGAGTGTGTGTGTGTGCCCTGAGATGGGTTGGCACTCCGTCCAGGGTGTATCCTGCCTTAATGCCCAATGACGCCTGAGATAGGCACAGGCTCCCCGTGACCCAAGAATAGTACGGATAAGCGGTAGACAATGAATGAATGAATGAATTAAACTTGGATTATAATTCTTTGTCACGTCAATTCCAGGAAGGTGCCGCTGAAGCCACAATATATGAGGACTCACTTCACCTGTGCACTTCCTGAAGTGTCTTGTGTCTACAGCACCAAACATTGTTCTGCTCTAGTGTTCATGGTTATGATTATGATTCTGGTTTATGTTTGTTGTTGTTTTCTTCAGTTATCGCACCTTGTCTGACTTCTGCCTCACATTTCGGCTTGTCCCTGTCACCGTCTCCGCCTCCTAACATCCTGCCTTTACATCACATCCCTGGAGCTGGATTTAAAACAGCACAAATAAAAGTGATGGACTAATTAATATGCATCATGTTCATTAAATCTATTTATAGCAGCTAATAAATGTTGGCCTACTCATTAAGTACCAATGACTCATTACAGATTCATATAAAAAAAAAAGCCAGCTCCTGGATTTCCGTCCTGCTGCTTACATGGAAAATTGTCTTAAGGCTGAAGTGTCAGTCACATGTGTGGGTAAACCCCAGAATCAATAAGCTCAGCACCTCCAAGAGCAGGAATGAGTTTATAATACACACCGGCGCAGATCATTAATTAGGTCCAGATTCCAGAGTCTGAGTAACGGCAAACAACTTAAACAGATAAATGGTGTTGTGCAGCACTGAATCTAAAATGGCAGAGCTGAAGCAAAGCTGAAAGTATTTTGAAAATGAAAATCTGCATTTTGTTCATGTGTAAATGTAAATATAGAGGAAAATCAGTTTAACCGTCTGCATGGTATACTGATGATGGTGGTGGTGCAAATGGAAGTGCAGCACTGTTTCTTCAGTGCTTAGGGTGATGATATTATAGGACTTTTATTGCATGACTTTTCATTTTACCAGAAATGACCTAAATATCAACACCACCTGCACCACCTGCACCACCTGCAGCAACCAAATAACAACACCATCAATTCCACCAACACAACCTGCAGCAACTAAATAACACCACCAATACAACCTGCACCAACTAAATAACAACATTGACAACACCACTGACACAACCTGCACCAACTATATAACAACATTGACAACACCACTGACACAACCTGCACCAACTAAATAACACCAGCAATGCAACCTGCACCAATTAAATAATGACATCACCAGCACAACCTTCACCAATTAAATAATGACATCACCAGCACAACCTTCACCAAATAAAAACCCACAACCAACACCAGCAACTGGACCAAATAAATAACATCAACACAACCAACAAAACACAACTTAAATAACAAAATAACAACACAACCAACATTACCAACACAACCTGTGCCAAATAAAGAACACCAGAAACACAACCAGCACCAACTAAATAACAGCACAAACACCACCAATGACAACTAAATAACAACACCACCAACATCAAGAAAAAGAAGAACAAGAAGAAGAAGAAGCTGTTATTATGTAAAACTCTCATTAGACAGTAAAGTCTGATGTTACAGATACAGACCCTTTTTTGTTCTATATAATAAGCCATGATATTCTAGCTCCATATTACACTTTTCCTTTAATATAATTATCTCGAAGATGAATGTGACCTTGTTAAGTAACACACTGATGTTTGATAAACAGATCACAGAATAAGAACATTCATATGAATCTCACTTGAATGACAACAGTGTTTTGGTTTAGATTGAATAGAAGGTTAGAGTTTGTGTACTGGTCAGTGTAATTAAGCTTGATGGAAAGGTCTGAGCTTCAGTTTTAGGACAGTGCTGGACAGAGTGATTCAGAGGCAGAGAAGGCCAAGGCTCATGGGTCAGTGGGAAGGTTTCAATTACTGCACTGTCCAAATAAGACCCACAGGGTGTACACACACTCATAATCTCTCTCATAAACACACACACCCCACACACACACACACACACATACACATACTTACAACCTCATCCTTGAAAAGCCAGTTTAAATACACTGCATACTTGAGATGCCTAATAAATTTTGTTTCAAAACACAAAACTTTTTTTTTTTATCCCTGATTTGCATAAAATGTCTATTGACTAAGCTTCTAAAATAAAAAAATAAAGAAATTGCCAAACTATTTACATGAATTACTCAAGACAATTGACAAACAGCTCTAGTCCTTGTAAATTGAGAGTTTTGTTCATGCCAAATCTCCACATATCAGTATTTAGTCTTAAAAACAAACAAATACACAATAATAAATGTGTAAATATTAACATGCATATTTCTGTTTGCATTTACACGTGTGCTGAAATTTCACACGCAACCTTTTTATGCTGTAAATTTACATACTATAGAAAGAGCTGTGGACAAATAGCTTTCTCTGTGTGGAAGGAGGCAATAACACGGCTCTGTTATTGATGAAGGTTGTTTAATATCCTGTATGTTTCAGCTACCTTTCATTCAAGATAAACTGATACCACTGACACTTAGGCGAAATAGAATATTTGTGATTAAATAGGGAAATACAGATATATATGCGTTCAAATGTGCAAACCTGAGAACCTCCGCACATGCTGATTTTCTAGACGGTTCTGTGGAGGATCAAAATGAGCAAATTGTGTGCAAATTCGGTGCATGTGTGTTTAAAACTGTAAGAAACTGAGAATTACATTGTGGTGTCCATGAGATCAAATGAATTTTGCACATGCAGCGTGATTTAATAAATCTGAAAGTAGCTTCAAGAATATTCATTCATTCATTTATTCATTTATTCACTGATGCATCTTCAGTAACTGTCATTGTGGATTTGAAGTTGTGGATTTCCCTTGAATACGCTTTATCCTTGAGACGGGAATCTGATGCTGATCTATTGCAGGACACCACTCGTACTCACTCACTGTCACGCCCCGCCCGGGAGTTAACCGCGAGAGGGAGCTCTCGCCCGCCTTTTGAGATTACTTCCGGGTTGCGCCCCGGGCATAAAAGCGGGGTGCACATTTTGCATGACGCGAAGTATCTTTATGGAAAGTACCGAGCGTTTTCTGGCTGGATTATCTTTTGTGTATGACCTGGACTGTTTACCGTTTACCCCTTTGGATTATCTGTGTTGTTGCTATAATTGGATTACTGACCTCGGACTGTTTATGGACTTTCGTTTCTGTCTTTCGATTTTGGATTATACGCTTGGGATTATTGTTTTCACGTTGCCGAACTCTGTGCCTGTCCCCGACTCCGTCTCTGCTCGTCCCCTATCGCCAGCTCGGCGAATGGATCCGAACACTTCCGCCTCCGGCGGAGCTCCATCACAGAATACTTCGCCTATCATGGATCCAGCGGAGCTTCGCGATATCATCGTGCGGCAAGGAGCGATCATACGCTCCTATCAAGATCAGGTGGAAGCGCTGCAAAACCAGCTACGCGGCGCGAGCACCGCTGCACCACGGGATCCGCCCACAGCTCGCGGTGAGTCTCCACGTTTGGCTTTGCCCGATAAATTTGATGGCTCTGCTGATCGCTGTCGGGGTTTTTTGCGGCAATGTGAAGTGTTTTTCGCTCACCAGCCAGGCATGTATAGCAATGAGGAAACGCAGTGCGCATTCGTTATGTCATTACTCACTAACCGGGCATTAGAATGGGCTTCTGCGGTTTGGGATGCTGATCCTCAGATCAGGTCATCATTTTCCCACTTCACGGGCTTAATCCGGGAGGTGTTTGAATACCCTGCGGGAGGCAAAGACATCTCCGTACAGCTCATGGAGCTGCATCAGGGAACAGACACCGCCGCGGACTACGCCATCACGTTTCGCACATTGGCGGCCCAATCGGGGTGGAATGACGCTTCACTTTGGGCGGTGTTTCGTGCTGGGTTGAATCCAGACCTCCAGACGGAGCTAGCGTGTCGCACTGAGGTTACCACCTTATCTCAGTTCGTCGCCACAGCCATTCGTCTGGACAATCTCCGGCGCCAACACCAAGCAGGGACTTTGCGAGCCGGCCCTGTTCGCCATCGCAGCCAAACAGACTACCCTAGCTTCAGGGAGGAGACGCCCGAACCCATGCAACTGGGGAGATCCAGACTGACGAGCTTCGCTCACCCACAGCAAGGTCGTATGAGGCTGTGTTACCACTGCGGGGCCTCAGGACATCAGAGCTCTCGCTGCCCAGAAAGAGAGGCACCGGCTAAGGTGGGTGGCGGTTCTCAGTTTTTCAGTCTGTTGGTGCCAGTGTCCTTGAGTGTTTCTGACCATTGGATCTCTGTCTCAGCCCTAATCGATAGTGGGGCGGCTGTGAACCTTATTGACGGGGCATTGGTGGAGAGGCTCGGGATCCCCACCTTCCCCTGCGTACCATCCCTAAGGATCACGGCCATCGACAGTCAGCCCATTGGGGAGGGCTCCTCAAACGACAAGAGCTTAGTTCCGGGTTGCGCCCCTTTCATCAAAGCGGGGTGCACTTTTATGTCGCGTATCTTTATGAAAAGTACCAGCGTTTCTGGGATTCTTTGTGTATGACCTGGACTGTTTACCGTTTACCCCTTTGGATTATCTGTGTTGTTGCTATAATTGGATTACTGACCTCGGACTGTTTATGGACTTTCGTTTCTGTCTTTCGATTTTGGATTATACGCTTGGGATTATTGTTTTCACGTTGCCGAACTCTGTGCCTGTCCCCGACTCCGTCTCTGCTCGTCCCCTATCGCCAGCTCGGCGAATGGATCCGAACACTTCCGCCTCCGGCGGAGCTCCATCACAGAATACTTCGCCTATCATGGATCCAGCGGAGCTTCGCGATATCATCGTGCGGCAAGGAGCGATCATACGCTCCTATCAAGATCAGGTGGAAGCGCTGCAAAACCAGCTACGCGGCGCGAGCACCGCTGCACCACGGGATCCGCCCACAGCTCGCGGTGAGTCTCCACGTTTGGCTTTGCCCGATAAATTTGATGGCTCTGCTGATCGCTGTCGGGGTTTTTTGCGGCAATGTGAAGTGTTTTTCGCTCACCAGCCAGGCATGTATAGCAATGAGGAAACGCAGTGCGCATTCGTTATGTCATTACTCACTAACCGGGCATTAGAATGGGCTTCTGCGGTTTGGGATGCTGATCCTCAGATCAGGTCATCATTTTCCCACTTCACGGGCTTAATCCGGGAGGTGTTTGAATACCCTGCGGGAGGCAAAGACATCTCCGTACAGCTCATGGAGCTGCATCAGGGAACAGACACCGCCGCGGACTACGCCATCACGTTTCGCACATTGGCGGCCCAATCGGGGTGGAATGACGCTTCACTTTGGGCGCGTGTTTCGTGCTGGGTTGAATCCAGACCTCCAGACGGAGCTAGCGTGTCGCACTGAGGTTACCACCTTATCTCAGTTCGTCGCCACAGCCATTCGTCTGGACAATCTCCGGCGCCAACACCAAGCAGGGACTTCGCGAGCCGGCCCTGTTCGCCATCGCAGCCAAACAGACTACCCTAGCTTCAGGGAGGAGACGCCCGAACCCATGCAACTGGGGAGATCCAGACTGACGAGCTTCGCTCACCCACAGCAAGGTCGTATGAGGCTGTGTTACCACTGCGGGGCCTCAGGACATCAGAGCTCTCGCTGCCCAGAAAGAGAGGCACCGGCTAAGGTGGGTGGCGGTTCTCAGTTTTTCAGTCTGTTGGTGCCAGTGTCCTTGAGTGTTTCTGACCATTGGATCTCTGTCTCAGCCCTAATCGATAGTGGGGCGGCTGTGAACCTTATTGACGGGGCATTGGTGGAGAGGCTCGGGATCCCCACCTTCCCCTGCGTACCATCCCTAAGGATCACGGCCATCGACAGTCAGCCCATTGGGGAGGGCTACCTCAAACGACAGACAGAGCTGCTGGAGTTCGAGTGGGCCTTTTCATCAGGAACGCCTGGCGTTTTACGTCACCTCCTCACCAGTCAACCCCGTGATCCTGGGATTCCCCCACAGTGCGGGAGTTGCAGCGATTCTTGGGCTTTGCAAACTTCTATAGGAGATTCATAAGGAACTACAGCTCTGTGGCAGGTCCATTGACATCCCTACTACGAGGTAAGCTCAAGAGACTGGCCTGGACAGACCAGGCCCGTACAGCCTTCCAGCAGTTAAAGGAGAACTTCACGTCAGCCCCCATCCTACGACACCCGGACCCAGACTTACCTTTCGTGGTAGAGGTGGATGCCTCCAGTAAGGGCCTCGGGGCCGTACTCTCCCAACGTCATGGCGAACCTGGTAAGCTCCACCCATGTGCGTATTACTCACGGAGGCTGACGGCCGCGGCGTGCAACTACGACGTAGGCAATAGGGAGCTACTGGCCATTAAGGCAGTGCTTGAGGAGTGGCGCCACTGGCTGGAGGGAGCACGCCACCCATTTCAAGTACTCACTGATCACCGTAACTTGGAGTATCTCCGTGGAGCCAAACGTCTGAACCCACGGCAGGCCAGATGGGCCTTGTTCTTCACACGTTTTCAATTCACGGTGACATACCATCCTGGGTCCAAGAACGGGAAGGCTGACGCTCTGTCCAGGGGATTCGAGACCACCAGTGAGCCGACCCAAATCGAGCCCATCTTACCGGTTACTGCTATTCTGGCCCCGGTCCGGTGGAACCTCGTGGAGGAGATTCAGCGCGCTCACACCAATGAACCCCCTCCTGCTGGTTGTCCACCGAATCGGATCTTCGTGCCGCCACAGTTCCGGCTTCAGGTGATGCAGTGGGTACACGAGGCTCCTAGCTCAGGACATCCTGGGATTCAACGATCCACCCAGTTCGTCCGCCATCGATTCTGGTGGCCCTCCCTAACCTCTGACGTGGAGGAACACGTACGGGCCTGCTCTACCTGTGCTCAGACACGCACCAGTCGCCAACTACCAGAGGGGCTGCTGGAGCCCCTTCCGATTCCTCAACGCCCCTGGTCACACCTGTCAGTGGATTTTTTGACGGATTTACCTGACTCGGGAGGTCACACCGCAGTTCTGGTGGTGGTGGATCGCTTCTCCAAGGGGTGTAAATTGATTCCCCTAAAGGGGTTGCCCTCTGCCATGCAGACTGCGGAAGCCCTGTTCCTGCACGTGTTCCGGAACTTCGGCTTTCCCGAGGACATCGTGTCGGACCGGGGGTCGCAATTCACTTCTCCTGTGTGGGGGTCGCTATGTGCTCGATTGGGTATCGGAGTTAGCCTGAGTTCCGGTTACCACCCCCAGTCGAATGGTCAGGCGGAGCGCCTCAACCAAGAGATCGGCCGGTTCCTCAGGTCTTATTGCAGCAGGGAGCAGCAGCGGTGGAGTGAGTTTCTGCCCTGGGCTGAATACGCCCAGAACTCCCTCACCCACTCCTCTACGGGTATAACCCCGTTCCAATGCGTACTGGGGTACCAACCGCCTCTATTCCCCTGGGTTCCCCCACCTTCCGATGTCCCTGCTGTGGAGGACTGGTATCAGCGGAGTCAAGAGGTCTGGGAGAGGGCGCATGTACGCCTCCAACGGGCCGTGAGAAGACAGAGGATACAGGCCAACCGGCGTCGGCGTCCGCACCCTTCTTATCGAGTGGGACAGATGGTGTGGCTGTCCACGCGGAACCTCCGCCTCAAGCTGCCATGTCACAAACTTAGCCCCAGGTTCGTCGGGCCATTCGAAATAATACGGCAGGTGAATCCGGTGGCGTATCGGCTGCGACTCCCTGCGACGTATCACATCTGTCCCACGTTCCACGTGGCTCTGCTGAAACCAGCTCACCCTTCGACGGAGAGGGCGCCGGCTGGCGAGGAGCCACCACCACCGCTGGACGTCGAGGGGTCTCCAGCTTATCGGGTGCGGGCCCTCCTGGATTCCAGGCGGGTTCGTTCTCGCATTCAGTACCTCGTGGACTGGGAGGGTTACGGCGCCGAGGAGCGGTCGTGGGTGGATGCTCTCGACATCCTAGACCCTTCGCTGTCGGAGGACTTCCATCGCGACCACCCGAGTAGACCGGCACCGCGCCCCAGGGGGCGTCCACGGCGTAGAACCCCGGGAGGTGTTCCTAGAGGGGGGGGCTCTGTCACGCCCCGCCCGGGAGTTAACCGCGAGAGGGAGCTCTCGCCCGCCTTTTGAGATTACTTCCGGGTTGCGCCCCGGGCATAAAAGCGGGGTGCACATTTTGCATGACGCGAAGTATCTTTATGGAAAGTACTGAGTGTTTTCTGGCTGGATTATCTTTTGTGTATGACCTGGGCTGTTTACCGTTTACCCCTTTGGATTATCTGTGTTGTTGCTATAATTGGATTACTGACCTCGGACTGTTTATGGACTTTCGTTTCTGTCTTTCGATTTTGGATTATACGCTTGGGATTATTGTTTTCACGTTGCCGAACTCTGTGCCTGTCCCCGACTCCGTCTCTGCTCGTCCCCTATCGCCAGCTCGGCGAATGGATCCGAACACTTCCGCCTCCGGCGGAGCTCCGTCACACTCACACTCACACCCAATTTAGTCTAGCCAATTCAACTGCAGCATGTTTTCTTGAAGGTAGTAGGAAACTGGAAATGAATACAGGCTTTAAAGCCTGTGGCAGGATGGACATGGTTTAGTGCATCAGAAGGAGGGATTTTACAAAGAGTGGGTGGGATAAGGGTTGACTGTTATATAAACATGTTCTCTCTCTCTCTCTCTCTCTCTCTCTCTCTCTCTCTCTCTCTCTCTCGCTCAGCGCAGTGAGAAGGAGCTGTTTGTTTATGTGTACAGCAGACTGAACTCAAATCCCTGCTTTACAACCACAGTCGACTTGAGTGAATGCAACTGTGATTTTTTTTAAACTGCAGCCATTTAAAGATAAATAAATGCAACTTTTTGTTGAATTTTCTAAAAGTAAATAAATAAATAAATAAATAAATAAATAAAATAAAACAACCATGATAAAAAGTAACTGCGGATAAACTGGTTTTATACACAATATATTGATTTTACTTCTGGATCCAACAGCATTCAAAGAGGAGACTTATGAACATGACACACACCCAAGCCTTTGGTCTGTTTTGATGTTTACTCTTGTTTGGGATTTGTCTCTCTCTGATATCTATCTATCTATCTATCTATCTATCTATCTATCTATCTATCTATCTATCTATCTATCTATCTATCTATCTATCTATCTATCTATTTTATTATTATTATTATTATTATTATTATTATTATATTTTGACATTAATTAAAATTTTGTCATTCCAGTCAAATACATTTTACAACTGCTCCTATTATAAACAGAGTCAAAATAAAAATAGTCAAAAATTAAATTTAAAAGTAAAATGATTAAATAAATTAGATGTACAAGGACAAATTCATAGACAAAATACAGAGAAATATATCATATGAATACAGCGATGATATAAATGATATGAGTATAATATTGTTGTTTACGATTAAAGTGCAAAATGTGTGCAGATTGTGTGAATTTTTTCAAAGTGTGTTGTGCAAAAAGTCCAGTTGAGTTATTGGGTGTTATGTGTTATGAGACAAATCCAGAAAAGTCAAAGCTCTAGATGTTCTCCTAGTTCAGAGCCCAAACAGCCTGCGGGAAGAAGCTCCTCCTGATTCTCTATGGGATTACACACCTACACACATCTGCAGCTCTTTATTTATGTCTGTAGTAAAAAACACTCTAAAGGAGAACTTCATGTAGAGCAAAAACAAAATGTTATTTTGTGTCTCTAGTGTTTAAACTGTCCATTATTTTAAAGTACTTTCTAGTTGAAATGAAATGAAGCTCAGTCCTATCCGCCTGCTCCTGAGGACATCTCCTGTGTGACTGATGTCTTAATCACCTCATGCAAATCGTGTAATTAACACGGTGCAGCCTTGTACAGATTACATCTTAAACACATTAATTGAAAGGTTCTGCAGAAGCATGTATCTGTAGTGGTTTATAGTCTGCTGACATGGTAAACAAACAGTGACTCAGTGCGACTCACGTCAGTAAACGCCAGAACGTTTCATGTTCTCTACTGTACAGGAATAATATTTAACTGAAACACATTATTAATTTAAATATATATTTATTCTGAAAATATGAAGTTATTTATTCTGGATCTTCACTAAAATTCTTGCACAGAACTCAAACACTTGGTTCTGCTCATCTGGACGTAGCACACATGCAAACAGGGATTCAAAAATTCTGAGCAGGATGTAAGACACAAATCAGGATTTTAAACCTCAGATGCAAACTGTCACAGACACGCCAGGCTCTACACTCACCCAATCACAGCGCACTCCCTCTCCTGAGTATTGACAAGCCACACCTGACACGCATCAGCACCAATCTTCACAGCAGTATAAATGCCACCTCAGAACACTCAGTCACTGTCTGGTCTCATTAACACATACCTACCTGTTATGTTAACTGCTAGGACTCATTTAACGATTACTTACCTGTCTCCAGTGTTCTCAGTGTTTCCCGGTGTCTCCTCGTCTTCTGTGTGTCGCAGTGTGTTTCGTCTGCCCCGCGTCTGCCTGCATCCACTCTCCCAGGGAAAAAGCCACAGATCTGATCCTGCATCTTCTGCCGTCACGAATATTCACCCGCTCTCACTCACCCGCTCTCTGCCCGCCATCTCTGACTGTTCAATAAACTCCACCGTAACCGTATCTGTGTCTCCGTCCTCTCCTGTACATAACAGAAGACCGGACCAGCACCGTCAGAACAGCTGAGATGAGCACTCCGGACCCCGTTCACGAGCTGGTTGAGGCGCTTCGCCGCACGCTCGTCAGCCCTTCCGCACCAGTTCTTCTAGCGACCACTTCCGCGTTCGCCGCGGCATCTCCTTCACCACCTGTGGTCCCCAGTCCCATGGCCCAACCAGCGCCCTTCACTGGCTTGGTGGAGGACTGCAACGGATTCCTGCTGCAGTGTTCGCTGGTCCTGGAGATGCAACCGCACCTGTTCCCAGATGACCGTGCTAAGGTGGCCTTCATAATCTCTCACCTCGACGGTAAAGCCCTTCGCTGGGCTGAACCCCTTTGGACCCAAAACAACCCTGTTGTAACATTGCTGTCAAACTTCATTGACCATTTCAAGAAGGTTTTTGGGAAACCAGCGTAGGATTCGTCTATCGGTGAGAGATTATGCAGATTGAAACAAGGTCTCATGTCTGTGTCTGATTATGCCCTTCAGTTTTGGACCCTAGCTGCTGCCAGTGGTTGGAACGAACAAGCCCTGATCACCACCTATCGTCAAGGCCTTGATCCACGTGTGCGGTTGCACCTCGCTGCATACGAGGACTCCATCGGGCTCGAGAAATTCATCCAGCTATCCATCCGGTTTGCCACCCGTATGCGGCTGTGTCTCGAAGAGCACCAGGGCCAGCCATTGTTCCCCGCTACCCTCCATCAGCCAGACCCCGTCAGCCACCCAGAATCAGCCAGCAAACCCATGCAAGTAGAGAACTCGCGCCTTTCATCCGCTGAGCGACAGAGGAGGCTGACCCAGAATCTCTGCTTCTATTGTGGCCGTACGGGGCATTACATCTCTGAATGCCCCATCCGCCCAGCGCGATCTATGGTGAGTGTTCTCCTGCCTATGTTGAATAAGATGAAGCCACTCACTATTGTTGTAAACCTTACTGCTACCGGCATCTGTCTTCCAGCGAATGCGCTCCTCGATTCTGGGTCAGCTGGAAACTTCATCTCTGGAGCCCTCTGTCGCCAGCTCCACCTCAAAACCACCGCCACGCCGAGGATCTACCAGATCCACTCTGTAACGGGAAAACCGCTTCAGCAAGTATGCTACCGTGCAGGACCTCTTCACCTCCAAGTCGGGGTTCTGCACACGGAGGAGATCCATCTGCTGGTACTGGAGGATTCAACGGCTGACGTGGTTCTAGGGCGCCCCTGGCTGGAGCAGCACAACCCCATCATCTCCTGGAAGACAGGAGAGATCCTGAAGTGGGGAGATCAATGTTTCACGGACTGTTTCCCAAAGCTTCCGGTTCCAAACCCTCCACATCCCCATGAAGTCCCGGTTTATGCTACTTCTTTGGAAAGCCCCCTCGAGACACGTTCGACGGTCATCCCTGCCTGCTACTCCCGCTTCAGTGATGTCTTCTGCCCCAGAGAAGCCTCCAAGCTGCCTCCTCATCGGCCATGGGACTGCGCCATTGACCTCATCCCCGGTGAACCTGTGCCCAGAGGGAAGATCTACTCCCTATCCATCCCGGAGGAGAAGGCCATGGAGGAATATATAAATGAAGCTCTGTCTCAAGGCTACATCCGCCCGTCTACTTCCCCTGCTGCCTCAAGCTTTTTCTTCGTGGCGAAGAAGGATGGCTGCTTGCGGCCCTGCATCGACTACAGAGCGTTAAACAAGATCACCATAAAATTCAGATACCCCCTTCCTCTTGTCCCATTAGCGCTGGAACATCTACGCGGCGCCACTGTGTTCACCAAGCTGGGCCTCCGCAGCGCCTACAACCTCATCAGAATACGCGAGGGGGACGAGTGGAAGACCGCGTTTGTGACCCCCACTGGTCACTATGAGTATCTAGTCATGCCGTATGGACTTGTCAACGCCCCCTCCATGTTCCAAAATTTCATGCATGAGGTGCTCCGGGAGTTCCTGCACAAGTCAGTTCTGGTTTACATAGATGACATCCTGATCTACTCCCGGAGCATGGCGGACCATCGCCAACACGTTGCGGAGGTCCTCTAATGCCTAAGGGACTACCGCCTGTTTCTCAAGGCCGAGAAATGTGCTTTCCATCAATCCTCGGTACAGTTCTTAGGATACATCATCAATCGCAGTGGCATCCACATGGATGAGAGGAAGGTAACTGCTGTCTGAGACTGGCCCATTCCCACATCCGTGAAGGACCTACAAAGATTCCTGGGGTTTGCAAACTTCTACCGACGTTTCATCCAAGGTTACAGCTCCATCACCAGCCCGCTTACCAGCCTCCTCAGTAATAAGCCCAAGTCGCTGTCTTGGACCCCAGCCGCCACGCAGGCCTTTGACAGACTCAAAACAGCGTTTACAACCGCTCCCCTCCTGACTCACCCCGATCCAGATCTCCCGTTCATTGTTGAGGTAGATGCTGCAACCACAGGAGTGGGAGCGGTTTTATCCCAGCAATAGGGGAATCCCCGAAAGCTTCACCCATGTGCCTTCTTCTCTCGGAAACTCAACCCGGCGGAGGTCAACTATGATATCGGCAACCGGGAGCTTCTCGCCATCAAGCTCGCCTTGGAGGAGTGGAGGCATTGGCTCGAGGGAGCAAAACACCCCTTCATGCTCCTAACAGACCATAAAAACCTGGAATACTTACGGGACGCGAAAAGGTTGAACCCCCGCCAAGCACGTTAGGCTCTGTTTTTCACTAGATTCGACTTCACCATCTCTTACCGTCCCGGATCAAAGAATATCAAAGCTGATGCTCTGTCCCGTATCCATAGCCTTGAGGAAAACACTGATGACCCTGAGCCTATCCTCCCCGAGAAGCTCTTTGTCAGTCCCATTTCCTGGTTTGAAGAAATGCTCCCCGAGTTGAGTGCCTCCACCAACACCCAGCCGGGTTGCCCCCAAGGGTTGCAGTTTGTTCCATGTGCACGGCGCACTCCACTCATCCATTCCTCGCACATGTCACTGGGCACTGGCCACCAAGGGATCAATGGAACCCTCTCGCTATTGAAACAGCGCTTCTGGTGGCCCAACATGGTATCCGAAGTCCGGAGGTATGTCCAAGGGTGCAGAAAATGTGCCATCTCCAAGAGCCCGCGCCATCTCCCCTCTGGAAAACTTCAACCTCTGCCCGTTCCAAACCGCCACTGGTCACACCTAGGGGTAGATTTTATAACGGATCTTCCAGTCTCCAATGGGTGCACCTGCGTATTAGTGATAGTGGATTGGTTTTCCAAGTCCTGTCAGTTAATTCCCCTGTCTGAACTGCCCACAGCAATGGACACTGCGGAGTGTTTATTCAACTATGTGTTTAGATACTATGGACTGCCCGAAGATCTAGTGTCGGACCGTGGATTGCAATTCACCTCCAGAGTATGGAGAGCTTTCTTCAAGCGCCTAGGTGTGACCGTAAGCCTCTCTTCAGGCTACCATCCCCAGACGAACGGGCAAACAGAGAGGAAAATTCAGGAGATCGGCCGCTTCTTACGTACCTTCTGTCACAGCCACCAGGACTCCTGGAGCCAGTTTCTGGGTTGGGCCGAGTACACCCAGAACTCTCTTCGTCAGCCCACCACAGGTCTTACTCCCTTCCAGTGCGTACTCGGCTACCAACCCCCACTGTTCCCCTGGGATGGGGAACCATCGGACGTTCCGGCAGTAGATTACTGGTTCCGGGAGAGCAAGAGGGTCTGGGACTCGGCTCATCTGCAGCTCCAACGAGCCCTACGCAGGTGTAGGATGACAGCTGACCTTCGATGATCCCAAGCACCCAATTACCAGCCAGGACAGAAGGTCTGGCTGTCGACCCGGGACATCAGGATGCACCTGCCCTGTAGGAAGCTGAGTCCTAGGTTCATTGGTCCCTTCACCATCATCCGGCAGATCAACCCCGTCACCTATCACCTGCAACTCCCGCCTGAGTATAAAATTCACCCCGATTTCCATGTTTCACTATTGAAGCATCACCATCCCTCGGTTCTTCCCTCCACAGAGCCTGGCAAAGCCGAAGAACCCCCCCCTTCCACTGATCGTGGACGCTTATCTGGTGAAAGACATCCTGGACTCCCAGCGCCGTGGTGGTCGCCTGGAGTATTTGGTCGACTGGGAAGGATACGGCCCTGAAGAGCGGTCATGGATCCCCAGGAATGACATACTCGACCCAAGTCTTCTCGAGGATTTCCATGCCAGACATCCTGATCGACCAGCTCCACGTGGCAGGGGTTGACCACCACGACGTCGGGGTCCACGGTCCTCAGGAGCGGACCATGGAGGGGGGGGTAATGTCACAGACACGCCAGGCTCTACACTCACCCAATCACAGCACACTCCCTCTCCTGTGTATTGACAAGCCACACCTGACACGCATCAGCACCAATCTTCACAGCAGTATAAATGCCACCTCAGAACACTCAGTCACTGTCCGGTCTCGTTAACACATACCTACCTGTTATGTTAACTGCTAGGACTCATTTAATGATTACTTACCTGTCTCCAGTGTTCTCAGTGTTTCCCGGTGTCTCCTTGTCTTCTGTGTGTCCTCTTCTGTACGTAACATAAACACAGACTTAAACAGACTTAAAGATGACTCAAAAGGAGACAGCATTTTATTCTGAAATGTTTATATCAAAGCCAATTTTTTATTTTATTTTAATGCATAAGGATTATAATCAACAATTGAACTGAGCTGTAAACCTATCGATGAATGCTTGGTCAGCTTATCCTTCAAACCATCTGCACAATTTAATTTTTTTTTTTTTTAAGGAGAGCATGTTTTATTAACAAAAACATTGGCATTAATTTGATCAATTAATTTATCACCAAATCACAACTGCATACACTTTATGGTTCAATCTCTTGAAAAAAACAAACAAACAACCAACTGCACACTATCAGCTTTTGCATCTGCAGTCCATGTTTTCTATACCTTTCTATGGCTTAAAGGCAGTGGATTGTTATGGTCTAGATGCTATAAAAATACGATCTCTGACTTATCTCTACTCAAGAAAAATCAGGCAATGTTGAAAGCATGAACTCCACACACCTGGGATCTTCTGACCTGTGTGTGGTCACTTCTATGTTCTTTGTCTGTTTTTGCAGAAGAATGAATCTGTGTGTGTGTGTGTTTGTGAGATAGGATGCCCCAGAAAAAACAAACCTTCAAATAAAAGTAAATGGAAAAATAAAACGAAGCAAAAAGCTCCATATAAAAGTCTACAGTCTCCCGAGTCCTTCTTCCTAACATACACACCGGGATCTTCTGCAGTTTATATTTTATTCTTTATGTTAAGTGTAAACCTTTATATCACGCCGGTGTCACTTAATACGCTTTACTCCTGATGCCTTCATTGCTGCTACTTTTGGGCAACATAAATGGAATATATTGGGTTTTGAAAATTATTATTATTATTATTATTATTATTATTATTACAGTCCAATAAAAAACATGATTCAAGATTCAAGATATTTATTCGTCATGTACACAATTATATACAGTTTACAACTTGTAGTGAAATGAAAATCTGGCTACTTCTTCTAGTATAGATAAACTAAATTAAAGAACTCAAGAAGTTAAAAAAAAGCATGAATATAAATAATAAGAAAGAAAAAGATGTAATGGGCAATATGTTGACATAGCATGATGTGTACTTATGTTACATACAGCAACAGAACAGAATGTACAAATATCACAGAATGGAAAGTGACCATCTATACATTTTTAAAACCATCTGAAATCATCATTTCTACCTGTAGTGTGTCACATTAAATCAACCATGTATACGTATCTGTGAAGGAAGCCTTCTTCCACCTCAGAAATATCGCCAAGCTTAGGAACATTTTATCTGTATCTGATGCAGAAAAGCTAGTTCACGCATTCATGACCTCCAGACTGGACTATTGTAATGCGTTATTTGGTGGTTGTCCTGCATCCTCAATAAACAAGCTACAGTTAGTCCAGAATGCAGCTGCTAGAGTCCTTACCAGGTCAAGAAAGTATGACCATATAACCCCAATATTATCATCCCTGCACTGGCTACCTGTTAAGTTTAGAATTGATTATAAACTAGCACTTCTTACATACAAGACTCTAAATGGTTTAGCTCCCACGTATCTAGCCGGTCTTCTAACACATTACAATCCATCACGCTCCCTAAGATCTCGAAACTCCGGACTTCTGGTAGTTCCCAGAATATCAAAGTCTACAAAAGGGGGTAGAGCTTTTTCATATTTAGCTCCTAAACTTTGGAACAGTCTTCCTGACAGTGTTCGGGGCTCAGACACAGTCTCCCAGTTCAAACATAGACTAAAGACATATCTCTTTAGCCAGGCATACACCTAATAAATCCCATAACTTTGTACTCCAATACATCCGATTAGATGCACATCATCATCTAGTGCCTCCTAATATCATGAATAGCAGCTACACTAATCCCTTTCCATTTGTTTCCCTTCTTCTACCCACCCCCGAGTCACACAGAGATTGTGCCAGCTCCGGTGGCATCCAGAGATGGTCCAGCTCCAGCCGGGTTCTGCTTTCTGAGGACTGGAGTATTCAAAGCAGCACTGCCAACCCTATGTGGACATTTTACACATAACATTCTACACATGCTGTATCTGCATCACACAACTAATGCAGAAAGGACATTGTTCATATCACACTCTCCGTGTGTCACCCAGATGAGGATGGGTTCCCTTTTGAGTCTGGTTCCTCTCAAGGTTTCTTCCTAATACCATCTGAGGGAGTTTTTCCTTGCCACAGTCGCCTGAGTCACCTCAGGCTCGCTCACTAGGGAAAATTTTGTCTAACATCTAGGACTGTTTGTTTGTATGTTTATTGTTTTTTATGTTCTGTAAAGCTGCTTTGAGACAATGCTCTTTGTTAAAAGCGCTATACAAATAAAATTGAATTGAAGTCGTCTGTTTATGATATCAGTAATACATTTCCACATGTCCTCCATAAACCTCGCACATTAATCACAGTAGAAGACCATGTTTATCATTTCAGAAATAATACTCGTTTTGTACATGGGTGAACTCCTCGTTTAGCCTAGAAACATCTTGGTAATTATCTGAAAAGTGCTAATCAGATGTTAAATGAAGCAGGATGCTAAATTCTGCAGGGTGTTGCCCAACAGTCTATCACCAATTCTTAAATATTTAGCCTTGGGAACACTGTTGTGCTGCATTTTCACCTTCTACTTCTGCAATCAATCCAAATAATTCTACAGCTCTGTTGTGAGTCTATTCCATCCTGATTATATGAAGTAGCTTCCTAATAAGCTACCACTTATTACATAACAAACGTCTTAACTCTTGTGTCCATGTTGAGCATTGAATGTCTTTGTCATGTCACTTCACAGTGACGGTTAATATGAATGTAGACCCTTAGGACTTTGTAGTGTTTCATAAGTATTTCCATTTTTTCTTAGCCTACTAGGGGCGATATATTCATAGAAAGGTTCCAAAAAACAAAAATATTTGTATCTTCAATGTAACTGTGATATCAAACCCATTTCTGCTCTCTGGGATGCTCCAAGTGCTTGTTCATCTAAAAAGCAGCTTAAATTTGATCTTCCACTAAAATTCTGTGTAAGGTTATCCAACAGAGGGAAAAACACACGTCTAAAACACACTGAAAGCCAACAGAGTCCTGAGTCATTTAATTTCAGACTCACAGTCAGAACATCATTCTGATTGAAAACATACCATAAGTCCATTTCCATTCCTCCTGCATGCTGGAACGCTGTTGTACTGGTAAATAGGGTTAATGAGAGTTGGTGCGTGGTCTTTTTTCATAGGAAAGACAGACTCTATAGTTCACTCTCCAGTCAGATTTTTCAAAGCTCATCGTGGCAACAATTATGAAGAATTGCAAACTAATAATTAGTATTAAATAAAGAAATCTGCCATAATTAAAATTTCAGTGAATTATGGTTAGGGAAATTAGCTGAGTTACAGAACGTAAGGACTAAATCAAGATTTTCACAGCCTATAATTAGTCAACAAATATGCATATCAGGCTCGGTGGTGGGATCTCTCACCTTCTCGTTTCCTCTATCTTTCACCTGCTGCAGACAATTCTTACCATCTGCCTACAAATCGAGTAAATAAGAGGCAAAATAAGCGGATGAGGCAAAGACTTATAAGAGAGAGCCAGCTCAGCCTGCTCGCATTGGGAAGCAGTGCTGCTCTTTAATATTCTGCTGCAGACTGTATCAGAATGTCTCAGTGAAAGGGCATTAATTATTAAACCCTTGTGCTCTGAAAGCCACACTGAGGTCAGATATTAACCTTTCTTACCTTTGGTAGAGATCTTCTGCATATTTGTTTGGTTGAAAAATTCACAGAACCTTTTTTCTTTGCCATATTGAAACAAATTTCATTTAATCTCCAATTTTTTTTTTTTTTTTTTTATTTTTTTTTTTTTTTTTTTACAATGCCATGGATATTAGAAAGTGTAGTATCAGCTAAAGAGTTTATTAACACAGTATTTTTTATATAATGATAAAAATAATCATAAACAAGGATAATATCCAGCTGGAGGTGAATAATTAAAATGTTAAAGTTGTTATTTATTTATTTATTTATTTATTTATTTATTTATTTATTTTTTATTTCATTGGCAGATTCCAAAAACAGCACATGATTCACATGACAAATTTATTTAATAGCTACAATTATCATTTCCAGAAATTCTTATGGATTTTAGAGCATGATCAATCAACATTATTATCAAATATGGGGATGTGGTAGCTTAGTGGTTAAGGCATTGGATTCCTGATTGGAAGGTTGTGAGTTTGAATCCCAGGTCCACCAAAGTGCCACTGCTGGGCCCTTAACCCTCAATTGTATAAAATGAGATAAATATATAAGTCGCGCTGGATAAGGACATCTGCCAGAAATGAAATGAAATGAAATGAAAATTTAATGTAAATATGAAATATTGGAAATATACTCCCAATTTCCTCAAGCTCCCTCAATTTCATCAAAAGTAATGTTGAAATTAAGGGAAAATGTGTATGTTAACAGAAATAAGATGTGAAAGCAATGGCGGCTTGCGTTGTTTTTTTCCTGAGTGCACATGCTCACAAAGACATCTGGTGAGTGATGAGCTGCCTATATTACACAGGCTCATTGTATTCTTCAGCTGACAACACACACTGCAGGCTGGAAAATGTAGCAGATTGTACACACATCCACAGAAAATGCTCTCTCTCTCTCTCTCTCTCTCTCTCTCTCTCTCTCTCTCTCTCTCTCTCTCTCTCTCTCTCTCTCTCTCAAATATGGCTTTAGGATTATGGAGCAGAGCTATTTATACATTCATATAATGTTTCAAATGTAGGTCTGCAGATATCCACTCTCGTAGCCTCTCGTAGCTCATGACTTACCCATGCTTGGGAGACAGAGCATACTCCTTGTCATGATCGGAGGGCTCTTTCTCCTGACAGCAAAAACATACCATGAGTTCAGTCTCTGCAAATGGTTTCAGACTTTTGAGTGATCAAAGTGCTTAGACGGGGCTTCTGTGCTGTCACTGGGAGCAGTCCTCAAAGTGAGCACACAGACTGACACGGGAGCTGGACGTCTCTCTTTACAGTGTGTGTGTCAATGGAGCACAGCACCCAGGGAAGGGCCTTTGTTTTGCTGCCTGTCTCTGCTGCCTGATTAATAATAGATATGAAAGACTCATGAACTCGAGCAGGGCTCATCTGTCCAAAGTGATCTCAGAAAGCACACGCACACACACACACACACACGAGCCAACGTCGGCACAACGTGGCCAAATCTTGTCTCACATGCAGCTTGTTGTGCTAATTGGCAGGATGTCGACACAATGTTCTTTTCTATAAGTGTTATTGCATGTTTTTTTCTTTCCAGCTTTAGGAAAGTTGAAATATTTATTCAGTTGTTGACTGAGTCAGTCATTACTGGCTTCACCACGCCCCCCCCCCCCCCCCCCCCCCTTAAAAAGTTGATGAATTACTTGAGGACAGAATTTCAGCTTCAATCTCCTTATCACATCATGAAAGGAAGGAAATTGCATGATTCTTCCTCCATGTGTTGCTTCGGATCACAATGATTAAAGGATATTAATCAGGAAAGTGGTGTGCAAAGTGAAGTATGGGGTTGAGTGGTTAAAATTTTGGGTAACTGAACAGAAGGCTGTAAGGTCAAAGCCCAGCGCTGGCTGTTGTACTGTGTGCCATTTGGATAAAAGCTTCAGCCAGATATTTATTCAGAAACTGTGAACCTTGTGCACACATCTGTAGGTGTGCTATCTGGGATTTACTCCCTCCAAACTAATCACACACTATCTCCATCTCACCAGAGAATGTATGTGTGTGTATGTATAATTATATCTCATTAGCTTTCAATATGGGCTTGAGCTCAACTTTAGCTGTGTAACCCATATGTAATAAATATATATAAATAAATGCTTTATTACCCATGCTGCATGATTACCTCTAAACATGTTGAACAGTATGAGGATTCAGATGAATTAGATATGAACTGCAGGATGGTTTAATATAGTGGGAATGAAGCTGCACTCCCTCGTTCATCCACACTGGAGTTACTCACTACAGCTGCATGTGTTGATAAGCAGCACAGCCTCAGGGACACAAACATGGTGGAGACCTGCCAAAAAAACGTGTGACTCTGCTGGCCAGAGCATTGCAAATTTTGATGATTAAGGCGGCTGAAGGCAGTAACTGAGTAAAAAGACAATGAGGGTTTTGCAAAGGAGATAAAACAGAGCGTATGATATGACATGAGCTGCATTAAGAGGCTTCTCCCCCTAGAGTCCGTTCTCAATCTGTGCAAAATAATGAACATTATCTTAACCAGACTATTGTTGGGTGGATCACTGATGGTTTGGGCTTAATAAATAAAAAAAATAAATGCATATATGCACTGATCAGCCATAACATTATGACCACTGATAAATGAAACAAATAACACTGATTATCTCCTCATCATGGCACCTGTTAGTGGGTGGGATATATTATGCAGCAAGTGAACATTTTGTCTTCAAAGCTGATGTGTTAGAAGCAGGAAAAATGGGCAAGTGTAAGGTTTTGAGCGAGTTTGATGAAAGCCAAATTGTGATGGCTAGATGACTGGATCAGAGCATGTAGTCAGTATCTATCAAAAGTGGTCCAAGGAAGAAACAGTGGCGAAAAGGTGACAGGGTCATGGGCGGCCAAGGCTCATTGATGCACGTGGGCTGGCCCTTGTGATCCGATCCAATAGACAAGCTGCTGTTGCTCAAAAAAGTTAATGCTGGTTCTGATAGAAAGGTGTCAGAATACACAGTTTATTGAGTATGTGGCCGCATAGCCGCAGACCAGTCAGGGTGCCCATGCTGATCCCTGTGCACCCCCAAAAGCAGCAGCAATGGCACATGGGCATCAGAACTGGACCGCGGAGCAAAGGAAGAAGGTGGCCTGGTCTGCTGAATTAGGTTTTCTTTTACATCATGTGGATGGCGGGGTGCATGTCGCTTGCCTGGGGAACACATGGCACCAGAATGCACTATGAGAAGAAGGCAAGCTGGCGGAGGCAGTGTCATGCTTTGGGCAATGTTCTGCTGGGAAACCTTGGGTCCTGCCATCCATGTGGATGTTACCACACGTACCACCTACCTAAGCATTGCTGCAGACCATGTACACTCTTTCATGGAATCTTATTCCCTGATGGCTGTGGACTCTTTCAGCAGGTGTTCACTTAGCCTCCAAATTCCCCAGATCTCAATTCAATCGAGCATCTGTGGGATGTGCTGGGTTAGGGATGGGTCCATGGAGGCCCCACCTTGCAACTTACAAGACTTAAAGGATCTGCTGCTAACATCTTCGTACCAGATACCAAAGCACACCTTCAGGGATCTACTGGATCCTCATCGGGTCAGGGCTGTTTTGGCAGCAAAAAGGGGACCAACACAATATTAGGCAGGCAGTCATATGGCTGATTGGTGTATATAAAAGAATGAATTGCACTACTTTATCTTTGTGTCTGACATTGAATAGAAAAAAATTCAGTTATCTTTGAAGTAGTTAAACTTACAGCTTCATTATTAGTAGAGATGAGGCACAGACGCAGGTCATTTAGACACACACACACACACACACACACACACACACACACACACACACACACACACACAATCTCTCTCCCTAGCTATTTATTATAATTAATTCAAATAAATATAATCTTATTTCACTACTTTATCTCTGTGTATAATTTAAAGCATATCTCATGTCTTAGATATGAAGTAGCTAAAGAAAATTAACAGTTATTTCTCATCCTTCCAGTGAATTGCAATTTTGCAGCCTATGGAGGCAAACCACCAGATGTGGAGATGTGGAGTGGTTGTCTTTGCCTCCAAGTTGTGCATTTAAAACTAACAAAATTTGTGAAATATTGTGAAAAGTGAAATATTTCATATTATAAGATTACTTCTTCTTCTTCTTCTTCTTCTTTCGGCTTTTCCCTTCAGGGGTCGCCACAGCGAATCATCTCTCTCCACCTATCCCTATCTTCTGCATCCTCAACCCTTGCCCCCACTAGCTTCATATCCTCATTAATTCCATCCATATACCTCCTCTTTGGCCTTCCTCTTTGCCTCCTGCCTGGCAGCCCCATGTCCAACATTCCCCTCCCAATATACTCACTGCCCCTCCTCTGAACATGTCCAAACCATCTTAATCTGGCCTCCCTAACTTTGTCCCCCAAACGTCCAACATGAGCTGTCCCTCTGATGTACTCATTCCTAATTCTGTCCAATCTTGTCACTCCCAAAGAGAACCTCAACATCTTCAGCTCTGCTACCTCGAGCTCTGACTCCTGTCTCTTCCTCAGTGACACTGTCTCTAAACCATACAGCATGGCCGGTCTCACCACTGTCCTGTACCCCTTTCCCCCTTGATTCTCGCTGATATTTTCTGATCACACAGAACTCCCGACACCTTTCTCCACCCATTCCAACCTCCCTGCACTCGCTTCTTTACCTCTTTCCCACACTCTCCATTACTCTGGACTGTTGACCCCAAGTACTTAAACTCCTGTACCTTCTTCACCTCTTCACCCTGTAACCTTACTGTTCCACTTCCCTCCCTTTCATTCACACACATGTACTCAGTCTTACTACGACTGACCTTCATTCCTCTTCTCTCCAGTGCAAACCTCCACCTCTCCAGGTTTTCCTCCACCTGCTCCCTGCTCTCACTACAGATCACAATGTCATCTGCAAACATCATTGCCCAAGGAGACTCCTGTCTGACCTCCTCTGACAACTGGTCCATCACTATAGCAAACAGGAAGGGGCTCAGAGCCGATCCCTGATGCAGTCCCACCTCCACATTGAACTCCTCTGTCTGACCTACAGCACACCTCACCACTGTCCTGCTCCTCTCATACATGTCCTGCACCACTCTGACATACTTCTCCGCTACTCCTGACTTCCTCATACAGTACCACAGCTCTTCTTTTGGGCACCCTGTCATACGCTTTCTCCAAGTCTACAAACACACAGTGCAACTCCTTCTGACCATCCCTATACTTCTCCATCAAAATCCTCAAGAAAAAATTGCATCTGTTGTGCTCTTTCTGGGCATGAAGCCATACTGCTGCTCACAAATTTCCACTACCTTCCTTAACCTAGCTTCCACTACTCTTTCCCATACCTTCATTGTATGGCTCATCAACTTTATCCCCCTATAGTTACTGCAACTCTGCACGTCACCCTTATTCTTAAAGATCGGCACTAACACACTTCTTCCCCATTCCTCAGGCATCCTCTCACTCTCTAAAACCCTGTTGAACAAACTAGCTAAAAATTCCACTGCTGCCTCTCCCAGACACTTCCAGACCTCCACCGGGAAAGTCATCAGGACCAACTGCCTTCCCACTTTTCATCCTCTTCAAAGCCTTCCTGACTTCATCCTTTCTAATCTTATCTACTTTCTGTTCCCCAGAGTTCACCCCTTCTACTCTTTTTTTTCCCCCTCATTTTCCTCATTCATCAGCTCCTCAAAGTACTCCTTCCATCTCCTCTGTACACCCCCTCCTTGTGAGCACCCTTCCATCTCTATCCTTAATAACTCTAACTTGCTGCACATCCCTTCCCATCTCGATCCTCTGCCCAGCTAACCTGTACAAGTCCTTCTCTCCTTCTCTAGTGTCTAACCTAGTGTACAACTCGTCATATGCCTTCTGCTTGGCCTTAGACACCTCCCTCTTCACTCTGCGCTGTAACTCCTTGTATTCCTGTCTATTCTCTTCAGTCCCGTCCATGTCCCACTTCTTCTTGGCTAACCTCTTTCTCTGGATACTATCCTGAACTTCCTCATTCCACCACCAAGTCTCCTTATCTTCTTTCCTCCTTCCAGATGACACACCCCGCACCTTTCTCCCTGTCTCCCTGATCACTTCTGCTGTAGTTTCCCAGTCATCTGGCAGCACTACCTGACCACCCAGAGCCTGCCTCAACTTCTGTCTAAATTCCTCACAACATTCCTCCTTTTTCAGCTTCCACCACTTGGTTTTCTTCTCTATCTCTGACCTCTTCTTCTTACAGACCATCAAAGTCATCCTACACACCACCATCCTATGCTGTCTGGCTACACTCTCTCCCACTACCACTTTACAGTCACTAATCTCTTTCAGATTGCCTCTTCTACATAGAATGTAGTCTACCTGTGTGCTCCTACCTCCACTCTTGTAAGTCACTCTATGCTCCTCCCTCTTCTGAAAATAAGTGTTAACCACACCCATGTCCATCCTCTTAGCAAAGTCCACTACCATCTGTCCTTCAAGGTTCCTTTCCTTAACTCCAAACTTGCCCATCACCTCCTCATCACCTGTGTTCCCCTCACCAACATGTCCATTAAAATCCGCTCCTATCACCACTCTCTCACCCGTGGGAATACTCTCCATCACCTCATCTAATTCACTCCAGAATCTCTCTTTCTCCTCCAACTCACAACCTACCTGTGGGGCATAACCACTAACAACATTCAACATCACCCCTTCAATCTCTAACTTCAGACTCATCACCCTGTCTGACACTCTCTTCACCTCCAGGACATTCCTCACAAACTCCTCCTTCAGGACCACACCTACCCCATTTCTCTTACTATCCACACCATAATAAAACAGCTTGAATCCTGCTCCTATACTACGAGCCTTGCTACCCTTCCACCTGGTCTCCTGTACACACAGTATATCCACCTTCCTTCTCTCCATCACATCAGCCAGCTCTCTACCTTTCCCTGTCATAGTACCAACATTCAGAGTTCCTATTCTCAGTCCTACACTCTTACCTTTCCTCTTCTCTCTCTGTCTGCGCACTCTCCTCCCTCCTCTACTTCTTCGACCAACAGTAGCCCAATTTCCACCGGCGCCCTGTAGGTCAACGGCGCCGATGGCGGTCGTTGTTAACCCGGGCCTCGACCGATCCGGTATGAAATTCGTACTGACGATTCGCATGGTTAAATTTGGCAATGTTTTACGCCGGATGCCCTTCCTGACGCAACCCTCTCTATTTATCCGGGCTTGGGACCGGCACAGAAGTCACTGGACTGTGACCCCCATGGCTAGATTATATTATAAGATTACAATAAACTAAATATAATGTATTAATTGTATGTCTAGACATATATAGCTTAATAGCTTTAAATTTTCTTTAAATTTTATTGGCAGGTTATTTATTCATTTATTCATTTATTTATTTATTTATTTTTTTGTTTGTTTGTTTATTTTTTTAACAAAAAAATGCTTAACATTAGCAAAATAATCTGCCAATATTGTGCGAATTGAAATGAAAAAATAAATAAAATGATTTCAAAATGTAAAGAAATAAGATTAATAATTATATATTTTAAAATTATATCTTATAACTGGAAATGGGCGGTGGCTTAGTGGCCCTGTGAGGGGTTGTCACTCCATCCAGAGTGTATCCTGCCTTGATGCCCGATGACGCCTGAGATAGGCACAGGCTCCCCGTGACCCGAGAATAGATCGGATAAGCGGTACAGGCAATGGAAAAAAACAGGAAATGTTCACTAAATGTGACACTATTCTAAATATATTCACTTGCAAAGATGTTTTTTTTTTAGTAAAAAATTAAGACAATTTCGACTTTTATTATGATCTTGGTATCATGAAAGATCTTCAAGATAATAAAACAAGACTTTGCCTTGAATTTTTACAGCTAGACATTACTGTAGCTCCTCAGGAATTGAAAATGTAACACAGAAAAACCCTACACAAATCAGATCTTACCCAGGGAGTGATCTTTCACAGACATCTGTCTCCACTCCTGGTCATATATAACATGTTATTGCCTGAGCACAGATCTAAAAACTGCTCCTCCCTCCTTCTCATTACAGGCAGACGGGAGAGAGGAGATATGATAACAGATTGTAAAACTGGACAACTGCTGGGCTAAAGGATGATTGAATTGAATGTAATCTCTCCTGGTTGGCATGAAGCAGGGACTGCAGGCTAGAAAATAGAGTCTGAAACCCCCCTGAATGAACCGGACAGACCCCGGGCTGAATGACCCTACTGAAGACTGCACTGCAGGTCTTAAAATACTGTGGAGAGGGCATCATTTCTGTCCAGAATGCTGAGATCAGCTCTATTGGTGCAAACGGTAACGGCAGGTTTGACTTGGCAAGCCGTTGGAAAGATGGCTGTGTAATTGAGGTGTCTGTCAGGGGGGCAAGGACGACGAAAAAAGCTGAGGACAGGGGGAAAAAAATTCCCAGCTGCCCAAAATGACCAAATATCTATCAGCCTTCTGTGCCAGTTCAACATGAAAGGAACAAATATAGCAAACACGTACTTCTGTTGCAATCAGAGATAATGTCCACATCCAGCAAATTGGTCTGAACAGCTGAAAGTACCTGATGAAGAGGAGAGGCATTTGGAGGGTTTGATTGCTGATTAAAAGTGGGAGAGGGATAAGAGGGCTCGATGCAGCCATGTGGCACCCTGCAGTAATTAGCAGCTGTGCCACTGAGCTCAGGTGGACAGGAGAAGTGCCAAAGCCTCAGCTCTTCTGAGTGCCTAGAATTTTTTTTTTAAGAACTTGGCAACCACTTTAGCTCAGCTGCACCATGGGGTTATCACAGCACTACTGCTTTAGCCGCAGAAAATACAGTGGAGTGGAGAGAGTCACTGCTGCACACACATGCCTCATGGCTAGGGATGTACCAGTCACTTCTCAACAACTTTTAAACACAAATTTAGCTCCTGCTTTGAGACATGAATAATCTGGATGAGTTCTTCAGCTGCACTATACCTTACAGATTCAGATATTATTAGTATGCATTTTTTTTTCAATATCCTGATAAATAAATTGTAAAAAAAAAAAAAAAAAAAAAAAAAAAAAAAAAAAAAAAAAAAAAAAAAACAACCCAGAAATTACTCACTGTCTCTTTCCAGGGTGGTGAAAACTTAAAAACTTCAACTAAATTGGTCTAAGGCTACATTATGTTTATTTCTAATTATGTAATGCAAAAAAAAAAAAGAAACAAAGAAAGGACAAAAGCAGATATAAAACCTTGCTATATGATAAATTACTAATCTCTAGACTGTAGGGTTTGTGATTACACTGTAAAATATTTCAGGATGGTTAAACTTGACGTGAAAGTTCACCTGCTGCCTAAAAAAAGTAAGTAAAGTCAACTCGAAGATAAGATTTGTTTCAACTCACGAGTAGTCAAGATGATGAATTGCTATAAATTTCATCTTTCAAGACGTCGTAATGAACTTTCTGTTTAACAATTCTCATGATGAATCCAAAATGGCGCTGGACTACATGTTACACATCAGCATCAGCCCCAGCGCGTCACGTGTTTTCTATGACATGCACTTGTGCTTTGTTTCACTTTGATATGTGATAAGCACAAAAAAATAAATACTGTGAAACTTCGCAATACGAATTTAATTCGTTCTGGAGGCAAGTTCTTAAGGTGAAAATTCGTATTGTGAAACGAATTTTCCCTTAAGAAATAATGTACTATGCAGATAATCCGTTCCAGCCACTCAAAAATATGACCAATATTACCAATACGAAGCATATGTAAACTGTATGGCTGCTTACAAAGAACTGACCCAAGCCAAGCATTCCATGACAAGGGTCCTCACAGGAAGTCCTGCCACCAAGCTTGTGCTAAAAATAGAACAAGACCACCCACGCCACCAATCTGTCAACAAAAAACGCACAAAAAATCACGTAGCTTTGCTTGGCTTTCTACTGATGTGAACAATTTTTGAACGTTTCCCAGACGTACGTGAAACTTAGCCAGCATTTGGTTTGGTTCGTTTGCATGCTGAAAATGCTCCATATACCGATGCAAATTTCTTGCAAAATTTCAATTCTTAAGGCGAAAAATTATTTCAAATAAGGTGAAAGGGCGGGGATTCATATACCGAGGTTCCACTGTAAATAAAAAAATACCTGTGTTTCTGCACCTGATTTCCCGCTTTTGTTGTTGTTGTTGTTGTTGTTATGTTTATGTGGCATCATGTGTTCCACAGTTTACTGTGTGGATGTTTTTTTTTTTTTTTTTGGGCCTAGAATTCTCTGCTCTCAATTTAATGCTTTAATTTCATTGTGCTTGGTTATGTGTCTGCACTTTCCTTCATGACAACAATTATATTCTCTCTCTGTATAATTCATAGTTTAAAACAAGCCATGTTAAAAAATAGATAAATTTGTATCTAGCTAGGAATAAAAAAAACATCAAAAATACCAATTATGACTTTTGTCATTTGAGATTATTTCAATTCTTATGTAATCCCCATTATCTAATCTCCTCCTGTGTGTTATGTTTGCAGTGTTTTATTCTGTGCTTAGAATCCTTTATAAAACTTCAAGGACACGGGATAAAAGTTCTTCTCATAAACTGCTTATTGAAGTTTTATACACATCATGTCTTTGTGCATGCTGCTCATACAGTACATCCCATCTTAAAGGCTTTGTGTTGTTTTAATATCATTTTCCTCTTTTCTTCTCTTAGCGAAGGTGTACACCGATGGCAGTTAGACCCTGATCTTAATTCCTTGGTGGTCTGTCAGCCTGCGTCATGCTGCATGAAAAAAGCAAGGCGATGCTGTAAAGGAACAAACGGATGATTAAAATACAATTTGTTGTTCTGAATTTCACAAAATAAATGATGTGTTAGTCCGATACAACTCCCAGTGCTCCCAGAGATTAGGTGAGCAGCAAATCACCTGTTTTGGACTGCAGATATCTTCCTGCACTATAAATTACTGTGCTGTGTTTTCTGGTGGTAATATGACACATTTTTGAAGAGCAGATTCACTGACTAATGATGCAATGCAATTTTTAGTATTAATTTTATGTTTGCTTGTCATTTGTAAATGGTAGACATTAGTGTTTGGACATTAGTGTGGAGATTACACACCAATTACAAGACAAGGCTTGATAAATAATAGGTTCTGGTAGAATCAAATTTTTTTCACATAACTTTAATATGCAAATAAAAGGAGAACATAAATGGCATGCTTTAGGGTATAACTACACACAGATTTGCATAATATTGCTTGTATAATATGACTCAAGCAATGGCTGTATATGTAAACATGGAGGCATTTAATCCCATTCTAATGGTTTGAAACCAGAATATGGTTGAATCGAAAATCACTGTCTTACTGGAGTTGGCTCAGAGGGTTAGATTTACAGTAGATACGGTCATTCAGACCCCCTTTTTTATAGCTTGATGCTGGTATTTCAAAGTGGTAGGTACAGCATTATGAACTGATTAGCATGTAAATCACTAATTAAATGGCAGAGCCTTTGCACAATACAGTTTTAGCTTGAGTGGTGACTACTAGCTAGTTATCCATTATTTTAATCAAAGTAATTGAAGTATAAGTAGCTAAAGCACAAACACAACACACACACACTTCCCTGCTCAGTCACAGAGATACTGATTGAACAAACCAGTTTTCAGTCATCGCCACTCAAACACCACAAAGTTATACAGACTTCCAGACATTCAGTTCCTTTCTATATTGCTCATGATATCACAGTTTGATGCCTTTTTCTGCACATTTCCTTTTTTACCTCTTCCACATTCTGTTGTTTGTCAATGGTCTATACCTGTACTGATGTTGATTCTACCTGCTGTTTTGAATTGTTTGCCTTCATGGCATTAGATTTCTCATCTGCATTTGCATCTGCTTCAGAAAACTCTATATGTCTTGTTTGAGATCACATTCAAGGCACTCGAGGCACAGGGAAAACATGCAAACTCCACACACACGGCGGAGGCAGGAATTGAACCCCCAACCCTGGAAGTGTGAGGCAAACGTGCTAACCACTAAGCCACCGTGCCCTGAGCAGATCATTTGTAATGAAAAATGTTGTGTTAACAAACAGAAGAATTTTCACTAGTGCTCATTGGTGCTCAGCTACAGTAAGAAATCTGATGGATTTTTTCATACCTTTTCACAATATTATGAAAATATCACATTAAAGTATAAGGAGTTTTACACCAAGAGTATCGTAGAGTCACTGCTTGTAGGCAGAAATACTAAACTATAATTTGTCCATAAAGAACAGCCTACACACACACACACACACACACACACACACACACACACACACACACACACACACACACACACACACACACACACACACACACACACACACACACACACACACACACATATATATTCATGTCTAGGGAGTTTTTAATGTAGCTAATTCACCTAGCAGCATGTTTTTGGAAAGTGGGCAGAAACCGGAACGGTGTAACTATGGAATGATCCACAAAGTCAACCAGTAAACTGTAAAACATGATTGCTCCATGAAGTCATGTCAACTTATTTCTTCTCTGTCAGTGTCAGGACAAGTTCTGATTACTGATTTCTGAAGTTTATAAAATTTCAAATATGAAACATAATGATGATAATGTTGATGATAATGACAACAGCGATGATGATGATGATGATGATGATGATGATGATGATGATGGTGATGATGATGATGATGACAACAGCGATGATGATGATGATGATGGTGATGATGATGAAAATGGTGATGATGATGATGATGATGATGATGATGATGATGATGGTGATAATGACAACAGCAATGATGATGATGATGATAATGATTATGATGATGATGTTTTTGATGATAATGATGATAATAATGACAACAGTCATGATGATGATGATGATGATGATGGTGATGATGATGATAATGGTGATGATGATGGTGATAATGACAACAGCAATGATGATGATGATGATAATGATTATGATGATGATGTTTTTGATGATAATGATGATGATAATGACAACTGTCATGATGATGATGATGATGATGATGATGATGATGATGATGATGATGATGATGATGGTGATAATGACAACAGCGATGATGATGATGATGATGATGATAATGGTTATGATGATGATGTTGGTGATGATGATGATAATGACAACGATTATGATGATGATGATGATGTTGGTGATGATAATGATAATGATGATGACAACAGTGATGATGATGATGATGATGATGATGATGATGATGATGATGATGATGATGATAATGACAACAGTGATGATGATGATGATTATGATGATGATAATGACAACAGCGATGATGATTATGATGATGATGATGATGAGGATGATGAGGATGATGTAATGGCAATGGTGATGATGATAGTAAAGATGATGATGACAATGATTATAATGATAATGATAATGAATATGATGATGATAATTATGACGGTGATGGTGATGATGATGATGATGTTGATGATGATGATGATGATGATGATGACATAATCATGTAAACATAATCATTAATGGATAATATAAGCAGGTTAAATAGATGATCGAGATTCGGTTTTTATTTACCCTGAGAAACGTCAGCACTGTAACGACACACACACACACACACACACACACAAACACACACACACACACACACACACACACACACACACACACACACACCACACACACACACACACACACACACACAAATCTGCTAAATGAGCTTCACTCTGAAGAACTCTTGCAGTATAGCAGCTTCATTCTGCAGTTATTTAAAGCAGACCCAAAGTGTCACAGAGGAATGTTAGTAATGCAAGCAGTGTGTAAACAGGAAAATCACTCACCACGGTTACGGCTATGGAGTGTGTGTGCTTTATGTTCCATTCCAGTGCACTGCAGGAAATGAGGAGAGAAGACAGGTTTTTTCATTACTTATTCTACAGATGACTAATGCCAAGATAAATTTTGCTGCTATGCAATTGTATATGATGTCACAGAATAAAAAAAATAAATCCCTGAACACGATTCGCAGTCGGTACAATGGACAACAAACCGATCCACAGGATATAAGCCAGTGACAGCAGAATAAAGACAGAACTGTAAGAGCAATGTTTCAAATGTACAGTTTTATATTTAATGCTGAAAGAGTGCAACATTTACATTTTTCATTTTTAAGGCTTACATAAATAAAATAACCATTAACCTTTTTATTTTATTACAACTTCTTAATATTACCTGCAAGTGAAAAAGAGAGATAGAGAGACTGAGAGAGAGAGAAAGAGAGAGAGACTTACTAATCCTTTCTGCCCTGAAGTGACCTGTATTTATGAATGATGAGATTTTTAATGTATTTGGTGAGGTGCTGTGTGGGTTACATCAGCAGCAACAGTGTCGTCTGTATTCACTCTGCTGCCACTGAAATTCACTCGACTCTCAAATTCACATGACACACTTCAGAAACCATCAACTCAAATCCAGGTAAGAAGGTGAGGATAATAACTACAATTAGAGTCAGCAATGATTAGAACAATTCGTGAAAAGTTATAAGAAATGATAAAAGCAAGGGTGAAGGCTAGTTGGTGTTAATTTTCATCGATTTTCTTATGATTGAATAAATGTGTAATAAAAACACAGAAGCTTCTTGGAAATAATGCATACAGTGGATATAAAAGTCTGCACACCTCTGTTCATTTTCAGGTTTTTGTGATGTAAAAGATAAACCAAAATAATTTTGTGATATAAGAGTATATTAGTAACCTGGTTGTATAAATGTGCACACTCTTTAATAACGGGGCATGTGACTGCTCAGAATTAACCAATCACAATCATCCTAATGTTCGAAAGTAATGATCATACAACCAATTGATTCTGATTAACCTCAAATAAAGAAGAAGCATGTACAGGATCATAAGTAACACGTACTGGATCATAAGAAGCACATACAGGGTCATAAGAAGCACGTACAGGATCTCACTCTTGAAAGATATTGATCAGGGGTAGGAGCAATGTTATAGGCGGCTAGACAGACGCCTCTATATTTTTCTCAAAAAATAAATATATATTTAGTATAATAAATAAACAAACCCAAACTATGTGAGAAAATGTGTTAAAGCCTGATAAGACCAAGGTTAAACGGTTTGGGCAAAACTCTAAAAAGAAAAAAGGTTCAGTGCAAAAATGAAACAGCTTATCACCCAAAGAGCCCCATAACCACAGTGAAGCAAGGTGGTGGCAGGATGGTGCTGTCGGCTCTAGTCAGGAGAGGAAATCTTGGATAGCTCCAAACACCAAACTATTTTGCCACAAAACCTGCAGGCTTCTTACAGGCAGCTGAAGATGTAGGAAAATATTACCTTCCAATGAGAGAGAGTGCTGGATTACAAGCGAAGGTACAAGTAAACAAAATCAGATCCAAATGCCTGCACTTTTAGAGTGTTTTACACCCAGTGTATTTTGTGAGTTGACTGATCAGGTTTTTCTATATATGAAAGCTTTTTCTTGAGGTGCTCAGTACTAATGGAATTGAGTGTGGATGCCAGAAGCAATATAGAGGATGAACAAAATAAATTCTGTATGGCAACCGGCAATCAGCAGAGTGCTCAGAAATCAATAAAAACTATAAAACTCTGGCCAAAAATGGTGAAAGATTGAAATCAGCATCTCTAAATCTTAAAAGTGTCTATATATTGTGAGCTTTAACCTGCAGTAAATTTTTGGCTGTCCAATGATTTTGGAAATGTATGTAAAGCCAAAGGGTGAAGAGAGAAGTGGTAGCTGATTGTGCCAAGCTGTTACCACTGGGCCCTTGAGCAAGGCCCTCAACCTCAACTACTTAGTTTTATAAAATGAGATAATAGTAAGTCGGTTTTCTATAAGGGCAGCCGCCAAATACCGTAAATTTAAATGAATAACCAAGTACAAAAAACACACTGGTTGGAGCAATGGGGAAAAAATAATATTATATATTTTTTACCTATTTAAATCTTCAGAAATCCACATGCTGCATTCAATTCAGAAAGCCTGCTTCCAGCTGTGAAACATGGCAGTTGGTCTATAATGATGTTGGAATTCATGTTGCCAGAGTTATTACAGCTGAAATTATTCTGCATGGTTGTGTAATAGTCACATAATATGGTGGTCTGTATGGCGGATAATGTGACCACTGCTCTCTAATGATTCCTGCATATTCCATGAGCAGAACACTTGAATTACACACAGATAAAATGAAGACTGGATTCATGAACACCGAAATGAAAAATCAGAGATCTTGCAGGAGCTTCCATTAACCGTATCAAACTACTGTGTGACAGAATAATTTCAACAGCATCACATAAAATATAGATGTTAGGAGTGTGAACGTCAGGCAGCCATACAAAATTATTTAGCTTCATAATGCTACAAACCTTTAGGGGGGATGTGGTAGCTTAGTGGTTAAGGGGTTGGACTACTGATTAGAAGGTCATAAGTGCAAATCCCAGGTCCACCACACTGCCACTACTGGGACCTTACACAAGGCCCTTAATAATGTAAAAATGAGCTCTTTCTCATATTTATAAATGTAAGTTGGCATCCATACCACTGAATCTGATGAATGATATGATATATGTGTTACAATTTTGATTCATAAGGCTACAAACTATTATATGATGATACCACTGAATCTCCTAAGATATGATTTGATCCGATTCCATACGATACAATATGATACAATATTGTTACGGGGGCAAGTGCCCCCGATGGACCACTAGGGGGCCTTCAGCAGGGGTTTTTGTTCATTTAACCATGCGTTTGTTCTAGCCACGCCTTTCCCTAATGTGTTCATGCCTGTCACCTGTTCCTAATGTGTGTGTAATCATGTTCCTTATTTATAGTGGCCGTCTGTCTTCGTTACTTTGCCAGTCCTCGTCTTTGTGTTACGTCTGTGTGCTGTATGTTCTTTTGTTTAATAAAACCCCCGTCCGCCGTCTAACTCCGCGTTGGGTCTGATTCCTTTACACCGGCTGCATCAGCTCCGCTCATCTTCAGCAGCGTTTTGTGACAAATATGATATGATGTGATATTATATGATACAATACGATATGTGTTACAATTTTGATTCATAAGGCTACAAATTGTTAATTGACGATACCACTGAATCTCCTGAGATATGATTTGATCTGATTCGATATGATTCAATGCAATACGAAACGATATACAATGCAATACGATATGATACAATATTGATTCATAAGGCTACAATTTATTATTTGATGATTTCACTGAATCTGCTATGATATGATAATGCAATATCCTCCAAGGAATATATCTGAATCTGAAATAAACCTAATGTTCATGATGATATAAATACACACTTTTTTTTTAAAGGGAAATAAACTTGCTAATACATCCATTAAACAATAAATTGGAATTTTTTTTAATAATAATTGATGCAAACTCAAAACAATCAATTTATAATCAGCTATAATGGATAATAATCAAATTATGATTGTGTCCTCAAATCATTTCAGTTGGTTCTTCTTAAAACGATGCATCGATCCAAATCATCTGAACGTGACTAGAATGCCAGCCTTCAAGAAGTGCTTCTGAGCATAAAGGAAGTTCTCTTCACAGATGTGAACATGTCGCCATGTCGACACCTCCCTGTGTACATCCTTGTGAATATTCAGCTCAGCTGCTCCTGTGTGTTTCTCTGTGCTGGATCTTCGTTATCATTCTGCCATGCTTATAAATTATGGTTGTGCAGTTTGTTCTGCCATCTGTTGCAGTTATCAGTCAGTATTACTATATTCTCATACTGGATATATGCACCATACAGTACAGTTTATAATCAACAAAAAACAAGACAATAAGAATATGATGAGGTTAATGCACACAACAGCAGCTCAACTTTAAGAAATTGCAACCCCTTTTATGTAATAAATGTTCATTTGTATTTTTTTGACAACTGAGTTCACTTTACACATTATAAGTTTATTCACAATAAATCTTTATAGAATTATAATGCTATAAACACATTTACATAATTCTTTTTCACATTTAAAATGACATTTTCCAAAAATCTGTGTACTGTATCTACTGTACATTATTTTGTAATTATTTAATTCCATTGTTTTATTTAAATCCTAGTTAATCTTTTTTTTTTTTTTTTGCTTTTGTATGGCAGTTTATCACTGTTATCATTTTTTTTTTTTTCATTATTTGAATATTCAGTGTAATTTTTAGTGTCATTTTTTTCCTTATTTACTTTTTTTTAGTAGAGATGCATACACTGTACTGCTGTCAGGTATTGACTTGTACTTGCTCTAGTTACAGAGCCCTGATACTAATAACCGATAATGATTTGTTGCCTTTATGAACAAATAACACAAAATGACATCTATAGTCACATATGATTTGTTGCTAACAACAAAGCAGACCAAAAAGTCTATGCTCTAGAAATTCTACAATGTAAGTAATCTGATCAAATATTTCTTTCTAAATGCAACCCTTTTCCATCCAAAGTAACTACTACATCTAGCTAATACACATTACTTCAAATCAACTCATTATGTAATAAATGTAATAAAGATCAAAACTAACTGGCTAACTGCAAGCAGCCACAAGCATGCTTTTCTTAGCCATTATTTAAACCGAGGAAGCATCAACAGAACTTAATGTAATGTTCTGTGACGTCCCTCATTAAAACAAAAGAGCGAATTGCACCTCTACATGTCACATGAAGACCTCATTGACTTCCATTTATTCACTGATGTCTGGATGAAAAACACAAAAACACACTTTCTCTATGCTGTGAAGATGATTTCCCATTCCTCTGTCTCAATACAGCTCACTAAACAAAAAGCAAGCTTAATGGAGTAAACTCAGGAGCAAACAAGAGGTTTGGCTGTTTGTTCTTTAGTTTTCTTGGGTGCTTTACAATTAAACAAAAACATTCAAGTAATTAATACACAGGAGATTTACATCAACATGGCATGGCTGTCAGTGGGGATTCAGGCTGCTCTAAAACTTCACTTATCCTATTAAATATTAATCAGTAAACAATAAATATAATCTCTCTTTCAAAACATAACACCGTGGAACAACGAAATGGTAAGGCGCATACAAGTAATTGCTGTATTTGCCAAAATAAATGACCATAAAAATGGTATCCTGGAATACCTATGTTTATTAAACCAACATTTAGCTTTGATTTTCAGTCTAATAACTCTTTTTATTTTATATGACTAAATGAAATTAATCAACTCAAAACTAGGCAACACAGCCATTTCTAGTGCCTTTAAATAAATGCACAAATGCAGAAACAATTTGAATAATTCACAATTTAAAAAAATATACTAACTCACACAAGACAAGACATCAAGTTCATTTGGTTTTACTGCTCACAGCTTTCCAACTTAATAAACGTGCATTAAAAATACTCTTGCTTCTTAAAAAGCACACATATTTTGGTGGGTGAGCGGTCAAGTTGCACCCATTTTAAGGGGCTCAAGACTGATGGAATTGAGTGTAGGATGCAACATCACATAGAGGATGAACAAAATAAATGCTACATGGCAAAAGGCAATCAGTAGAATGCTCAGAAATCGATAAACACCATTCAATGTGGCCAAAAATGAATGAAATGAATTTAGTCTCTGTTTCAAACTCTTAAAAATGCCTATATATTTCAAGCCTCAAATGTCTGAGTCATGATAAGGCTGTGATTGCCTCATGGCAATTTTTAGGGTCCCCATGTGGGATCATTTTCAGCATCAGTGACTAATTCTCTGGTGAAGGAGCAGGAGCAGAGAATAAGGATGGGGCAAGTTTGCCTAGAGGGCAGAAAGCATTGGGTCAGGTACTGACATCTCACCTCATAGCAGGAGTAAGATGTGTACCCCCACAGAGAGATAAAGGAAAAGAGAGAAAGAGTTAGTGGGAGAATGAGAAAAGATTATTAGGTATATGTTCTTGTCCTGTAGTAGTAAAAAAAAAAAGATGTACATTGTGAACAGAGTACAAGGACTTGAAGGACCATGAAACTAGCTATGACAGTTTAACTAAAAGGGAGAACCAGAAAGTACACAGGTGTGAGGGCTCCCTGAGGCATAAAGCAACCTGCCACTCCACCATTAACAAACCTGAGTGAATGTGCAAGAGTGGGAGCAACATCATTTAAAAATATCTAATAATATACAGTAGTTCACCACTACTCTCTATGCCACTGACACTGTGCTTTCATGGAGGTTAAAAGCTATAAACAAACGGCATAACTAGACAAACTGTTTTTCAAGCTAGACTTAAAGACTAAGACTGTGTCTGAGTCCTGAACCTTCCTTAATTGAAAGGTTGTTTCATAACTGTGGGGCTTTGTATAAGAAAGCTCTGCCATCTGCTGCAGCCATCATTACTCTGCAAAAATCCTGCACCTTTTGATTGAAGCAGATGTGGCAGATCATAAAAGACCAAAAGTTTGCTCAGGTACTGCAGCATGAGACCATTCAGTACTTTATAGATCATCAGTAGTATTTTATTATCAATGCAAAGTTTCATTGGCAGCCAGGGCAGTGTGGATAAAATAGTGTTTAATGTGTTCAAATCTTCTGGTTGTAGTTAAGACTACTTAGCTGCTGTGTTCTGGACTAATTGGAGCTTATTTATGCTCCTACTGGATCCTGTAACATGTAATGTATCATGTAATGACATCATCTTTCTTATATTAGCAATATTTAAGATGATAGAAGGTAGTGATGCTAACCACATGGGCATTTGGCTTACTCCATGTTTCTGTTAAACATAGTTTTATTAATAATAAGTGCTTTAGATGAAAGAGATCTAATATGAGAGTTCAGCTCTTTCGCATATCTATCTCTCATATACTTTTCCTTTTTCAATCTTTGTCCTGGCCCCTGTCCCTGAGGCTGACCATATGCCTGCACATGATGGTTTAGAGATAGATGGCAACCCTGCCTTATCATGTTCATGTTCATGTACAATTAAATTTTGGGATTCTGGTTTTGAAACACCCTTCTGTGTTTAAAATAATTGTAGATTGTAATAATTGTAATAATTGTAATGATTTTTTTTGCATTCAGTTTACATTAAACAGTTATTTAGCTGACATTTTTATCAATTTGTTTTTTTCAAAGGATACAATAGTTGAGTATTAAGGTTCCAACAAAGTATATATGATGGTGGCATGATTTGAAACTGCATGATCAGCAGTTCATTACCATTGCCTTAACCACTGATCCTCCTCCTAGACTTACTATGATTGTTGACCTTAATTCTTTAATGACCTATTGTACTGAGGTGTAATCCAAAAAAATAGATCACAGCAGGCATGTCTCTCATTTGTAGTAGAGCAGTGTCAGAAAACAAACCAAATCTGTAATGAATCACTGAGACAGGGGTGAGGCTTGTATCTCTGATTTTAGCTTCTCACCACACCAAATTTGTGGAAGGAGACCCACTCATCCTGGCTCCAGTCTACTTACCACAACTACTGCCTTGCTCATGCCTGCACCAAATTATCAGCCAGGTCAGAAGGTTTGGCTTTCTTTTAAAGATATCCATTTGAAGACTATTTCTAAGAGTCACCATCTTGCTATGACTGGTTTTGCTGTGACTGGTGGTCATGACTGGTATTTGGTGTGGGGAGCTGGCTTTGGGGTGGGTTCCAGCCTCTTCCTCCTCTAGTCCAGTGTGTCCCAAGCCACATACTCCTGTACGTACTTTTTCTGGGAATGTAGACCCTTTCTGGTCTGTTTCCCAATGGACACTGTCTTGTGGTTAGTCATCCCACTTCTGATACCATGTGTGATGAGGCGTGTTGGCGAAGGATCTCTGCACAAGAATGATGGCTTGGAATAGTTACTCTGAGGAGGACCTTCAAGCCAAAAAGCTGGCAGAATTAGCATTTTGTTGCTGTTTGAGAATTATAATAATATATTATTACAACACCCCCTATAAGGAGACTTGATCTCGTTTGAGGTGGCCACCCCCTTCAAGGTGCCCATGCCCTTCTATGATCCTTTGTCCCGACATCATATACACATTAACACCCATCATATAGTAATTGGTCAGCCTTATGTTTGGGGCTATATGGCCATCGCTATTCTATGCCAGGGAATAAGAAGGAGGGATGAAGTGCACAAGAATCAACAATACCGCTACCATTAATTCAGCACTACCATGGTCCTCAATTCTACAACTGTTTTTTATCTACAGCAGTCCCATCTGTCTTCAGTCCATGTGGAGCTATTCTCAGCAGCTGTGATCACCATTGAATGATGAGACTCCAACCAAAAGTAGGCCATCAGGATGGATCAGGCATGCCCAAAGACAAGAATTGGTCAGGAGTAGCATGTGTAGCTTGACAGAGAGAGAGAGAGAGAGAGAGAGAGAGAGAGAGAGAGAGAGAGAGAGAGAGAGAGAGAGAGAGAGAGAAAGAATATTAGGTATGCTTGTGATCCTTGTAATGGTTAAGGACAATGTGCATTGTGGGCAAAGTGCAAAGGCTCCAGCGAGGCTATCTCTGACAGTGTAACTAAAAGGGAGAGCCAAAGGGCTTCCTGGGACATAAAGTGGCCAGCCAGTCCACCATAAACAATATTGAGTGAACATTTGTGGGGGGTGGGATGTGTGTGACAGCATTAAAACCTCCCTGTTTACCAAAAAACTTTATAACCATGAACTCTCAACATCTGCCCATTTACCTAAGAAAAAGCTATTCATAAAAGGCTTGACTAAACAAATGTGTTTTTAAGCCTGGACTTAAGCACTGAGACTGTGTCTGAATTAATTAATTGGAAAGGCTGTTCCATAACTGTGAGGCTTTGTAAAATCTTTACCCCCTGCTGCAGCTTTTACTTCCTGAGGTACTAATAAATGGCCTGCACCTTTTTGATCACAGTAGGCATGGTTAAACATGAAAAACCAAAAGTTTATCCAAACCTTCGGTGTGAGACCTTTCAGTGCTTCATAGGTTTGCATAATAACTGCAAACTTTTTACTAGAATCCAATGCAGCATGAATAAAACAAGAGTGATGTGGTCACATACTCTGGCTGTAGAAAAGGCTGTTGCATTCTGGGTTAAGTAGAGCTTGTTTAAGAACCCACAGGAACATGCCGAGAGCAAGAAATGACAGTAGTCCAACAAAAGAATGAACTAGTACTCCTGCATTATGTGGTGACATATTTCAGATATTTGTTTGAGATATATGCAGTAGAGATATATGATATATATCCACCCAGAGTACGTACATAATCAGAAAGCTTACCTGTGATCCATTTAAATGTACTTATGTTTTGTCACCTAGAAGTAGCATCTGTAGAGAAAAATGCAGTGGGCTTAGGACAGAGCCTTGCAGAACACTAAACTTTACTTCTGCAAATTTAGAGAAGTCATTTGAGCCAGGAGATAGCTTTCCCCAACTCAACTATTTGCTAGTTTTTCTAGATGGATGTTGTGATATATGGCTTCAAAAGCTGCATTAAATTTAAGCAACACAAGGAAGGAGACACAACCCTGATCAGAGGCCAGTCATAGGTCATTTACTACTTTAAGACACGCACTCTATGTGGCCTAAGTGCTGACTGAAAGATTTAATGAATGTGAATCTTTTTCTAGCACATGAGATATAAGAGAGGTTTGAGTTTGGAAGTTGACAAGGATCAAGGAAAGTTGATTATTCTTAATGGAGGTTTGATTGTTTTTGGTCATATTTGTTTCATTTTTTAAGGTACCTGTTTAACTAGTCCAGTTAAACAGCACAGTCCTGTTCCTACACTCATTCATTGCACTGACTATTTTTATTTACAAGTTGTCCATCGAGTGAAGAAAATCTGGCCACACACAAGAGACTGTTGTTATACCTGTGCAGATCAGCCACCAAAACAAGTCATGACTGAAGAAGGTCTTTGTTTTCACTCTGGAGAGGTGGCACATTTCACTGAGCTCATCCAACCTAGATACGAAACAGCCACATATAGTGGAGTGAGCTGCCTCCTCATCAAGGAATTTCCCAACAACCCTTTTGTACTAGTGTTGCCATGGCTACAAACACACAATACAAGCATGAAGTAGAAATTACATCCTGGTCCTCGCAGTGCCATGACACATGTATTTCCTGCTACATTACCATTTACACATCAGTTGAAATCTATTAGTTAGCATACCAGGCTGTTTTAAGGTTTTAGGAGTTATTCAATACAGCCAAAAGATGTGCTCTCCCTTCTCAAGGATCTTATAACTGTGACTGATTTGCTCTCTGATACTACTTCTACAATATCATGTGTCTATATCTCTTTCATACAGAACAAAAAACCATGGAAGATTACATTGCTGAAACTACAATATACAAGAATGTCTGCCATGTCAACAGACAACCAGTCTCAAGATCCATAGCACACATATCCAGTTTCCAATCACTAGACTTCTAATCATGTACACCTGATAGCAATCACCCCTTAAATAACCTGCAGTAATGACTCTTGGCCAAATCTCACTCCATGTTCTGGTTAGTGGTAATACTGAGCCTTTCTCATTGTAGGCCTGTTTATCTGGTTTTAACCTCATGTTTACCTGTGTGCCTCCTTCTGAAACAGAGACAGCGCAAAACCCGAACTGGTACCTGTAATGATACAGAATATTTGTAGCAGGAACCTGGCACATACCTTTCATTTTAAGTATTTAAAAATAAATGCTGCCATTTTCCACACTGAAATGAAATTCTTTTTGTGTTTTTCTTTTATTATGACTAGTTTTTGAGAAAATTCGTTTTGTTCATTTCATAATTTAATGTTGTTTTTACTTAAAAGACAGATTTCATTTTTGTTCGCTATAATCTAACCATAATAGCATAAAAGAATATTGTAGAATTCGTTTAAGCAATCTATAGATAAGATCATTCCAAACAACGGGATTAACATGTGATGCCAAATATTTAATTTCCAAATGTAACTTATATTAAAGCATCTATTTTAGTTCACCTAAATACTCATTAAGCCTGGTGGGGTTAAGAAGGTAAGACAACAACACAGCAAGTTAAAAAAAAAAAATTATACATTCTGCAATAACATAATGACTTACAGCACATGATCTTCCCTGAGGCTGTACACCTACCCTTCTCTTCTGTTTTGTATCTTACTTCAGAGAAAAACAGTCCTCTTTGTAGCTTGTAGAACAGTCTGTGTGGAGCGGAGAAATCAAAATGAATAGCAAATGTTAACTGCTATCAGGAATTTCCTTTATTGTTGTGACTGTAATTCTAATACATAATACAACTGGCTCCATTGCACAGCAGATCTGATTTCCTTGACTTCATCCTGAAATTTTGTGCAATGATAAAAACAAAAACGATTGAAAAAGACAATTTAGGCATATTCAGCATATATAATATGTGAAATAAAAAATAAACATGTGGAATGCATACATTCTGCTGGGTTCATTGTCAGCTTTATTAAAGTTTCACTGAATGAAACCTACAGGTTAAAAGGGAAAATTCCGGAAATTAGTCTTCCTTTTCTTTTGCGTTTGTGGTTGAACACTTTGTAATAGCAACAAAAAGAAACACAACATTGTTAATATATTGCTAATTAAGACAGGATGGGTGCCAAGCTTACAATCATGGGTGTGTGCTCATTTAGGAGGCACCCCATTTAAGGAAGGAAGGGCATTAGGGCTCAGAGCAAGGGCATATTATTGTGAAAGACACTTGGCCCATTTTTAAGTTCTAAGTAAGCTTTTTTTGTAGTATATAGTATATCCTTTCCTATTTACCCTTTACCATTTTATATTATTGTCATTTTGTAAAGCACTTTGAAGTGATATTTGTATGAACTGTCCTATTATTATTATTATTATTATTATTATTATTATTATTATTATTATTATTATTATTATTATTATTACTACTATTACCAAAAACAAACATACCCAATATGTAGTTCTTCCCCAAACAAATCTGGAAGCACAGAATTGTCTAGAACATTTTTGTATGTTGTAACGTTTCAATTTCTTTTCACTGGAACTGAGGATCAAACCCTGTTCCAGCATTACAATGCTCCAGTGCACAAAGTAGCTCCAGTTTTAAGGTTTGAGTGGAAGAACTCAAGTGTCCTGCACAGAACCCTGACTCTGACTCATCCCCACTGAACACCTTTGGGATGACCTGGAACACCAACTGCACCCCAAACCTCCTCACTCTTACAACATCTGTGTCTCACTAATGCTCTTGTAGCTGAATGATCACAAATCCACACAACATCTAGTGAAACATCTTCCAGAAGAGTGATAGTTGTTATAACTATTAATTGAATATGGAATGGGATGTACAACCAGCATGAGTGTGATGGTCAGATGTCCATATACTTTTGCCCATGTAGTGTACATCTGCCAAATCAATGACCATTCAGTGCACCAACATAATGAATTGTTTTATAATTCAGTGTGTTTTGACAGGGGTTCGTGTTTCGCCTGGGGGTCCTGGTCCTCAGTCTCCACTGCCTAAATTAATTGGCTTCTCATTCCTCTTCCTTTTATGGGGCTAACTGTTGTGAATAAATAAAACTCAAACTTGGTTAATGCCTGTAGCCATGGTGCATAGAACCCATTCGTCATTTATTCTCAGCAGGCATAGCAGTACTATAACACCCATTACCACACACAGATTATATGTGCCTAATGATCCAAAGTAATGGTACAAGACATTGTGTTTTTTATTTATCTGGTCAAATGATGTAGCCTTTTATCTCTGCATGTGTTACTGAGTTGATAATTAACTAATTATTAAGTAATTTAGGGATGAATGAATTTAAAATGACATTTGAGCACCGCAAGCTGTGACATCTTTTAAAGATATAGTGTTTAGGTATACTGTAAGTAAAAATGCCTTCAAACATGTCCACAAACACACTAATGAGGAATTAAAGTTTCTCAAATAATCTCAGGAAGGTTTCGTTACAGGCCAGAACTAAAATTTATGAAATTAACTGTAATGGCTTGAAAACTAGCCATGGGGGTCACAGTCCAGTGACTCCTGTGCCAGTCCCAAGCCCGGATAAATAGAGGTGGTTGCGTCAGGAAGGGCATCCAGCGTATAACATTGCCAAATTTCATCATACGAGTCATCAATACGAATTTCATACCGGATTGGTCAAGGCCCGGGTTAACAGTGACCGCCATTGGTGCCATTGACCCGTGTGGCCCTGAAGGAGTTTGGGAGGAATGTTCTGGAGGTGAAGAGAGTGTCAGACAGGGTGATGAGTCTGAAGTTAGAGATTGAAGGGGTGATATTGAATTATGTTAGTGGCTATGCCCCACAGGTAGGCTGTGAGTTAGATGAGAAAGAGAGATTCTAGAGTGAATTAGATGAGGTGATGGAGAGTATTCCCATGGGTGAGAGAGTGGTGATAGGAGCAGATTTTAATGGACATGTTGGTGAGGGGAACACAGGTGATGAGGAGGTGATGGGCAAGTTTGGAGTTAAGGAAAGGAACCTTGAAGGACAGATGGTAGTGGACTTTGCTAAGAGGATGGTCATGGCTGTGGCTAACACTTATTTTCAGAAGAGGGAGGAGCATAGAGTGACTTACAAGAGTGGAGGCAGGAATACACTGGTAGACTACATCTTATGTAGAAGAGGCAATCTGAAAGAGATTAGTGTCTTTAAAGTGGTAGTGGGAGAGAGTGTAGCCAGACAGCATAGGATGATGGTGTGTAGGATGACTTTGATGAAGAGGTCAGAGATAGAGAAGAAAACCAAGTGATGGAAGCTGAAAAAGGAGGAATGTTGTGCAAAACTTAGACAGAAGTTGAAGCAGGCTCTGGGTGGTCAGGTAGTGCTGCCAGATGACTGGGAAACTACAGCAGAAGTGATCAGGGAGACAGGGAGAATGGTGCTGGGTGTGTCATCTGGAAGGAGGAAAGAAGATAAGGAGACTTGGTGGTGGAATGAGGAAGTTCAGCATAGTATCCAGAGGAAGAGGTTAGCCAAGAAGAAGTGGGACATGGACAGGACTGAAGAGAATAGACAGGAATACAAGGAGTCACAGCACAGAGTGAAGAGGGAGGTGTCTAAGGCCAAGCAGAAGGCATATGACGAGTTGTACACTAGGTTAGACACTAGAGAAGGAGAGAAGGACTTGTACAGGTTAGCTAGGCAGAGGGATCGAGATGGGAAGGATGTGCAGCAAGTTAGAGTTATTAAGGATAGAGATAGAAGGGTGCTCACAAGTGAGGAAAGTGTACGGAGGAGATGGAAGGAGTACTTTGAAGAGCTGATGAATGAGGAAAATGAGAGGGAAAAAAGAGAGGAAGGGGTGAACTCTGTGGAACAGAAAGTAGATAAGATTAGAAAGGATGAAGTCAGGAAGGCTTTGAAGAGGATGAAAAGTGGAAAGACAGTTGGTCCTGACGACATCCCAGTGGAGGTCTGGAAGTGTCTAGGAGAGGCAGCAGTGGAATTTTTAACTAGTTTGTTTAACAGGGTTTTAGAGAGTGAGAGGATGCCTGAGGAATGGAGAAGAAGTGTATTAGTGCCGATCTTTAAGAATAAGGGTGACGTGCACAGTTGCAGCAACTATAGGTATAACTATAGTTGATGACCCATACAATGAAGCTATGGGAAAGAGTAGTGGAAGCTAGGTTAAGGAAGGTAGTGGACATTTATGAGCAGCAGTATGGCTTCATGCCCAGAAAGAGCACAACAGATGCAATTTTTGCTCTGAGAATTTTGATGGAGAAGTATAGGGATGGTCAGAGGGAGTTGCACTGTGTGTTTGTAGACTTGGAGAAAACGTATGACAGGGTGCCAAAAGAAGAGCTGTGGTACTGCATGAGGAAGTCAGTAATAGCAGAGAAGTATGTAAGAGTGGTGCAGGACATGTATGAGAGGAGCAGAACAGTGGTGAGGTGTGCTGTAGGTCAGACAGAGGAGTTCAAAGTGGAGGTGGGACTGCATCAGGGGTCAGCTTTGAGCCCCTTCCTGTTTGCTATGGTGATGGACCAGTTGCCAGAGGAGGTGAGACAGGAGTCTCCTTGGACAATGATGTTTGCAGATGACATTGGGATCTGTAGTGAGAGCAGGGAGCAGGTGGAGGAAAACCTGGAGAGGTGGAGGTTTGTGCTGGAGAGAAGAGGAATGAAAGTCAGTCATAGTAAGACTAATTACATGTATGTGAATGAAAGGGAGGGAAGTGGAACAGTACAGGGTGAAGAGGTGAAGAAGGTACAGGAGTTGAAGTATTTGGGGTCAACAGTCCAGAGTAATGGAGAGTGTGGGAAAGAGGTAAAGAAGCGAGTGCAGGCAGGTTGGAATGGGTGGAGAAAGGTGTCGGGAGTTCTGTGTGATAGGAAAATTTCAGCGAGAATCAAGGGGAAGGTGTACAAAACAGTGTTGAGACCGGCCATGCTGTATGGTTTAGAGACAGTGTCACTGAGGAAGAGACAGGAGGCAGACATAGAGGTAGCAGAGCTGAAGATGTTGAGGTTCTCTTTGGGAGTGACAAGGTTGGACAGGATTAGGAATGAGTACATCAGAGGGACAGCTCATGTTGGATGTTTGGGGGACAAAGTTAGGGAGGCCAGATTAAGATGGTTTGGACATGTTCAGAGGAGGGAAAGTGAGTATATTGGTAGGAGAATGTTGGACATGGAGCTTCCAGGCAGGAGGCAAAGAGGAAGGCCAAAGAGGAGTTATATGGATGTAATTAATGAGGATATGAAGCTAGTGGGTGCAAGTGTTGAGGATGTGGAAGATAGGGATAGGTGGAGAGAGATGATTCGCTGTGGCGACCCCTGAAGGGAAAAGCCGAAAGAAGTAGAAGAACTGTAATGGCTTGAGATCACTGGTGGCATTGTATAAATTGAAGAAGTAGTCTGTAATTTGTCACATATACATTAGAGCACAGTGAAATTCTTGGAAGTTGGGGTCAGAGCAAAGGGTCACCAATGATGTGAATGAAGTGCCCATGGAGCAGGAAGGGTTAACAGTGGCAGATTGGCAGTGCTAAGGCTTGAACCCCAATCTTCTGATCAACAACTCAGAGCCTTAACCCAGGGGTGTCCAATCTTATCCAGAAAGGGCCAGTGTGGGTGCAGGTTTTCATTCCAATCAAGCACCTGTGTCTATTGAAAGCCAAGATCAACAGGTGGAATTAGGTGTGCTTGATTGTCTTGAAAACCTGCACCCACACCAGTCCTTTGTGGATAAGCTCGGGCACCCTTGCCTTAACTGCTTGAGCTACTGCTGCCATTGATGGTGGTTTTAGATGCAGAGAGATCTATTTTTGAGCTCCATCCCCTAATACACTATTCAGGGAATTGGCTACCAGAGATACAAATCTGACATTAAAGCAGACATGCCATCTGTCATCCAGAGAGCCATGATGGATGGCAAAAGCAAATGTCATGACAAAGTGCTGTGCCCCAATAAGTGAATCTAAGAACACTACACTTCATTTAAATGAGATTTGTGCTCTGTTTGATATAAGTCCCTTTAACCTCCTCCATTTTTAGCCTCATTCACATCTCAGACAATGCATAGGTGGCTTGCTGTTTTCCCTTTTTTTCTATTCCTCTGGCAACTCATTGATCTTCTCAGCTGGAATCCATTAGCCATGCACAGAGTCCATCTAAGTCTTCTAACTGAGAATACAGAGTGGAATTCTAGGACAGCTGCAAGGCACTGGGGCAGCTAAAAATGACTTTAGGGTGACTTTACCTAATAAGCGAAATAAGCAGCTTCCTAGGGCTCGGTCAACATCAGGGGGCTGCAAACAAATGTTAGCCTACATCGTGAATAGCCCAAAAGAAAGAAAAAAATGAAGCAGGTGAGTATTTGATTTGTCACTTTGCCAACTTTTGCTTTGAAACATCATAGCTGAATATACAGTAACAGTAAAAATCAATCTCTTCAATTTTTGTTTTGCTTTCTGTTCTGTTCGGTTTTTGCTTTCTGCTTTTGTTGCAATATTATTGCAAAATAAAATATTTAAAACAACTCTTTTATAAAACGGATCATATATGCTATGCTATAGTTAATCAAAGTGTAAGCAGTGACTGTCTCAAGGAAACTGTGTTTATGATGCCAACATCTTGCACATTTGGGTCTTGGCTCACAGCTGAATCTGGCCTAAGAACCTCAGTCTAAACAGCTTGCTGGTCAACAATCAGGCCCCATGATGATCATCAAGCTAACAAGAAGCCCAGAAAGCAGTCTGAGTTACTCTTTGGATCAGGGGTCACAAACTGAAATTAATACTAATTAGCCAGGTGGTCATCTCTAAAGGTAGACTGAGCTATTGAGGAGAAAAAAGTCTCCTGTTTATTTGACTTTGAATTTGAACACATGAACAAAAGTCTTGTTTTCAAAGCTTGCTCAGTGCTTGTTAGTAGAAACCTGCCAGTGCTTCTACTTAATAAATTTAAATACATTTTTAATAAATTAGCCATATTAATGTATTGGCTTGGAATGGAATTGACAGTGCACAGCCTGAGAATGGTGTGAAGATGGACATCAGTCAGTTTGGACCACTGGTACTTGCAAAAATTACCTACAATCATTCTGAGAAGCAGTGCTAGTCTGTAGGGTTTATTTGATGCACAGTTTCTACTCACATCAAAGAAGAAGGGATCTGAAAAAATCTGGAAAATTTCACTGTGACTCAGAAGAAATTGCTGGTTAAAGTTGTATTGAAACACAATCATTGCTACTGAAAACAGCACCCTCTCATATAAAAATTTTGCATGTTGGGCAATGGACAATGTTTTTCTAACTGAGCTCTGCTTTCCATAATTTCGGTGCTGTTGCAAATGCATTTGCTCTGCCAAAAGCTGCAGTGACAATTGGTTCAGGCCAAAAATGTGAGAAAGGACCATCGCCCAGTTAGGATAATCAAGCTCAGGAACATGCAGCTTCCTTTACTGCTTAAACTCAAAGAACCTTGTCAGGACACTGTTGCTGCTCAGCCAGCTCATTTCTGTAAAATACATGATATCACCATGTGCAGCTTCACTTTCATTATAAAAAAGCATGAAACTGATGATGTCGTAAGCCTGTGAATTTATGAATAAGGCTTCCTTTTCTGAAAAGAGAATATCTTTCATCTGCAGCATGTAGTCTTTCAGAAATGATCCCTTTGTAAAGGGCTTCCCTGCTTTCACCATAAGCTCATTTACCACACAGATAGCCACAACCGCTGCATCGTATTCTTTTTTAGCTCACTGAAAATAATTCTGCTGCATAGACAATCTTCTTCAAAGTAGAACATCTCTCCTCTTCCTTGTACTTATCATACAGCTTGCATGTTTTGCGGAGTAATGACACATGAGATTATATTCTTTAAGGCCTGCTCCTTTTTCCTCGCAGATCAAGCAAGTTGCGGTTGCATTAACTCTTCTTATAGAAACCATTTACTCACCTGTTTACCTGTGCACCAGGTTTTAATGGTGATGTTTGCAACAGCAAGTTAATGTAAGTATGTGTAACCAGGCTGTGAGAGGCATGGAGGCTAGATTTAAAGTTATTAACAGGTTTGTTGCCGGAATTTAGGTATGGATTTACCCTATGATAAGTTAAGTTGTCTTTTTTGTCACATATACATTGCTGCACAGTGAAATTTTTCTTCACATATCCCATCCTTGGGGTTGGGGTCAGAGAGCAGGGTCAGCCATGATACAGTGCCCCTGGAGCAGGGTGGGTTGGGGGCCTTGCTCAAGGTCCCAGTGGTGGCAGCATGGGTGCTTGAACCCCAATCTTCCAGTCAAAGATCCAGAGCCTTAACAACTTGAGCCACCACCGCCCCAAAGTAAAGAGGTTATTTTTTTTTTTTAATATAATTTTTAAAAAACATTTTTTATAAAATATACAAAAAATTTAAATTTATAAAATTTACAAACAAATTTATACAATTTTTAAAATGTTACAAAATTATTTTTTAATTACATTTTATTTTTTTTGAAAATATAAATTTTTTTTTTTTTTTGAAAATATACATTTCTTTTTGTGGGATGGATTTTAGGATAAATTTAAACATGCCTCCCTCCTTCTTCACTATTTGTAATTGATATTATTGCTGAGTTGATGTACTGTATTTGTGTTGATGCTGACGGCTGTGAGCTGATCTGTGCAGCACACAGCATTACTGCACTAATGTCAGCTGCTGTGTTTTAGTTTTCATTGCATTGTTTACTTTGTCAAGTGTCTTTGCTCCATCACTTTGCAACTACTTGTTATGCTCGTGTCATAATGGATCTCACCTGTTCTTAGTCTAGTTCCTGATTTATGTATGTGTTTAAACTCTTGTGTGTGTTGTGATCATAGTAAAGTATACACTCGGTAGTAGTCAGTCACTCAAGCCTCAATTTTTGACCCTGTCTTTGCCCAGCCCTCTTCTGATATTGTGTTTTTTCCACATTTTGACCACAGCCTTTGGATTAAATAAAGCTCTTATGCACTTGTGTCCTGTTTCAATGAAGTCAGAGGTTGCTGGATTAGTCACAGAGCAAGAATTTCATTGTATTGTCTAACTGACTGTTTCCCGTAAATATGACAATAAACTCTTGAATCCTGAATCTCTATCAGCTGCTGTCTTGCAGGCAGGATTTGTGTCCGTGGGCCAGTAGTTTGAGCCCCGTGCTCTAGATGATTGAATGATTTGGTGGCAGACATGACTATGGTTCCTCTAGCTGAGAAAGAGTAACTCAGAAGAGCAGTCATCCTTCTCAGCCCTTATCAGGATCTTTATAAGCATGGAGGTGGATTGTAGGACTGGTGTTCTTGTAAAAGTGCTGGAGTCATCCACTAGCAGTATTCATGGCCTTAAGCAAATATGGAAAGACACTAAGTGTAGAGACAACAGCTCTAGTTATCTGTTCAATTGTTTTATAATATTGGGTACATTTGGTGTCCAAAATGATTGATTTTTTCCTCTATCATTTTTTCTTAAATATTAGATTTTTTTTCAAAACTGGAGAAATTCGCAAACTGTAACTTGTATGCATGCAATGCAAAGCATTCGATTTTTTCCTTTAAAAAGGTAGCAAGCTCTTGCACTCCCACGCTCAGTCACATCATTCTTATACTCTGTATAAGCACTTGTTGCGAAGTTCTGTTCTCTCCCATTCTTTTGCTCTTGTCTACTCAGTTATTGGATGAAGTGTATTCTTTGTTTTCCAGTACAATCTTGTCTAACTTGATTGATCCTGTTCAGAGCCTGATTGCTCTGTGTCTGTTTTGTCCCTGCTCTTTGCCTGATGTCTTCTGGTTTGTTTCCTAAGTCTTCACTTTCTGTTCCTTTCTTAATACATGACCTGCTTTTGCATCCTACCTAAGTGTTTGCCCATGTGACACATGATCACAAATTTTTAAATCTATTACTTTTAATTAATACATTTTTTATAAATAAAATCATTATTATTATTTTATCAGCTGTATTGTTTATAATTTAATGAAAGCTTTTTATTCATTCCCATTTTTCTGTATAGAAGATCTGTGCAATTCCCCTCTCATCTTGGAGTATGTATGAATAAATGAATAAATAAACAAACAAACAAAAATAAAGAAATAAATCCACCATGTCAGAAAATATTCAGACAAATAGAAGACATGATCCATGACATGACTGTCAACAATAATATTGGCAACACATCATGTGCATACTGATATATTTGTCAAAAGCTACAAAATGTTGGCAGAAGGTTTTTTGTGTGACTGGCAAAACCCTTATTCAAATATAATGAATGAAATATAACAAATATAATGACTCAAAATGCTAAATTAGATGAGCATTTAAATAATTCGCTTTCCCAGTTATCCTCAACAAAAGTATATGACATTTATTTATTTATTTATAATTTTTTTATTATTTTTAAAAACATAACATACATTATTGTCACAAAAAATATAGTGAAAAATGTTTTGGTTACAATAATAAAAAAAATAAATTCTTTGTATATGTCAAGGTCACATGAAAATAAATCAAGTTCTAGATATAAATGCTGGAAAAATAGATGCCATTAGAAAAATACATTGACATCAGACTTTCAGTCTTACTGAAGGTGAAGGAGCTTCCTAAAATTTTCAGGGACAACAGTATTAAACAACATTCCAGTGGAAAAAAGATATAAAACCTTAGAAAAGAGCTACTGACAAGTGGCTCAGTAATATTCAGGTAAAGACTTTACTGAACCACAAATAATCAGCCCTGGATACATAACCATGCAAGATGCCCTCTCAGACTAATGATAAGAGAGTAATAGAGACGCCAGCAGTGTCCAGAAAATATCTGCAGGATGACCTGAACTGCACTGTAATCATCTGCATTCTTAAATCATCTCTGATAAAAAAAAAAAAAACATCTTCGCTGAAAAAGAAGCAGATTGATGCACTGATGAATGCGTTTAGACAAGACAAAACTCTTCTTTGGCAATGCCTCAGCTTGTTTTTGAGAAAAAAACGAATTTGGGAAGATGATGGACATTTCAATAAGACAACAATCACAAACCTACAGCTAAAATAACTCGATAAATCCTGGCCTGGCCTCGTCAACCTCCTTACTGAAAATCTGATTGAAAATTTATTAAGGATTTTGGGGAATTGAGGATTATATCAGATAATACAATACAATGTAGGTGTACATCTAGACTCTTCTCTGTTCTGGTAACGAGGTGGTGAAATGAATTTCCCCTAGATGTCTGAACAGATGAGTCACTGGCTGTCTTCAAACGATGGATGAAGACATGTTTACAGATGGACGTCTTCAAACGATGGATGAAGATGTCTAGTTTATGTGTTTCTTTCCGAATTATTATATTAAGAATTTTTTTTTTCCCAGACAAGGTTCACAGAAGCATCTGATATAGAACTTTAAATGAGGAGCTTGGATGAAGAGTTCATTGTGTTCTTCAGGAGGATTTTTGCCTGATATCCTGCATTGATAAGTTAAGTCAGTAATCCAACTGTTTAGCATTTTATTAGAAATTTAAAATGCACTTAATAGCAAACTCTCTTTTTTTAGCCTCACTGTTGGCTAAATGCAAATATGGTGACAAGATAAACTAGAATTGAACGCCTATTCATACTGTTTATGTCGACACACTGTTTTAATTTACCACTGCTTACATAAAAAAAATAACACTTCAAAACTTGTTACGAGTGGCAGGTGCTATGTTGGACCACTAGGGGGGGTTTCCAGCAGGGGTTATGTTGTGTTGTTGTTGTATGTCATGTGCTTGGTCTAGCCCCGCCTTATCCCTAATGTGTCCCTGTTCATGTTCACCTGTTCCTCATGTTGTTTGTAATTATGTTAAGTATTTATAGTGGCCTTTTGCCAGGGTTCGGGGCAGGTCTTTGTCTTAATGTTCCGTCTTTATGTGGCATCGTTTATGTTGTCTCTGCATGTTTATTATTTGAATAAAACCCCTGTCTGCTGTCTATCCCCGCGCTGGGTCTGATTCATCTAGCTCTGTATGCCGGAAACGTGACAAAACTACACTTTGTGGTGGACCTACAAAGAAAAACAAAAAAAAAACAAAAAACAACTAATTCTATGATTGATGATGACGAGGATGATGATGGACTCATTTCTCACCCTGTTATACAGTGGGGCAAAAAAGTATTTAGTCAGCCACCAATTGTGCAAGTTCTCCCACTTAAAGATGAGAGAGGCCTGTAATTTTCATCATAGGTACACTTCAACTATGAGAGACAGAATGAGAAAAAAAAATCCAGAAAATCACATTGTCTGATTTTTAAAGAATTTATTTGCAAATTATGGTGGAAAATAAGTATTTGGTCAATAACAAAAGTTCATCTCAATACTTTGTTATATACCCTTTGTTGGCAATGACAAAGGTCAAACGTTTTCTGTAAGTCGCCACAAGGTTTTTACACACTGTTGCTGGTAGTTTGGCCCATTCCTCCATGCAGATCTCCTCTAGAGCAGTGATGTTTTGGGGCTGTCGCTGGGCAATACGGATTTTCAACTCCCTCCAAAGATTTTCTATGGGGTTGAGACCTGATGAAAATTACAGGCCTCTCTCATCTTTTTAAGTGGGAGAACTTGCACAATTGGTGGCTGACTAAATACTTTTTTGCCCCACTGTATCTAAGAATTGTTAATTCATTCATTCATTCATTGTCTACCGCTTATCCAATCTACTCTCGAGTCACAGGGAGCTTGTGCTCTCAGGCGTCATTGGGCATCAAGGCAGGATACACCCTGGACAGAGTGCCAACCCATCGCAGGGCACACACACACTCTCATCCACTCATGCAATCACACACACTACAGACAATTTAGAGATGACAATCAACCTACAATGCATGTCTTTGGACCGGGGGAGGAAACCGGAGTACCCGGAGGAAACCCCCAAGGCATGGGGAGAACATGCAAACTCCACACACACATGGCGGAGGCGAGCATCAAACCCCCAACCCTGGAGGTGTGAGGCAAACGTGCTAACCACCAAGCCACCATGCCCCCCATTGTTAATTCACTAAAATTATATTCTCTGTTTGGTCAACAGTGAAGTGGAATAAATATTTCATCATATGTCACCTGGATGACAGTTACCATAGTAACTTCCTCCATGACAGGTCTATCATTAACACACATTATCACACACCTTGGTATTAAAATGATATCAGTGTTTGCTGAGGACGGAAGGCATTATTTCTGCAACACTAATACTCTTATCTCTGTCTACAGGCTGATCATATAATAATGATACTATGATTAACTACATGTATGTTTTGACGATATTGGTGGCATTGATTAGTATAATTATTCAAAATTCTAAACAAATAAATAATTGTGCAACTCAAAAGTATTGGCCAGTGTATCTTCTAATAATTTTTAACCAGCAAAGGGTGGTAATTTAATTGGATGTGACATAAATGAAGTGTCCTTCTAAGGTTTTATGCAACCTGTTTCTTAGCTTTATACACACCTAACTTAATTTAAGTAGCCTTTATTTGTCACATATACATTACAGAACAGTGAAATTCATTCTTCAAATATCACATCCTTGGAGGGTTTGGGTCAGAGCACAGGGTCAGCCATGATACAGTACCCCTGGAGCCGAGGCGGCAACAATGACAGCTTGGCAGTGCTGAGGCTTGAACCCCAATCTTCCAATCAACAAACCAGAGCCTTAACCACGTCAGCTGAGTTGTTCAATCCTTAGTGAGTCATTCGATTTGACTCTGCAAATGGTTAATTATTAGAAAATGACAGAATTAAGGGTCATTTGTGAGAGCCAGTATCTGTAACGTCAGCATTATTAGTCCAAAACTATTTAACTGTAAGCTTTTTATTAGGTTTAGGACAGTAAAAATGTCAGTGGCAGAGAGTTATCTCTCTGGACAGAGCTGAAGGTTCGTTATTACCACACATCACTTTATCATCATTATTATTGCCCCCTCTCTCCCTGTCTCTCTCTCTCAGGCTCTTTTCATCCCTCCTACACCAGCACAGCCTCATCTCGATGTTACACACTGGCAGAAAGATCATGCGCTAAGCTTACCTTCTCAAGGCCAGAGAAATTAAGCTTTTTTTTAAGAAACTTTCAGCACCTGCTTATTAATACTTGATAGCTAACAGTCAGTTTATGTCACAGTGGTGGTGATTATTTCAAAAAGAATGCAAATGAAAACATTTTCCAGATTTTAGCGTATACAATTGCTCTGATATCACAACCAGAATCGCTTTTACTTAGATTCTAAAGCATAATTTGTTATTAATTATTCTAAATGTATGATGTTTCTAGGTTTATTATGTATGCAGTCCAGCAGGAAGTTTGTTAGCCTGGCTGTCAGCTGGACAGGATGTGCCACCTTCAGTCATTTGTATGAGCTGCTCTGCATAAACAGATAAGGTAGACTGGTGGGTTACCTTGTGTGTGTGTGTGTGTGTGTGTGTGTGTGTGTGTGTGTGTGTGTGGGTAATTCATACACTGTGTGTCTTTCATATTTGCTATTCTGGAGCATGATGCAACAAGCTGATAGGGTAAAAAAGTGACAGCTTAAATAATAAAGACAATAAATGATAGCAGAAGCTTGTCTGTGAACATTCAGTGTTGCTTAGATACTAACATATTACTCCATCTACTACTAATAATAATAACACTAATAAAGATTTATTATTAGTATTATGAGAGCTAAGGAAAAAGTAGACAATTAACATCATTCACTCCAACCCCTTTGTGGGTGAGAGCTTTTATATGACTGCCAGAGAATGTAAAGCTTTTCTTTGCAAGTGAATATTGAGTTCATGCGAGTGATAAAGTTAGAATTAAGGCCTTTTCAGTACCTTAACAGACTGTTTTCAACCTGCCAAAGTCCTCCTACACCACCCCACTGCTGTGCTCCTCCACCAGATTCTGGTAGCTTCACCCATCAGATTCAAAGGACTGATGCTTGCCTACTAAGCCAAAAATGAACCAGCTTCCTCTTACCTCAAAGCTCTCATCACGCCTTGCACCGCACCTCACTCCCTCAGATCTTCAAACACTGCTCGACTGGTCCCACCATCTCTCAGGGTAAGAGCTAAGTGCTCATTGAGACTCTGACACTGAGGTGGTGGAATGAACTTTCACTTGACATCTGAACAGCTGAATCACTGACTGTTTTTATACAATGGGAGAAGACCTACTGTATCTCTTCCTGAAACACATTAGCTACTTAAACTATATAAATTGTGCATATTTCCTCCCAACTTTACACTTATGCTTTCTTTAGTATGTGTCATAGTGAACCAATAGTGATGGAGACTAAGACTAGATAAGGACGTCTGTCGAATGCCAGAGCTGTAAATGCAAATGTTATTATATACTCATGTATTATGCTTAAAAACGTATAATGGCCATAGAAATTGAAGATACTTTACATCACTTAAATATACACAAAACACTTAATGAATTGTTGCACTACATGAACCCAAAGATCTAATTTATATATTTTTGTTCAATCGTTTTTACTCATACAGGAGGTATTGTAAAATAATCGAAACAAACCATCCAACAAAACTGAAACTATTATAATTGAATGCTTTAGCTCAGCTGCAATTCTGTTATCCATCTGTTTTCATTCTTGCTTGCTCGTGCTTCTGATAAGTGTGGTCAGAGTTGAATAAAAAACCTTCCACACAATTCCCGCAAAACATAATTAGCAAGCCGTCACAAGCCTTCGGGTGTGCTTCTTTACTTAACTTTGTCAATTTAGAAATAATGAGGTAGCCTCTGGGCTATTGCATAATGAAAATAATCAAACTCCCATTAGATTTTTCCTTAACTTGCCAAAGAAGACAATATCCACTTTAGGCAAGGTGTTCAGGATCTGCCAAAACAGACAGCTGGAGATTTTAGTAATTGGGGCTTTTTGTGGTCTGGTAAATGACCTTCATCCTGCCACCCATCAGTCTGTGTACAAGTCAAGTGCAAATGACTCCAGCTTTCATTGCAGCACAAACATTCCAAACATTCTCTGTCAGGAGCCAATTCATGGAATCACAGAAGAGTCGGTTTCTGCCATGTTGCAGACAAACACATTTTTTGTCATGCTTTTTTTCTCCATTAGGTGAATTCTTGGCGTAATTACTGATTGGTTTGATTGTGCACACAGGACTTCATACTTAAACATTTGAGTTTTGTTTGGTTATGAGATTCCAGCAGAAAACTGATGTAGAGGAGATGATGTGAAAACAAGGACAAAAAAGGACAATAGGCAAAAACATCCAGACCGTAAGCATGTCTATGGCACATATGCCGCAAAGAAACAAACACAACAACAACAAAGAAACACACAGAAACCAGAACTTAAATAACGGTGCTGAAACAGGTTTCAGTGATCAATGTAACATTGTGACATGGTCATGTGACATGCTAAGGCTGATGGCTAACATAGTTCAGGACTAATATATTTGGCATAACCATGACAACTGAATACTTTTTATTTTTGAGTACACAAACAATAATTACAACCCGAAGACTGCATGAATACAGTGGATTTAAGATGTCTGCACACTGCTGTGAAAATTGCTATTTTTTTATTTAAAAAAAAGAAAAAGAATAAGGAAAAACTCATTATAATCTGGTTGGATATGTGTGCACACAATTTAATAATGGGGTATGTTGCTGTGCTTAAATTGACCAATCAAAATTCATACTCATAAGTGTAAAATGAACAGAATGAGATAATCAAGAACAGGATGTCCCTCCAAAATAAGCAAAAGCACAAGAAGTAGAGTTAACAGGGAGACTACCAAGAGACCTACAGCATCATTAAACATACAAACCCACATAAATCACTTGAAATTGTGTTGAAAAATGTGTTATGATTCGATGAGACAAAAGCAGAACCTTTTTACCAGGATTTTAAATGATATTTTGGTAAAAAAAAACAAGGCACTATCTCCACAATAAAGCATTGTGGTGGCAGCATATATATATATATATATATATATATATATATATATATATATTTATTTATATAGTTCCAAATACCAGTATATGTATTTTATCACAAAGCCTCCAAAAGCTAAGGATAAAAAAAAAACATCTTCCGGCATGATAACAACTCAAAGCACAAGCTTTTGAAGAGCCAGATAAGTGTTTCGGGAATGGTCCAATCGGAACAAGATCTAAATCCTATCAAAGACCACTGGAATGACTTGAAGATGCCTGTATGCAGGACACACCTGACCATGTGATAGATCTGGAGAGTTTTTCCAAGGAGGTAAAATTTGAAAATAAATTGCAAAATTGTGAGTTTGTAGTTGGTAGACTTTTCCCCATAAAAGATCTCCCTGGTTCACAGAGAAGAAGCTACTTCACACTGACAAGGGTTCTTTATCCCATAGTGTAATGCATGCATGATTTAAATCTCGAATCCGGTCCACTATAACTCTTCTATGTGTAACTGCACAATAAAGCCTCTATGTAGTAAGAGTGTGTCTTCATGAAAGAAACCATTGTGAAGGTGTGAATGATGGCAGTGTGTGTGTGTGTGTGTGTGTGTGTGTGTGTGTGTGTGTGTGTGTGTGTGTGTGTGTGTGTTCACCCAGCTGCTCTTTAGTATTACTTTCATCACCTATGAAGTGAACCCTTCCTGGTTAACTATCTCTCTCTCTCTCTCTCTCTCTCTCTCTCTCTCTCTCTCTCTCTCTCTCTCTCTCACTCACTCACTCACTCACTCACTCACTCACTCACACACACACACACACACACACACACACACACACACACACACACACACACACACACGTCTAAATTTTGTTTTTAAATAAATACAAGAAAGATTATTTTCTATCACAAAATAAAAGGTTACATAACACATCCATGTCTCTAGGACTGAATGGAGGACCGACAGCATGGTTTCCTTCAGAACTAGTGGAATTTCCCATTGGTTTTATTTGAGACAGATGGCGTGGGTTTCCTCCGCTCAGTCAAAGAATGTCTATCCCTGGCTACAGACAACAATTTCTGTTCTATTTCCTTTCGTTTTGGAATAATAGGCCGTTTATTTACAACTACAGGAAGCCACATAAGTCGTAACATGCCCTGAAGGCATACTTCACCAGTCAGTACCAGACAGTTCTAATACCATACAGTTGCTCACTGGTAATTTTATTCTGGATGCAGGGGATCAGTTGAATCACCACAGAGCACATGGGTTGTGACATTCATAAAATCTGATGAAGGTTTGTGGTGAACATCCATGCTACTGCTTCACAAATATCTGTGAGCTCTCCAGGAAGTACACATAATGCCTATCAAATTGATTATTATGGAAGAAAAATGCTTTTGGAGACTTTATTTGTCACTTATACATTACTGCACAGTGAATTTCTTCGGATATCTCATCCTTGGAGGGTTGAGGTCAGAGCACAGAGTCAGCAATGAGGGTTGGGGGCCTCACTCAAGGGCCCAACAATGGCAGTTTGACGGTACTGGGGCTTGAACTCCGATCAACAACCCAGAGCCTTACCCACTTGAGCCACCACTGTCCCATTTTCTATATACAATGGGCTATAGACAGTGGAATCCTGTTATGGTGCTCACAAAAGTGGACAAACAACTGGTCAGCAACCCACCAGTTGGCAATCACCTCCCTTTAGTGTTTGACAGACATCGCTGGACACTTTCTTATCATTTACATTTCCAGTATTTGGCAGAAGCCCTTATCTAGAATGACATATCTCATTTATACACCATAGTATAGAGTCATTGAGGGTTAAGGGCCTTGCTCAGGGGCCCAGCAGTGGCAGCTTGGTGAACCTGGGATTCAAACTTCCAATCAGTAGTCCAACACCTTAACCACTGAACAAATAAATCAATAGCAAATGTTTATGCACTGGTTTGAAAGTCCTTTTTCTTAACTTATTACTTCTCTTTAACTCGAAATGTCAGGACAAGTTTTAATTACTGAACTCAAAGTTTATAAGTTCAAACTTACTTGTGAAATCAAGCATATCTTCAAGCTGAGTTTACTCACATTTTTCAGGCAGCAGGTGAACTTTTGTTTCTACTTTTAACCTTCTTGAAATGTTATGTCTGTACTCTCTCTGGGGTCCATAACACAACTCCAGTGTTGTCGCTCCACACTAGTGTGTATTATCCCTTTAGGTGTTTCAGACGATGTTGCAGAACTCTTCACACCCTTTTCATTTCAAGGTTAGTTATCATATTGATGTCAAGTTATCATATTGATGTCAAGACTCATTTTCCACCTTTCTTTTACTCTTAGCCTCACTGAAAGATCTTCATCCGTCCTGTATTCTATAGCAATGTGAAAATTCATCTTTCAAGCCTATGGTTGCAAACCAATCCTGTTTGTTCAACATTTGCATTATATCTGACATGCGTAGCAGACAGAATAGAAGACGTTTAAGCTTCTTAGATATGGAATGTCGAGGATTCCACCTTTCATCCTTTTTTAAAATCATAAAATATCTTGAAAGGACACTGTTCATCTGTTTATGTAGTAAAGACAGCTCATCAGTCAGTAGAGCCATTTGGTCTGGGTCTTGTACCCTGTGATTGGTGGAGGTTGACAATGAGCTTGAAGAGAACAACGTGAGGCAGAATGTAGTGTGAATACTCGATAGAGGATGCATGCATCGAAACCTGATAGAGCATGCTATTGGTGGTAAGAAGTCGAAAGATTTGATACGGTTGATATTTGATATAAAGGAAATATCTTTCGCATACCAGATGAATGATGGCCCAGGATTTACAAACCTTTATCACCTTAACCACATGCACATGCATGTGCACCATAATTGGTTTAACCTGCAGCATATTGACACCAAAACAATTTAAATGTAATTTCAGCATAGTCTTTATAAAAAAAAGAAGAAGGCTATAAACAAGCTGTGTGTAGTTTTATATTGAACAGAAGAAGCTTACTAATTAAAATATTTGGTTATATATTTTATAACCTGTATTTTGGGAAATTCAAATATTAGTCACACACAATCATACACAGTACCACATGCAGTGAAGGGCTTAGGCTCAAAAAAAAAAAATTAAATAGAATTAAAAATATAAATTAAAAATAGGAAAAGGGAAAAAATATATTTTTAAAAAGATTGTGGTTTGCAGTTACAAAGCCTGTCAGCATGTTCTGGATGAGTCTGATATAAAATAATTCAGGACTCGGTTGGCTTTCAGTGTGTTTTAGACATGTGTTTTTCCCTCTGTTGGATAACCTTACACAGAATTTTAGTGGTTGAAGATCAAATAACAAGCACTTGGAGCATCTTAAAAAAATGGGTTTAATATCAGTATTTACTTTGAAGATACAAACATTTGTGAGAAAAGAAATAGGCATTTTTGATTTTTAGGAACTTTTCTATGATTGTCACCCCTAGTAGGCTAGGGAAAAACAGAAATACTTATGAAACACTACAAATTCCTAAAATCCTGAGCGTCTACTTTCATATGAGCTTCATATTAACCACCACTGTGGAGTGGAACATCGACAAAGACATTCAGTCATCAACATGGACACAACCAAACAGAAGCAAACTCTGGGAAAACGTGTTAACAGGTGTAAAAGGTTAGGCAGGTAAACAGGTGCATAAGATAACAAATCCACCAAATATAAATGCAACATAAGTTTAAATAGCATAGGGTTAATGGAAGATAAAATGCATGTGAGTTTGGTACTTTATGACGAGCGCTCACACAGGTACGTTGTGGACCTTTTACACGATACAGGACCATGTGACATGCAAGAACTCAACGCTTGATAATTGTAATGAAAATAAGATTGGATATTGAACCTTTGAGGTGACGAGTTTTTAAACGGTGTCTAGGGAGTCTTTATATTAAAACAAGATGGCAGATTTTAGAAGAGCGCTTTGTAACACAAACTGTTCTAGCCTGTTAAGCTTTTTAAGGGTTTAATTTCTTTAATGGTTTTATTTGTGTTCTCAGCTATTACTCTCTGCTTCAACTTCATCACCACTTAGAGCCCTGCATTAGCTCCAAAAAGTCTAAGAAAACAGGTATAATAAATGTTGTGTCAAAAGTATCACTTATTGGATTTCTTGTTTAATTTTCATTTGTTTTTGTTTATATAAACATATATCTTTTTGCAGATGATTCAGTGTGTGACCTGAATATGACCTAATGTACTTCTGCTTTGACATGTTTTCTGATGTTTTCCCGTCTTCTGTCAGAGGTGATAGCCATGAGACGCGACGGAAAGCGCTAGCTCATTCTGGCGTACATCACACATATCACAATAGCAGCCAGAGATCTTTATAATTAAAAGAGCAGTTTGAACTTCTATTTTTGTCAGTCCTCTGAACCACAGTTTAGTGCATTAACTCTGTCCTTTCAGCTGAAATCAACTACTCTGTAACCTTTCCGTTGAATAAAACAACTCAAAGACGAGATGTGCGTCATCAAATCTTCATTTCACTTCTCACCAATTATTTTGCAGTTTCATTTCCATGACAGTTATAGTACAATTTAGAGTAAATTAAGTTAAAGTTCATCATGGAAATAACGTGTTTCATTTTATATAAAAAAAAATTAGACAAAACAAATTGAAAATAATTTACCCCATGATAATCCCAATAATTTAGGGACATTATTTTGTAAGTGGTCTCACATATCTCCAAAAAATGCAGGATAGGGGGTCACCCTAATTATATGGGAGTGTTTTTTGTTTTGTTTTGTACAATCCGTGTTATTTCTGTTTATGCAGACTCAATTGTCCAAAATATTAACAAATAAATAATTGAAACACAGTGGCCTTGATCAGAATAAAACAGCTACTGAAGATAAATGAGTGAATGAATGAATGAGTGCATGAATGAATGGATGAATGAATGAAGGGATGGATGGATGGTTGGATGGATGGATGGATGAATGAATGGATGAATAAATGAATGGATGAATAAATGAATGAATGTAAAGTTGATGCCCCTGATTTGTCAATCAAGATACCCAAACCTCATCTTTTTTTTTTCCTGCAATATAACAACCAGTCTAAAAGCTTTTTTCATATGAAAAATCTCCTAATTAGTCTACTAAAGTGGTCTACTTTGTGTTTTAAGACATTATTGGAAAAATGCTTCTATTTTTGTCCCACAAGCTTCATCCCAGCGCTGCCTGCTCTTCTCACATGACAGATGTAAAGTCCACCCCTGTGGGACTCCTCTGTTGTGCTCATCATGCATATACTGTATGTCTTTCTGTGTCTGATCATGTTTACAGCTTGATATTTCACCAGGCTGCAGTAAGAATTGCGATGTGCAAATTAATTTAAACTCGCCAGCTCCCGTATGTATTAAGGGAGAGCCGTGAGAGGACGGAAGTGACTCAATCAGTCATGCTCACTCGCCATCAGCTGACATTTGAAAGGGTCAGCGCACACGAATAAACACCACTCAGTAGACACACACACACACACACACACATACACACACAGAGAAAAAAAGCCCACCTCTGAACATTTTCACTCTATTCATGCTACAGCAACCACAGGCAGTGAGATGAGCTTTTACCATAACAGAACAAGCACAAAGCTCACTCTGAGAATGAATATGGCTCATAAAGGCTCAATTAAGATGAAGTGGTTTGGCTGTAGTTGGTTTCTTTAATGATGTGGACCTTCAGCTGTAATGGAGGTTTCAGTTGTGCAGATTCATCCTAATAAACCCTCACAAGCAGTACGAAATATGCCTCCTCACAATATTTATGCTTGCCATTATGTTCATTTGAGTATTTACACTATACAAGATTCAGAGAAACACAATTTATATGAACTATAACAAACTGAAATGCATGGCATACTCTGTGATCCTTTGAATACTGAATTAAATGTGGAAACAGGGATGTGGGAACATTAGTTTTACATTAGTGGTGCTGGATTTGTAAGCTGTAGATGTTGCACATTGATAGTTAAATCTTTTTTTTCTTTAACAGCAAGTAATGATAAGTTGTTTTAAGCCAGAAAAATGGTGTTAAAGAAAAATTAATATGTCTGAAATCTATCTGGCTTAACTGATGCTACATACAAAAACTTTACTGCAGTAAATTGTACCAGGTATACTGTATAGTTCCTGTATAAATGAACACAGTATGCCTGTTCCTGTTGACAGCTTTAGTTATATTCAGCACTAGTTCCTGTTCATACACGTCTATCGAATGTAGTATTTTTTTTAAATATTTTTTTTATCAAAATGGCATCTGTTGACATTCAGCAGCACATCATGGAACTGCAAAACAATCTCATGCAAGCAGGACAGCAGTCTATGGATTTGGCTATTCAGGAACAAAGGTCAAGATATCTTGATGACCATGTCTCATAATTTTTTTTTTTAACTTCTACATCTTTTTCTTCAAGGGGAGCATGGTGGCTTAGTGGTTAGCACGTTTGCCTCACACCTCCAGGGTTGGGGGTTCGATTCCCGCCTCCGCCATGTGTGTGTGGAGTTTGCATGTTCTCCCCGTGCCTCGGGGGTTTCCTCCGGGTACTCCGGTTTCCTCCCCCAGTCCAAAGACATGCATGGTAGGTTGATGGGCATCTCTAAATTGTCCGTAGTGTGTGATTGCGTGAGTGAATGAGAGTGTGTGTGTGCCCTGCGATGGGTTGGCACTCTGTCCAGGGTGTATCCTGCCTTGATGCCCTATGACACCTGAGATAGGCACAGGCTCCCCGTGACCCGAGTGTAGTTCGGATAAGCGGCAGACAATGAATGAATGAATGAATCTTTTTCTTCATCTTCAACTTCTTCATCTTTTTTTGCTATATGAACATGACTGTAAAAGTGGCACACCAGATACTACTAGATAACAAAAATAAATAGATAGGTAGGTAGATACATGGATGGATAGATAGATAGATAGATAGATAGATAGATAGATAGATAGATAGATAGATAGATAGATAAATAAATGAACAGGTATCCTGATTAGTTAATTATCAGGTGCTAACACAAGATCATTTTGATTACAGTGCGGACTCATTAAGAGTGCAGAGCATGTAGCATGCTAACAGATCTTGGTAGAAATTGGCATCAATTCCCAGAAGTTCCTCCGCCCTTTATTTTCAGCCCCACTGCATTATTTTCCAATTATCTTAGTTCGTGCTTGGAAGAGTACTTGGACCCTAGGTCACCCCGCAACAGTAAACCAGGCAGTGCAGTTTGTCTGTGTTTTACTTTGTTTGGGTGTTTGCACAGATATGGCATCAGCACTGCTCATTATTCAGACAAGTACAATGTTGATCAGCTTTTTTTTCCCTCTACATTTTATTGTGACACAGGTTTTCCATTATTACACAACAGCTACCAGTAGAGGAATTTGAAGACTAACATATGTTTCTTCTAAAAACATCCAGTAGAGAAAAAAAACATTAGCGAATCAAGATATAAAACAATAGAACAGAAAATCAATAAAAAACATTTCAAACATATGAACAAAAATTGTTTAAATAAATAAATAAATAAATAAATAAATAAATAAATAAAAAAGATAAATAAATAAATAAATAAGATTTGAATGTTCCAGAAGCATAGAGGGCTCCATCATTCTGCAGTGTATGAAGTTTAGATTTAGGTTGGAATACCTTGTTCACGTAGCTGGCTAAGAAGTCAAAAGCCAAGACAATAATAAGAAAACAGGAAACTGAAGTACTCAGTTATGAACTTCTTTGACGTCAGTCACATTATTGGTCTCCAACAAGCTTTGTTTATTCTCTAGAAAATCCGATACGTCAACAAGAAGTCCATTCTCTCCTTCTGGTCTATGCACTCCAGTCCCTTCAAAATGTCCAGCTGGTCTGATCATAGCATACTAACTCCCCTGTTCCAGATCAGCTACATACTCCTACAGGCTCAAATTCATTCTGTTCAATTATTATCGAGACCTGGAAATATCCTAATGATTTTTTTCACATTAAAACATGGTGGTGTTTCCCTTCGCTATGGTTACATCAGCAAACCTGGCTGTAGGGGTGGACCTCCTGTGATATATTGTGACAACATTAAAGCTACATGGGTCATGGTGTCTGATCCTTCCTGTGCTGGCAGTATCACTAAATGAACCCTGAACCTACACTTATTGTCACTGTTTACAGTCCACTCAAATCATCTAATGTTTTTATTTTCTCAGAGCTTGGGGCATTGCTTGCATTCCACTGTGCAATTATTTTAATGGGATATTTTAAGATCCACATTATTAACCACAGTAACCCTTTAACTAGTGATTTTAACTCCAGTCTCGGCTTTAATCGGTTTGTTAATGTCTCAACTCATAGCAAAGACCATACTCTGGATCTAGTCTGGGATACTACCATGAAACCCTACTGCCATATGATTTCCCTCTCAGGCTATAAAATTGCTCTTTTTGGTGCCTTACTTTATACAGCATCAAACACATTAAACTAAAAGAACTAACCCCAGATCGATTACCATCCCCTATCTTTTGTTCACTTTGCAATCTTCTTGCCTGAAAATCACAATTTGAGTTGAATTACTGAAATAAATGAACTTTTCCATGACATTCTAATTCATTGAGATGCACCTGTAGCTGCTTATCCAAAAAGTCTACTCAAATCCTGTCTACTATGCATTTCCCCTTGATAACTGTGGGATTGTCTTCACTTAAACCTGCAGCAGCAAACCTACTCTCCAAAAGCCAGGTTGGACCCCAAGAAATTACAGGCTGAATTCCAAACCCTCATTCATCTCCAAAATACTATGACTTGTTATAGCTACACAGCTCCAGTTACATCTTGACAGTAATAACCTCTCTGAGCCTTTTCAATCTGCCATTTGACCCAAACACGACACTGACACTGCTCTCATGAAATTCATCAATGACATCCTCCATGCTGTGAACTCTGGCCTATTATCTATTCTCATCCTTTTCAACCTCACTACCACCTTTGATACCATCTCTCACCCAGTATTTCCTGAACACCTCCTGGCCTTGGAGTTACAGGTGTTGCTCATCAGTGGTTCACCTCCTACCCCCAACAGCAATTTATGCTAATGGAGAACTCCAGGTCTGAATCTTCTGCAGTTACACAAGGTGTTCCCCATAGGTCGGTTCTCTGCCCACTTCTATTTATAATTTATCTCCTTGCTTTGGGCAGCCATCTCACTTCTCACCTTTTTAAACCATTCAGAACCTTATCCTTTCTAACCTCCTCAAGGTTTATACCCGAGAGTGATCCTCCTGTGCTGATCTACAAACTATTCTGCCCTTCTGTTTCAATTCAGAAGGTGCAGAGCATTCAGCTGCACTGCTCAAAAACTCTTTCTCCTTCATATTCATCAACTGGACTGCATATTTTATTCACATTACACTTAAAACTCATTTGGCCTATTCTGTCTTATTTGATTTTAATTTGAGCTATACACTTAACAGAAGTAAACCTTACTGGTTACAGATCAGAGCATTAGCATATACAGAAGTAAATGCTTTAATGGAATTAATCAAGCATCATCCAAGTCAAGTCATGAGCCATGTCAAGAGGCTCTTATTGTTGTTTCAACCATATACAGCTGAAAAAAACAACAACATTCCTCTAGGACCACCACTACTTTCTAAATTACAGATAAACATAGCTCTTTAAAACTAGATTTTAATTGAAAATAGAACATTGCTCCTGATGACAGCAAAAAGAAAGCCTTTTTAAAAAAGTTTTAAATATTATTTTAATCATGTCAATGTCTTCAGTCTCCTCTCCTTTCCTCACTCCTGCAGCAAATATAATTCAATATTGACCGGTAGCCTAGGTCTTCTGGCCCCACAACTTTAATTTAATGCTGTATAACAAAGTTAGTTGCAGGAGATTGGTACCAAATGTACTGTGAGTGTCTGTGTCTAGGAAATGGTCAGTGGTAAAGATAAAACTCAATCAATTGAGTATGGCTAAACTTCTCTTATTGTGCTCTTTTTCAGTGAAAGGAAATAAGAAATATGCATGTTTATGTGGAAGAACCCTGGAATAGTTCTCAAATTAGTTTTTTTAAGTGCACAACAATTGCAAATCTCTTGCTCATAAACATACACAAAGACACACTCATGCATTAAATGAATCATCTTTTCAGAAATCTGTTTCCAATCAGCAAGTGAAAAAACTCTTCATAACATTTTCCAGTGAATCATACAGACTGCCATTATTACTTTGGTGTGTTACTCACTGAGATATATAAGAGAGAGATAAGTGAAGACACAGATATGCTGTCACACACACAAATCTACAAATTGATATATTAGTCTAAAATGTATTTCTTTAGATTATAAAATGTGTCTGACGGTCAGTTCTGCCAACTGTTCTCTAAAAAATTTTAGTCCTACATTTTGTGAGACCTTGTAGCACCTGCAATTTCCTCTTCCTCTTGAGACTGAAGCAAAGCTCACGTTTTTAGACATGCTCACTCTCTGGTTCAGCACAATTGAACCTTGTTTGTTGCTATGACTACAGGCTACATTCCAGGTTTCTGTTCTGAAGAGGAGGAAATAAGAGGCTTGGCCTCACACACCTCTCAAACCACACACACACTCGGAACGACAAGTCGTGAACCCTGAGAAACTCCCAATCCATATGGCTCTTCACATGCTAAACAGCTGTCTGAAACCCAGAGTCCGGAGTATTTGTTTCACACACTCAACAAGGTGCATTTAATTTCCAACAAGGGTCTGTGAGAAAGGGCATGTAGAGTGGATAAAGGGTTATGAGCATCAAGGTTTGTAAAAACTATAGAATAGGATGAGGAACATCTACTCTACCAGCCATATAGCTCAGGACTTCTTTAGACTGTAATGGATTTTGTTTATACATCTCATCGATTAAAAATAATTAAAAAGTTCCCAGCTGTTATCTTGCTTTAACTCACCCACTTCAACTCAGTAAGCATGATTAATTAGCCGTTCAGCTGAATCCGATATTATTTATTAGAGCAGAAAAACCACTAAAATCTACATGACAATGGGGTTTTTTCAGGACCAGGGTTGGGACACTGCGCTCTATGGTTTAGATTTAAAATGGTTTAGATTTAAAATTTTACAAAATCATAAGTCAGGAAGCCAGTGAGGCAAGTGCTGATGGCTTTTAAACATAATGACCAGTCACCCCACTATCTCACATCACCCTTTGTCCTTTTTTATTTGGTGAATCACCATCAAACTACAGAAGTAAACAGCTTGAGAGCTGTACTCAACTAGTTTAAACAGCCTACTGATTCAGTGTAAATGTAGCTTAGGTTTAACTTTTGTAGATAGTTATTTCTATTCATGTTCATTGTATTTCTGTTGTATATAAAACACTAAAATAGATCTGCAAGCTTAAGACATGGTTAAGTCATAACGTTCACACTACTGAACAGTTTGCTCCTGGATTGTTTTATATATTAATGATTATGGACAGATTTCGAGATTCTGAATACAGTTTCTTCACTGATGTCTTTTGTCAAAAAAAATGTAAAAGTGTATTAAAATGCAAAGTCTAATGAATAATGTATGCCCCTCCTTGAACCGCCACCTTATTGTGGTGGAGGGGTTTGAGTACCCGAATGAACCTAGGAGCCATGTTGTCAGGGGCCTAGTGCTCCTGGTAGGGTCTCCCAAGGCAAACGGGTTCTAGGTGACGGGTCAGACTAAGAGTGGTTCAAAACCTTTATGGAATTAAAATCAAGGACCGTTACGTCGCCCGGACTGGCGTCACCGGTGCCCCACCCTGGAGCCAGGCCTGGGGTTGGGGCACGCAGGTGATCGCCTGGTGGCCGAGTCTTTGCCTGCGGGACTCGGCCGGGAACAGCCCGAAGAAAAGACATAGGCCCACCACCCGCAGGAAGGAGCATAAGGGTCCGGTACAGTGTGTTTTGGGTAGCAATCATGGGCGGGGGCTCCGACGATCCAAACCCTGGACAAAGAATCTGGCTTTTGGGACATGGAATGTCACCTCACTGGGGGGGAAGGAGCCTGAGCTGATGAGGGAGGTTGAGCGGTACCGGCTAGAGATAGTCGGGCTTGCCTCCACGCACAGCCTGGGCTCTGGAACCCAACTCCTTGAGAGAGGTTGGACCCTCTTCTTCTCTGGAGTGCCCCATAGTGAAAGGCGTCGGGCTGGGGTGGGCTGGAGTTTTCCCCGGTAAACGAGAGGGTTGTTTCCCTGTGCCTTCTGGATAGGTGTCTCACTGTTGTTTTGGCTTATGGGCCGAACGACAGTGTGGAGTACCCAACCTTCTTGGAGACCCTGCGAGGGGTGCTGGAAGGTGCTCTGACTGGGGACTCCATAGTTTTGCTGGGGGACTTCAACGCCCATGTGGGCAATGACAGTGATACCTGGAGGGGCGTGATTGGGAGGAATGGCCCCCCTGATCTGAACTCAAGTGGTGTCCTGTTGCTGGACTTCTGTGCTAGACACAGCCTGTCCATAACGAACACCAAGTTCAAGCATAAGGGTGCCCATCAGTACACGTGGTACCAGGACACCCTAGGCCGGAGATCAATGATCGACCTTGTGGTCGTGTCATCTGACCTTTGGCCGCATGTCTTGGACATTCAGGTGAAGAGAGGGGTGGAGCTGTCAACCGATCACCACCTGGTGGTGAGTTGGATCCGCTTACGGAGGAGGATGCCAGACAGACTTGGCAGGCCCAAACGTATTGTGAGGGTCTGTTGGGAACGTCTCGCTGATCCCTCTGTTAGGGGGATCTTCAACTCCCACCTCTGGGAGAGTTTCAACCAGATCCCGAGGGAGGTTGGGGACATTGAGTCTGAGTGGACCATGTTCTCCTCCTCCATTGTTGACGCAGCCATCCAGAGCTGTGGCTGTAAGGTTTCTGGTGCCAGTCGCGGAGGCAATCCCCAAACACAGTGGTGGACACTGGAAATAAGGGATGCCGTCAAGCTGAAGAAGGAGTCCTATCGAGCTTGGTTGGCTCAAGGGACTCTGGAGGCAGCTGAGGCATACCGGCAGGCCAAGCAAACTGCAGCCGGGGTGGTCTCGGAAGCAAAAACTCGGGTCTGGGAGGAGTTCTGCAACATAGCGTGGTGGTCAGGGACAGTGCCTCTAGACTGGGCGACCGGGGTGGTGATCCCTCTTTTTAAGAAGGGGGACCGGAGGGTGTGTTCCAACTATAGGGGGATCACACTCCTCAGCCTCCCAGGGAAAGTCTATTCCAGAGTATTGGAGAGGAGAGTCTGACTGTTAGTCGAACCTCGGATACAGGAGGAGCAATGCGGTTTTCGACCTAGTCGTGGAACACTGGACCAGCTCTAAACCCTCCACAGGGTGCTCGAGGGTTCGTGGGAGTTTGCCCAACCAGTCCACATGTGTTTTGTGGACTTGGAGAAGGCTTTCGACTGTGTCCCTTGTAACATTCTGTGGGAGGTGCTCTGGGAGTATGGGGTCCGTGGCCCTCTGTTAAGGGCTGTTTGGTCTCTATATAACCGGAGCAGGAGCTTGGTTTGCATTGCCAGCTGTAGGTCAGATCTGTTCCCAGTGCATGTTGGACTCCGACAAGGCTGTCCTTTGTCGGAGTCCAACCGGTTCTGTTCATTGTTCTTATGGACAGAATTTCTAGGTGCAGCCAGGGGCTGGAGGGAGTCCAGTTTGGGGACCACAGGATTTCATCGCTGATTTTTGCAGATGATGTTGTCCTGTTGGCTCCTTCAAGCCTGGACTTACAGCATGCACTGGGGCATTTGGCAGCTGAGTGTGAAGCGGCTGGGATGAGGGTCAGCACCTCCAAATCGGAGGCCATGGTTCTCGACCGGAAAAAGATGGCTTGCACCCTCCAGGTTGGTGGGGAGGTCCTTCCTCAAGTGGAGGAGTTTAAGTATCTTGGGGTCTTGTGTAAGGGAAGGATGGATCGTAAGATTGACAGACGGATTGGTGCAGAGGCAGCAGTAATGCGGTCTATGTACCGGTCTGTTGTGGTGAAGAAGGAGCTGAGCCGGAAGGCGAAGCTCTCGATTTACCAGTCAATCTACATTCCTACTCTCACCTATGGTCATGAGCTCTGGGTCATGACCGAAAGGGTAAGATCCCGGATACAGGCAGCCGAAATGAGCTTCCTCCGTAGGGTGGCAGGGCGCTCCCTTAGAGATAGGGTAAGGAGCTCTGTCACCTGGGAGGAGCTCGGAGTAGAGCCGCTGCTCCTCCACATCGAAAGGGGGCAGTTGAGGTGGCTTGGGCATCTGTTTCGGTTGCCTCCAGGACGTCTCCCTGGAGAGGTGTTCCAGGCATGCCCCACTGAGAAGAGGCCCCGGGGAAGACCCAGGACACGCTGGAGAGACTATGTCTCTCCGGAAGAGTTGAAAGAAGTGTCTGGGGAGAGGGAGGTCTGGGCATCCCTGCTTAGACTGCTGCCCCCGTGACCTGGCTCCGGATAAGCGGAAGACAATGAATGAATGAATGAATGAATGAATAATGTTTAAAAATCTATCACCTTTCTTATTATATTAAAGCATTGTCAAAAAGTGAAATAGTTTAAATGGTTAAATTAGCATTATAATCTAACCATATGATGTTTGACGGGTAATGAATTTACCTGTCTGTGTCAAAACTCTGAATAAACTCTTTATTTGAATCAGCTTATATTAACACCAACTGGTGTGTCACTGTAACTCTTAAAATATGTGTATAGTTGCAATATACTTAATAATAATAATAATAATAATAATAATAATAATAATAATAATAATAATAATAATAATAATAATAATAATGATGATGATAAAACACAGAACAAGATGGAACATAAGTAATTTGTATTTTATTTAATTTATTTAAAAAAGCAGACTAGTTGTATAATTACATACATGACTAAGGGGTACAGGTGTTCCTATTAAAGTGGCTGGTGAGTGCATATGAACAAAATAAAGTGATTTAAGTTATTCTTTGATTTAGGCTCCATTTATCTTTTGCCACTATTGTCCCTGTTGTAGATTATGTGAGAGAGTAGGTGTTTATATGCATTTATAATATATGACATTTCCTTTCAATCAGAAAACCAACAGAATTTTTGCATTGCTGTACGATTCACATATAATAATGTTTGCACTATGGATTTGTTGTTTTGTCCAACAGGTGATCTGATTGGCCTGTTTTCTCTGGACATAACAAAGCTGTACTCTCTCTATATAGCTGTTCTGACTTTGAATTGAAGTTAAAATGTACCTTTTTAAAAAAATAAATCTGATGTTTTTAAGGATTGGCCCACAGCCGGGTTCGATTTACCACACTGTATTAGCCTTATAGCCAAATAAAGCTAATTTAATTCCCATTTGACCCATATTGGCACATATTTAGAGACCTTACTGTTATTCTTGCATTCACAGTACAGGAATAAACCCAACAGGGTATTCACTAAACAGACAGCATAAGATAAAAACAGTGTAATATAATCCAAAAAATCCACTGCTACAGTCAAACATGGACTTTCTCTGTGGAAATTTCATTGTAGAGATAACGCAGAATTTATTCAGCACAACCAGAGAATATTTTTCTACACAGACATAACAATTGTGAATCACAGTCAGTGAAACATGTCTCTTTATTCCAGCATTTTAGGATAGCAAAATGTGTTAGCACTATTCAAACTGACAGGCAATGAAAAAACCCAGAAGAGTGCTGAAACCTATTTTAGATGCTAGTTACACCTACGGAATACATCATATTAATTGTAGCAGAAGCTGAAATAAATTACACACAGGTAGAAAAAAATTAAATGACATGCTAATGCTAATACTTTTGGGTCAAGTGGCAGAGCAGTGGGTGTTTATGTCAAAATATATCACGATAATGTGGTAACTTGTCATTATCAATTTCATATTATTAACAATGGGTGCCAATCTGTTTTAGAAGAATAACTATGAACTTTAAGATGATCATGATTTCCCAGATCTACAAACCTGGTTATGATACAAAAGGTCGGAGGTTTAATTTTCTATAAAATAGTCATTATACCTCAAACACAAAAGCTCTGTTTTCTAAGACAGAAATCTGTGCTTTTATTTTTTGGATAAAATTAGTTTATACCAACGATACTATCATGATACTTTCAGCTACTAATATGCTGGGTTTGGAACTACATGTGCATCTCAATGAATTAGAATGTCATGGAAAAGTTAATTTATTTCAGTAATTCAACTCAAATTGTGAAACTTGTGTATTAAATAAATTCAATGCACACAGACTGAAGTATTTTAAGTCTTTGGTTCTTTTAATTGTGATGATTTTGGCTCACATTTAACAAAAACCCACCAATTCACTATCTCAATAAATTAGAATACTTCATAAGACCAATAAAAAAACATTTTTAGTGAATTGTTGGCCTTCTGGAAAGTATGTTCATTTACTGTACATGTACTCAATTCTTGCTAGGGGCTCCTTTTGTTTTAATTACTGCCTCAATTGGGCGTGGCATGGAGGTGATCAGTTTGTGGCACTGCTGAGGTGGTATGGAAGCCCAGGTTTCTTTGACAGTGGCCTTCAGCTCATCTGCATTTTTTGGTCTCTTGTTTCTCATTTTCCTCTTGACAATACCCCATAGATTCTCTATAGGGTTCAGGTCTGGTGAGTTTGCTGGCCAGTCAAGCACACCAACACCATGGTCATTTAACCAACTTTTGGTGCTTTTAGCAGTGTGGGCAGGTGCCAAATCCTGCTGGAAAATGAAATCAGCATCTTCAAAAAGCTGGTCAGCAGAAGGAAGCATGAAGTGCTCCAAAATTTCTTGGTAAACGGGTGCAGTGACTTTGGTTTTCAAAAAACACAATGTGCAAACACCAGCAGATGACATTGCACCCCAAATCGTCACAGACGATTCAAGCAACTTGGGCTATGAGCTTCTTCACCCTTCCTCCAGACTCTAGGACCTTGGTTTCCAAATGAAATACAAAACTTGCTCTTATCTGAAAAGAGGACTTTGGACCACTGGGCAACAGTCCAGTTCTTCTTCTCCGTAGCCCAGGTAAAACGCCTCTGACATTGTCTGTGGTTCAAGAGAGGCTTAACAAGTGGAATATGACAACTGTAGCCAAATTCCTTGACACGTCTGTGTGTGGTGGCTCTTGATGCCTTGAGCCCAACCTCAGTCCATTCCTTGTGAAATTCACTCAAATTCTTGAATCGATTTTGCTTGGCAATCCTCATAAGGCTGCGGTTCTCTCGGTTGGTTGTGCATCTTTTTCTTCCACACTTTTTCCACTCAACTTTCTGTTAACATGCTTGGATACAGCACTCTGTGAACAGCCAGCTTCTTTGGCAATGAATGTTTGTGGCTTACCCTCCTTGTGAAGGGTGTCAATGATTGTCTTCTGGACAACTGTCAGATCAGCAGTCTTCCCCATGATTGTGTAGCCTAGTGAACCAAACTGAGAAAGCATTTTGAAGGCTCAGGAAACCTTTGCGGGTGTTTTGAGTTGATTAGCTGATTGGCATGTCACCATATTCTAATTTGTTGAGAGAGTGAATTGGTGAGTTTTTGTTAAATGCGAGCCAAAATCATCACAATTAAAAGAACCAAAGACTTAAACTACTTCAGTCTGTGTGCACTGAATTTATTTAATACACAATTTCACAATTTGAGTTGAATTACTGAAATAAATGAACTTTTCCACGACATTCTAATTCATTGAGATGCACCTGTATTTTTAAAAGCAATATAATTCTGGGGGCACGGTGGCTTGGTGGTTGGCACGTTTGCCTCACACCTCCAGGGTTGGGGGCTCGATTCCTACCTCCACCATGTATGTGGAGTTTGCATGTTCTCCCTGTGCCTTGGGGATTTCCTTCCTGGTCCAAAGACATGCATTGTAGTTTGGTTGGTGTCTCTAAATTGTCTGTATTATGAGAGTGTGTGTGCCCTGCTATAGGTTGGCACTCCATCCAGGGTGTATCCTGCCTTGATGCCCAATGATGCCTGAGATAGGCACAGGCTCCCCGTGACCCGAGAATAGATCGGATAAGCGGTAGACAATGAATGAATATAATTCTGACTTCATACTATTTAACTCTAGGTAGGATAGCATGCCATTCACAGTAATAATAATAATAATAATAATAATAATAATAATAATAAAAATCACACACCCTGCAAGTAATGTTTTAACTTATTCAAATTAGATTTTAACTATAGCATTGGAACATATCCCAGAAATTGTGAAATGGCATATTATTGAATTCCATCCAAAAACCCAAATTCGATCGGGCAGCCGCTGTAGACCCACCATTATGGTAATTTCTAGAAGACTTCAGAGTAATATTGCTGATTTAGGACATGTTTTGCTTTAATGGACATAATTATGAGGACAGCTACATCTGCATTAACCGTCTGAGATGCTTTAAACAGGTCTCTGTTCAGCGAGCCAAAACAATAAGGCCAATGTTCCAGCTGCTCATCAGATTCTGTTACTGGTGAACAGATTTGACACTGCATTCATGAACATAATACGAAACAAACAAAATACCTACATGGTAAAATAAATACATGAATTATGGGGATGTGACATTTGTTACTTTAACTGCAAGCTGCATTTATTAAAATAGAAACAGTATATTATTAAGATAGAATGTCAGATGACTGTCATCAACGGGTATATCAACAAGATTTAAATTAAACAGCTAATTGTGCCTTTTTTCACTTTATTTAGATATTCCAAGTTACAACTATCAACTATCAAGGCAAAGATAATAAAAAAATGTTTTTGGTCACCACATCATCTTATTCATGTAAACATGTTTTAAAGATTATTATTAAATTCATTTATTTTTTTTGTATTTTTGTGAAACTGAGTGCAGCATCACCAGATGAAGTGATTTGAAGTGTGGGCTAGGTATAACGACCCCAGCGCTATAGATTCATGCAGCCAGGCAGTGACAGGCAGTCCTATCAGCTGAGTGACCCACCCCCTAGATTTCATCTCAGCTCAATATTCTAGCCCTTTTTTTTTTTTTGATGCATCCAGTATTCATCATCAGCAGTCATGTTATGGATAGTGCTTGTGTACAGCAAAGTCATAATTCAGACAAACCAACCAATCTTTGTGAGTTGTGAATGTTTGAGGTTTAATACACACTAAAGCTTGATTCAGACAGTCATGGTAGATATTTATATATACGTGACAGAGTTTACCAGGTTGTCAATTAATTAATAGTATCTTCTTTAACGTTTGTCCAAACAAAGGAGAAATGCCTTGAGAGGTCAGAAGAGAATGTCCAGATCATTTCAAACTTACAGGGAGGCTGTGGTAACTTACTATTTTATTTTATTTTATTTTATTTTATTTTATTTTATTTTATTTTATTTTATTTTATTTTATTTTATTTTATTTTATTTTATTTTATTTTATTTTATTTTATTGAATGTAATTTCTATTTATTTATTTATTTATTTATTTATTTATTTGTTTGTTTGTTTGTTTGGTGTTTGGCACATCATAGCTGCCCCTGCACTCTGACCCCAACTTCCTCAGCTGGGATATAGAAAGAAAAGAATTTCACTGTGCTGTAATGTATGTGTGGCGATAATAATAAAAGCTTCTTCTTCATATGCACTCAACTCATTCAACTGTGATAAGCAGAAAAGCAACTCAGAACACACAATATGTCAAATCTTGAAGCAAATGGCAATTGTGTAAATTCTGGTAAAATAATTTGCTTTGCATTATATTTATTGCATCTTCACTATTGTGTGTAATCTGGTGAGAACAATAATATTTAATAGATGAATAATATTTAATCATTGCAGAAATACTAAAACACTTTTACAACCCTATTAGAAATGCAATGTTCAATTCAATGAACATAACTCAGTATTTTCCTCATCTTAATACAAATGATTTAATTTTAAATATGACAATGGATGAATTTATTCATCACTTAATCATTAGTCTTTGAACTGGATCCCACTGGGTACCTGGTAAGGGGGAGTACTGCATTGAGCATACAATCAGCATTTGTTTCATGGTTAAATCAGCATAGTTGATCTTCATGTTTTATCACGAGCACTAAAAAAACATGTACATAAATATTCAGTTAAGAATTCAGAAGCCTACTGAGGAAGCCAACAGAGACAACTGGAAAAGAACACCAAGCTGTGTACAATAATGACAGTACTGCCCACTCATTTCCAAAGAAATCCCTGTCTCTGACTCACTCACTCTCTCTCTCTCTCTCTCTCTCTCTCTCTCTCTCTCTCTCTCTCTCTGTCTCATGTACACATGCTTCTTGGTAACCTATCCATGCATTCCATCTTCGCAAATGCAGCCACACATATCCTTCCTTACATGTCTCAGATCAGAGTAAGCTAATTAAAAAAAACACAGACTTTAGGTCTCAGTATCATGTGTTGTTGTAAAACATGCAATAACAAGTAAAGAATGTAATAGCTGTTGTGTAATGCAAAATTATATACCAATTAATTTCCTTTTCTGATTGATTTCATTGGATCCCTAAAAACAAATGCATAAAAGAATATTGTTCAGAAATGCAAGTGCAATTAGGAATCTTTGAATGCCACACAGTAGAGCTGTATGCAGTGATTGGCAAGCCAAAGTACAGCAGTAAAAGTACAAGAGTGCAGCAGTGTCTGTTTCTTGAAGCAGTACTGGCAATTTGGATGTTATGCCACATCACTAAACAGACATAGGGCCTTTGAGTCACACTGTAATGCATAGACTTTATTTTTGAAGTATTATTACAATAATTTCTCTTCACTGTGGCAACATGGTTCGAAATATCAACATTTCATTCATAAGTTCATCATCAGGGATCTTTTTCACATTACACTGATCAAATCTGGCATGAATAATATGAACCATCTGAATCTATTTGTTCTGCTGCCATAAGCTCAAAGAAATCAGGTACATCTTAATGATGGGCTCAACAAACCCTTTTGTCTTGGGAAAGGCCAAATCCGCATGTCTAGGACCTCTTGCTGCCTCATGTGCTGTTTAGACAGAAGCCATTTTGGTGAGCCAGCTTGTTCAGTTGGAAGGGTAAGCTCTTCCACGTTATCATGTAAGGATACAACTCTCAATATTAACATGTCAGCTGAAGGAGCTACAGGTGCTACTCAAGCTGGAGCACCATTTTTGTGATGTTGTTGGCAGCAGGCATGCTGTACCTGATGCGTTCTCTTATTCAGAAAACTGGTTGTATGTACAAACCTCTGTTTGACAGTGTAAAGCAGGGGTGTCCAATCTTATCCGGAAAGGGCCGGTGTGATTACCATCATTGTAATAAAATGAACATTTTTTTAGGGACCACAGATTTATTTTTTTGGTAAATATTTTGTTTTTAGGACATCTGTCACATACGTCTATTCACTTTTGAGTATTTTCTTTCTCTCAGTTGTACTCCTTCCTTTCTCTTTACTGGTCAGGAAAGGCAAAGTTCCTCTCTTCCATTTCTATCTCCTTATCCTCCTGGCCCTTCCACTCTCTAGTGTTGAATCAACATTTCCTACTGAAGCCTTAAATCATTTTATCAGCAGAATGTTTCATGCTTCTATGCAAACTTTCTGACTTTCTGACTTACTAAACCAGTAAGGTCTAAGTACGACCCTCTCTAGCTACAAGCACAGTATCTCTAAATCACTTCATGTGCATGCTCCCTAAATTATTGCGGTGTACCTTTATCGCACTTCTCCCCTTGGATCACTCCTGAGCTTCAGGCCTTGAAAACGGCTGGGCATAGCTTTCAGTGATACAACAAAAAAAGCCTCAATGTTCATATCATGGCCTTTACTGACCACATGCTGACATACAGGTCTGCTCTGAAATGTTGCCTGCTAATAGCATTTCTCCTCCCTAATCAGTGGTGGGAAGAGAAAAAACATAATTATCATAATAATTAAATAATAATTAAGACAATTATAATAAAAAAAAAATTAAGTTGTCTGGTTAAAAAATGTATTACTTGTAATTACAACTGACATGCAAAAATGAGATCTGATGAACACATTTTAAAATATTTGTAAATAAATAAGTGATATATGCTGAAGTGACCACCAACTTAATTACCAACACAGTATAAAGAAAGGAATTTTAGCTAGCCTACTAAATGCTACTGGGGTTTCAGTTCATTAGCTATCTAGTTCATTATCCTGAGTGTAACAGGCAATCAGTACAGAATATTAATTATAATACACCTTAAACTGTATAGCTTTTACAAATATCAAAAGATAATGCTAGCTAGTCTTGCTCACACAGCTAGCTAATGGCTTACCTGTATCATATGTTTCTTTAGGTTAAAATGAAAATGCCAACAATGGTTTTGTATAATTTTCAGATAATTAGCATATTGTTTCCTTATAAACCTAATAAATCATTCTAGGGATTCTCATGTGTCTCTATTGTCTCCATGGTGCTGACAAAGCATTTGGTACCTGTGTAGACTTTGAGCACAAAACTGCTTTATTTTGATTTGGCCTCTTAATCAGAATTTGAAATCCAGCAGTGTTTTTTAAAAACTTTTTAATGGTGAACAAAATGAATGTAATAAAATTAAATAATTAATCTAAACTTTCATCACCATCCATAACTTACTGCATGTACACCAGGCCTAGAGTACTTTATTGTAAATAAATTCATATGTCCCTTGACTCTGCTATGTTTACATTTAGTTTTCCTACCCACTTACCTCTGACTTCTCATGAGGATTTTTTTCTGAATTTCCTGCTCACATTCTCAATGATTTTACCCCACATTCATCATGTCACTCATCATGGACTTAATTAAGAAATGCAACTCAGTGTCATGCCAGCTTGATAGTTTACTCCTCTTCTTAAAGAATATCTGTCTAATATCTCTTCTTCAAATTCATACTGAATCAACGCATCTCTTACCACAGCACTGTGCCATTAGATCTAAAAGCTGCTGCAGTCAGATCAGGATTCTGTCCCATCCACAGCACTGAAACTTTCTCTTAAAGGTAGGTAATGATATTCTTGCTGTTTCTGACTCTGTGGCCCTTAATATATTTCTTCTTTTTGATCTTAGCTCTGAATTTTACACAGTTTTCACAATAAACATTTCGCCTGCCTCTCTGTTATTTGCATTATTTGTACCACGTTCTTGTTTTATGCCTCATAGACTGACAACACTTCATTGGTATTCAACAGCACAAATCCCTCCATTGCTCACCAAAGGCATTCCCCAGGAATCTGTTCTTAGGCCTGTCCTTTTCATAATTTACATAACATCCCTCAGTCTCATAATTTGCTGCCATGGTCTGTTGTGCTGATGACACTCTATATACTGCATATATGATCCATTTCAATTCGATCACTGTTTATCATCTTCCTCTCTCCTTACTTACCTCAGTCTCTGATCCATGACACTAAGATCTGGATGATTTCCTTAAAATCATAATGGACAACACAGTATGTTCATTAACTGGTCCCAAATCTCCTGTTTTTGCTAATTCTGACCTATGTATTGACATCGATGAAATCCAGATTAAACACTCTGAAACTGTCAATAATCTTGGTATAATCATGTACTTGTTACTTGTTTATTTGCTATCCATGATTTCTATCCATCCTTTGTCCTCATCTTTATGGCTTTGCTATGTCCCTTTATTTGTGTTTATTTGTCCATATGTTAATCCTTATTCATGTATCTCTAATTTATATCATTTTCTATTTTATGTTTTCTCTCTGTTTTTTCATGTTTCTCTAATCAAAGACAAACAAATACAGTCCTAGATTCTTATTTAACACAGTCACAAAGTTAGGACTAAGACCAATACCAAAGCACTAATCCCAATAGTATATGCTTACCATAATTACAGTACTCAGAAAAATTCTGATTTTCTTTTACACAAACAGTAGTCAAAGTAGAGATGAAAAATTCTGACTGTGACTCTTTCTGGTATCAAAATATAGGCCAATATCAAGCTTCCACTTGAACTTCAAGATCCTAGAAAAGATGCTACTTTAGCAGCCGAACTCATACTTCCATCAAATACAGGAATCAAATACATTAAATCTTTCAGTGCTGGTTAAAGTAGTAAATGACCACTGGCCTTTAATCAGGGTTGGAGTGTATTACTTAAGTTTCTTCTAAGTTTTTAAGTATTATTTTAAAAAAAGAAGCAAATTTTAAGGGAATCTTAAGAAAATGTCTTTTCCCTGGCTTAGCTGTGACCATGACTTACTGTTATCAGTTTGTACATGTTAATGGAAACTCCTCTAAGAACACAAAAGTTTGGTGATCCACAAGGTTCTGTTCTGGGCTCAAGGTAACTTTGCTAACTCTGTATACAATTATTTGTAAACATAATATTAGTTTCAACAGCTATAATAATAATAAACAACTGTAAGTTTCAGTGACCAGATGACAGAATCTAGAATCACAGTAGGATTATATTAATGTAGCCATTAAGGTAATTAATAAAACATCTTTAATTATAGGTGGAAAATGTGTTTATTTAGTCAGATATTTTGTTTAATATATTTTTATATGTGATGTTGTAGTGGTGTGACACTTTATGAGACCTAATGCCTATGTTTGTGTTTGACTTAGCTAGATCTGCTGGAGTCTTCTCTTGCACAGTATATATCCATTTAAACCACTGTAGTGTAGTGCGTACATAATAATTATAATAGTTCTTGCTTGCTGTTAAGTGCTGTCCTCTTTTACTATGGGCTTACCTGAGTCATCCTGATGCTCCATCTCTGATATTTTTCTGTTGCTATGAATAGTCCCACATGGTGACCCTAAAGATTTCTGAAGATTTTCACTGGCATTTCACTGGCTTTTTCCAAGATCCAGCTGTAGTTTTAGTCAATCTGTTTCCATTGTAGCCTCAGTTCTTCTGCCTTGGTAATCTGTCTGCCTCATAGTTTAATATTTTGTGCATTGTAAATATATTTAAGTTACTGTAGCCTTACTGTCAGCTTGAACCCATCTGTCCATTCTCCTCTGATGCTTTCATCTGCCCATAGAACTGTTGTTCATCATTCTATGTGCTCAAGATCCTGCTGAAAATCCCAGAAGATCAGGAGGATTTTACACCCTTTAAAATCTCCACAATGGCTTTTGCTTTGACACATACAGTATATTAAAAAACACATTGTGTTGATTGTTTGGACCATTTTTCCCATTTTGGTCATTTTCAGTTCTCACCCTAGCTAGTTTTCCAGTTTCAGTTTTTAAATAATATATAAAATTTGTAAAAACAACATTGAATCTCACAGATTTTTTTCTACTTTTGCTACTAAAGTAATTTTGTTACTTGAATACTTACATCTTTAAATAATATTCTTTTAGTAACATACCTTATGCAATACTGCTCAGAAGACACTATTGCCTAGAAACCAAAATTACATCACACTGTATTTGTTACGTCTCAAAAAAAAAAGCTTCATAATAAATACACAAATAAAATACACATCAGCACAATGACCTTTGAATCAATGATTCCGTATTTAGCATACAAATGAACAGCATGTGTGCATCCATGCATCCATCTGTTAACACTCTGCTTAGAAGGCTGACTGAGATGAGAAAATGGTAGGGGAACTGTGCATTGTGCTAAATAATGTTCTTTATAATGGCCAGGAGGAGTGAATGCTTGTAGAAAGGCAATGACTGAAGCACCAGATTTGTCAAGGAAATTGATATTATACATTATAACATATATGATGCTGTTTCTGTTTTATCTGTGCAAATGTTCAGGTTCTATGCATTGAAAACTGTAAGTATGACAATTGGATATTTTCAGTAATGGATTTCTTTATGAAAGATCGTAAAAACATGATCATGCCTCTCATCATGACAACGTAATGCAGCGTGTTGAGGAACAAAAACCCAATAAAACAAGCAATTCTATAAATTTAGCCATAATAATTATTTGGTGTGACCATAGCTTTCCTTCCAAATAATATGATTTCTTTATATGCGCGACATTTCAAGTACAGTAATTTCTGTAAGAAAACACATACGCATAATGTATAGGTTTCTACATGAATATATGTATGCTCTGTAACAAAATCCTTGTTCATATACATTAAAGGCTTGCTTTAAACCCCTAAAACTAAAACTATATATATATATATAATATTTTAGCCATGATTTATTTTAATTTTAATACAGTTATTATACGTACAGTAGTTGTTGTCACATGATGGTTCATGTCACAGTTACGGAGGCATTATGTCTCACCACCAAGCAATGTTAAAAATAGAACATAAATCAGATCTGAAATCTCATAGATGAAAATCTGATTTAAAAAAAAAAAGTTTTATAATGTTTTATAAAATGTGGAATGCATACTAAAATGCTTAGCATCTTACAAGAATGGCTACGTATGTCCATCACAGCTGTAGTTATATTTATTCTCCTTGTTTCTTCCTGTTTGTCTTTGACAGATGACCTGAAGATTACATTATCAATCTTTCCAATCTCTTTTCTCTGCACTAGCTGGAACAATAGTGCAAAATGTCAATAGATTGTAAAATTTGAATGCAAGATTTATGATAAATAGATAGATAGATAGATAGATAGATAGATAGATAGATAGATAGATAGATAGATAGATAGATAGATAGATAGATAGATAGATAGATAGATAGGAACTTTATTGTCATTGCAAAGTACAGGTACATAGCAACAAATAGCAAAGAAATGCCATTTAGCATCTACCAGAAGTGCAAATAGTAGAAATTGTGCAAATGAACAAGTGTAGATAAATATGTACATCAATAAATAAGGCTATGTCAGTATGTGCATAGAGGAAGTATGTACAAGATGTATTTACAGCAGATAAAGTGTTAAGTGTAATTATATTGTGCAAAATGTGTGCATTTTGTACATTGTTGTGGCATGTGAGAGCCGGAGGTGGAAGCGTTCAAAGACATTTACATTTACATTTCTGGCATTTGGCAGACGCTCTTATCCAGAGCGACGTACAAAAGTGCTTTAGTTCTCACTCACTGAATACATTAACACTGGTTCAATAAGACACAACTTGGGATACCATTAGCCTAACACTGAGTTGTTTTTTTTTTTTTTTTTTTTTTTTGTTGCAACATATTACGTAAACTGGAAAAATAAGAGCTAGTTTAAGTACTTCAGGAAGAGGTAAGTCTTCAGTTGCCGTTTGAAGATAGTCAGAGACTCGGCCGTACGGATACCTAGGGGAAGTTCGTTCCACCACCTCGGTGCCAGAACAGAGAAGAGTCTAGATGTATACCTACCTTTTCCCTGAGAGATGGTGGGACCAGTCGAGCAGTGCTAGTGGATCTGAGTAAGCGAGGTGCAGTGCGAGAAGTGACGAGAGCTTTGAGGTAAGATGGCGCTGGTCCATTCTTGGCTTTGTAGGCAAGCATTAGTGTTTTGAATCTGATGCGTGCAGCTACCGGAAGCCAGTGGAGGGAACGCAGCAGTGGGGTGGTGTGGGAGAACTTGGGCAGGTTGAAAACAAGTCGTGCAGCTGCATTTTGGATCATTTGCAGTGGGCGAATTGCGTTCAGAGGTAGACCTGCCAAAAGAGAGTTGCAGTAGTCCAATCTCGAGATGACCAGAGATCGAACAAGCACCTGAGTAGCCTGTGTGGATAGAAATGGCCGAATCCTTCTGATGTTGTACAGAAGAAACCGACATGAGCGTGTCACATTAGTGACATGGGAAGAAAAGGATAGTTGATTGTCCATGGTTACCCCAAGGTTGCGAGCAGAGGCTGTAGGGGAAATCATGGAGTTGCTCAGAGATATCGCGAGGTCTTGGGCTGGGGATGGATCATCTGGAATTATCAGCAGCTCGGTTTTGCTGGGATTGAGTTTCAGCTGATGAGCAGTCATCCAAGATGAAATGTCCGCCAGACACGCCGAGATCCGAGCAGAAGTCGTGGTATCTGAGGGAGGGAAGGAGAAGATAAGTTGTGTGTCATCAGCATAGCAGTGGTATGAAAAGCCATGTGAGGATATAACTTTGCCAAGAGAGTGAGTATAGAGGGAGAAAAGGAGAGGACCAAGCACTGAGCCTTGCGGGACACCAGTCGAGAGTCTGCGTGGAGCAGATGTCAATCCCTTCCATGTTACCTGATATGAGCGACCATCCAGGTAGGAAGCAAACCATTCCCATGCTGTTCCACAAATTCCAAGACTCCTGAGGGTGGACAAGAGAGTCTTGTGGTTTACTGTGTCAAAGGTTTACTGTGTCAAAGACTAGGAATATCAAAGATAGTGAGAAAACTAATGCACGGCTTGGTAGAGTCAGCTAGGAACAATAATTCGCGTCTAAACTAGTGTGCGCTCTGCTTATATGTCCGGGCTGCAACCCGGAAGTGGACTCAAAACTCGGGCGAGGGCTCCCTCTGGTGTTGTGACTTGGGCTGCGACGTTACAGAGCCCCCCCGACCCCCACACAAGCAACTCCAGGTGCCCCTGTGGGCAAGGTGCAGGCTTACCGGGGTGTGCACGGTGAAACTCCTGTCAGAGAGGGGTCCAGAATGTCGGCCGCATTGGGCATGACTGTAGTGAATCCCTGAGAGCTGGGGAGGTCAGTGAGGAAATCTATGGTGAGGTGGGACCAGGGCCTTCAATGAATGGGGAGTGGCTCAAGCAAGCCCTCCAGAAGCTGGCAACTAGTGCAAGATTGTGCTCAGGGGGAACAGGACTTGACATATTGTTCCACGTCTTGACGTAAGGCGGGCCACCAAAACTTATGCTTTACAAGTTGTATTGTCTTATGTACACCCAGAGATAAGAGACTCATAAACCCACCGCAGAACATGTTGTTGAAGCATGCTAGGTACATATAGAAGGTTTGACGGGCACTAGTCAAACCTCCACCAATTCCCATCGCACGGGGCCCAGGATGGTGGTAGGTGGCAGGATGGATTCTGGGGCTGCGGGAGAGCTTTCAGTCTCGAACTTCCTCGACAGAGCATCTTCTGTGCTGTTCTTGGAACCAGGGTGGTAAGTAACGAAGAAGTGAAAGTGGGTGACGAACAGAGCCCACCATGCCTGGCGTGAGTTAAGGCATTTGGCATTGCGAAGATACTCGAGGTTATGATGGTCGGTGAGGACAAGGAATGGATGGTGGGCCCTCTCCAGCCAGTGATGCCACTCCTCCAGGGCTGCTTTGATGGACAATAATTCGCGGTTGCCCACATCATAACTTCTTTCAGCCAGGATAAATTTACAGGAGTAAAAGGCACATGAGTGAAGCTTGCTAGGGTTACCATGTCTTTGGGACAGAATGGCTCCTATCCCACAATTGGAGGCATCTACCTCCACGAGAAAGGAGAGATTGGGGTCAGGATGCCAGAGGATGGGAGCTGTGGTAAAACTCCTTTTCAACGTTATGAATGCCTATTGGGCTTGTGCTGTCCAAATTATGTTTTTGGGCTTGCCTCATAACAGTGATGTCAGAGGGCTGGCTATGGTACTGTAGTTACGTATAAACCTTCGATAAAAGGAGTTGCAGCTCCTTAATAGTCACTGGCTCGGGCCAGCCAGTGACTGCTTGGACTTTTGCCTGATCCATCTCGACTCCCTGCTGAGAAATCACGTATCCCAAGAACGTGACATTTCTTTGCCTTGACGTACAGGTGATTGGTCAACAGGTGGGTAAGCATGGTACGGACGTGCTGTATATGTTCCGTCAGGGAGGAGGAGTAGATTAAAATATCATCGATGTAGGCAATAACATATTTGTTAAGAACATCCTTAAACACCTCGTTGATGAGGGACTGGAAGACTGCCGGGGCATTGGTAAGTCTTTAGGGCATGACATGGTACTCAAAGTGTCCACTGGTTGTATGAAAAGCGGTTTTCCACTCGTCCCCCTCTCTGATACGAATCAGATTATATGCGCTGCGCAAGTCCAGTTTTGTGAAAATCACGGCCCCTGTTCCAGGCCCCTGTTCTAGGGCAGCAGGTACTAAAGGTAATGGATACGGATACCAAACAGTTATGGTGTTGAGGTCCCTGTAGTCTATGCAGGGCCGGAGCCGGCCATCCTTTTTCCCCATGAAGAAGAACCCCATCGCCGCTGGGGAGGTAGAGGGTCTGATGTAACCTGTGGCGAGGGCTTCCTCGATATACTCCTCCATGGCCCTCCTTTCCAGGATGGAGAGTGGGTAGATGCGGCTTTTAGGAGGCATGGCATTGGGGATCAAGTCGATAGCACAATCCCACGGGCAATGGGCAGGGAGGTCCGCGGCCCTATCCTTACTGAACACCTCCCTTAAGTCGTTGTACTCCCAAGGGATGGTGGCCTGGATGGTACTCTCAGGACATTCCACAGTAGTGGTGAGGCATGGACGGGGTATACTGCTGCTCTCCCCATGAGGGAGAGCCTTGGATTGGGCATTAGAGCCTTGGATTTGTCATTAGATATCGATCGATCGATCGATCGATCGATCGACTAGGTGTAATCTATGAATTAACAATATGTACATTATAATTATATTATACAGAGAAAATGTAGCAGAATGTGCAGGGTGAAGCAGAACTGCAAGGTGGTGAAGTGTAGTGAGACATGAGTGTCCTAGCGGTATAGTGTTGAGTTCAGAAGATTTATGTTTGTGGGGAAACAACTGGCCCTGAACCTGCTGGTTCTGCTGCGGATGGACCTGTATCTCCTCCTGGCTGGAAGGAGGTTGAACAGTTTATGACTAGGGTGGGAGGAGACTTTGAGGATTTTGTGTGCTCTGCGCAGACATCTACTGTGCTGAAGAGACTCAGTGGCAGGTAGTTGGGTGCTGATGATGCGTTGGGTGGTTTTCACAACCCTTTGCAGTGATTTCTTTTCCCACACTGTGGAGCTACCATACCACACTGTGATGGAGCTCAATGCTCTCAATAATGCAGCAGTAAAAGTTGGACGGGATCTTTGGGGATAGGTGAACTTTTTTTTAATCTTCTCAGGAAGTAAAGATGCTGTTGCGCCTTCCTAACCAGAGTTGAGGTGTTCTGATGCCCAGGAACTTAAAGCTAGAGACTCTCTACTTCAGACCATTGATGTAGATAGGGGAGTGTCTGCTGCTGTTAGATTTCCGGAAGTCCACAATGAGCTTTCTTTTTTGTTTATGGAACACCATGCTGACAGGCTTTGGATCTCCTCCCTGTAGGCCGATCCATTGTTGTTGCTGATTCGACCAACAACTGTGGTAGCATCTGCATATTTGATGAAGATGTTGGAGTTAGGCCGTGGAACACAGTCATGGGTGAACAGAGAGTAGAGCAGTGGGCTCAGCACACAGCCTTGTGCTTTTAAATCTGACTACAGCAGAGCCAGGGTCGACCTGAAAAGGGGCATTAGGAAAAGCATGAAAAGCATGAACATAAACTGCGCATCGAGGAGCACTTCCACAGCAACTCCAACCCAGACACATGTGGAAAGGCATCCAGACCATCACTGACCACAAACCTTCAATACAGTCTTTACCAACCAGCAATGCCTTCCTCCCAGACGAGCTCAACCACTTCTTTGCTCGCTTCGACAAAGGCGTCAAACACCACACCAGAAATGCTGACTCCTCCATGGTTGTTCATCCAATGTCACTCTCCACAACAGAGGTACACTCAGCACTGAGCAGAGTAGATCCACGTAAGTCAGCTGGTCCTGATGGCATACCCGGATGTGTACTCAGGACTTGTGCTGACCAACTGCAGCAAGTCTTCACTGACATTTTCAACCTGTCACTGGCCCAGGCCACTGTTCCCACATGTCTGAAGTCTACAACAATTATACCAGTGCCCAAGCATTCCTCTGCAAAGTGTCTGAATGATTTCCGCCCTCTTGCACTCACCCCCATTGTTATGAAATACTTTGAAAAGCTGGTTCTAAGTGACCTCATAGTGAGTCTCCCAACCACACTGGACCCACACCAGTTTGCCTACTGTCCAAATAGGTCAACAGACCTTAAATTAATTAAGCATTCATTTTACACCTACTGAAGAGGAGACTGAAGGTTGACACCCACCTCAAACTGAAAGAGAAGAACCACAGAAAAAGAAACCAACAAGGGCTGATGCAGTTATACTCTATTATAGTTAACAACAAAAAAAATATTTTTAAAACAAGAAGTTTCAGAATTAACCCAAGCCCAATATTTTCAACATCGCATTCTATGTCCGACTGATGGAAGTGGTAGTTTGTGCCACCTGTAAACTGGTAGCACGGTGTATTATCCCATACACTGTAATATGGGTATTCATCCTGCCTTTCCAACACATATGTTTATGGAATAAAGTGTTTCCTAGTGTCATATTATTATTACTGTGAGCACATTAGTAATGCTTGTATTGTGCTGTTTGTTTGTTAGTGTAAATTCATCTGTTCAGTGATGTTAGACTGGTGAGAAAACGGGCAACTTTGGTGCAGCCAGCAAACACAGATGAAAGCTCAACAGTCTGTGAAATGAGCATGATACCAAACTTCAATATTTACCATTCCCCATTTCCCCACAGAGCAACCCAGACTGTGAGCATGCACATGAAATGACACTTATGGACATAACCTTTAGAAAGTTTAACATAAATAATGATTTGGCATTGTTTTACAGCTAAACTGTTGCTAGATGAATCTCATGAGTTTCAGAGTTTAATCATTTCAAATGTGGCATGTCCTTGATGTGATTTGTAATACAGAGCATCTTAAAGAACAAGTACAGAAAGAAATTAACAAAGCAAAACTACTGGAATTTGATATTCATAGCCTATTATCTTAAAGGAGAAGTTCACTTCCAGAACAAAATTTTACAAATAATTTACTCACCCCTTTGTCATCCAAGATGTTCATGAGGAAAACATTTCAGGAGTTTACTCCATATAGTCGACTTCAATGGTACTCGTGAGTTTGAACTTCCAAAATGCAGTTTAAATACAGCTTCAAAGGGCTCTAAATGATCCCAGCCGAGGAAGAAGGGTCTTATCTAGCAAAACCATTTGTCATTTTCTTAAAAAAATTAAAAGTTTTATACTTAGCCACAAAAGCTCATCTAGCACTAGCTCTGGGACGGTGTCCTACATACTATGTAATCAAGTCAAAAGGTCATGCGCAAGGTAGGCGGAACCAGACCCAGGGTTTACAAAGTGAACGTGCATTTTGAACAAAAAATTCACACAAAGTTATATGTCTTACATGCAACAACTTTGGATCGGTCCTCTTTCTCCACACTAGTAAACACTGGGTGTGTAGTTCCGCCTGCTTCACACATGACCTTCCGATGTAATTACGTAGTACATAGCATCACGGACGCACATCCCAGAGCTAGTGCTAGATGAGCTTTTGTGGTAAAAAAGTATACAATTTTTTATTTTTCGAAGAAAATTACCGATCGTTTCGCTAGATAAGACCCTTCTTCCTCAGCTGGGATCATTTACAGCTCTTTGAAGCTGCATTTAAACTGCATTTTGGAAGTTCAAACTCAGGGGCACCATACAAGTCCACTATATATACTGATTTCTTGAAATCTTCATTTCTTTATGACTGAAAAAATAAAGACATGAACATCTTGGATGACAGGGGGTGAGTAAATTATTTGTAAATTTTTGTTCTGGAAGTGAACTTGTGTTACATGCTATAACTTTTTTTTAAATCTGTGAGAAAAACCATGAACTTCTTTGAAAAGGTCTGAAAACACCATTATTTATCAATCTTGCAGTTAAAACACCTTTAGTTGATGTCAGAATGTGTATTTTCACAGTTGTGTTCACTTATTTGGATTCTCATATACCTGTACTAAACTTAGAGAAGGTTAGAAAGTTAATTTAAAATAAAAACATTGATCTTAAAGTAGAGATGGCAAAGCGTAGGTAGAAATGCACACCTAATTTTTCATCAGCCAGTGACATCAAGAGTTTTAACAGGCCACCAGACTTATGAGAAATGAACTGGAGATTAGCTATGAAAGAGCCAAAGTACATATTCACACAAACACAACCCACAACAAGTATTTTCCTGGCCTGTGTGCATCCTCTGTCGCCTGAGGGAGTGCATCTGCTGCATCATGATAAACATAGTAATTTCAGCCTCTCAAGAGCCAAGATTTCAACCATGGAGAATCTGCAGATCACTGCTTTTGAGCACAATAGCTGCAATTATTCTATTAAAACATCATGCACCAGCCAGAAAAGCCTTAATGAAGATTCAATGAAGCTTTGTTGATGCTTAAAATTTCCTGAATTAAATGGAAATAAATATGTTCTGATTTCTGTTACATAAGAACAAGACACACATGAACACGATACAGAACTAATCTTCTAATTGATCCTGTTTCCACCTTCTGGTCTCCTATCTGGTTAAATTGCCATTGTCTGGTCAATTGTTGACAGGTGACTGATTAGATGTTGGCTGTTTGTCCTCTGTCTTCTGAAGAAGATCAGGGAGCAAAATATTTTTGCTGGCAAACTTCTAGTCTGCAGTGGCAAGTCTATAGTTCTACTGGACCATGCTGAACAGATATCTTCGATAAGAAGGTATCTCAGATAAGACAGTGCACAACTACATTACATTCACTTCAGCTGTTCAGCATGGTCCAGTTTCATTCACAATAAAATAAGCAATGTGGTGTCTTGATCTCATACCAATCTTATATAGCCTTCAATGTAAAGACACATTGTGCCTGAGAATTTTAGCAAAACATAAGCCCTGAAGAGTGTGTTAGTGAGACAAATTTCCTCTTTATTCATGATTTCCTATTTGTGTAATGCAAGAAACTAGAATACAGAAAATGGGAAGAGGAAAAAAAAGAGGAAGAGCTAGAAGTTTTACTAATAAAATGTGAAAAAGTATCATTTCTGTGCCGCACACAAACAGGTAATAAATCTGCACTATAAAAATACTTATATGTTTAAAAAAAACTTAAAAAAAGCCTTAATGAAGCTTTGCTGAGTTTTGAATGTCTTGAATTACATGCCTATTAAATGTCTTGAATAAGCACTATATAATTGGTGGCGGTAGCTCAAGTGGTTAAGGCTCTGGATTGTTGACTGTAAGATCAGGGGTTCAAGCCCCAGCACTGCCAAGCTGCCACTGTTGGGCCCTTGAGCAAGGCCACCAACCCACCCTACTCCAGGGGTGCTGTATCATGGCTGACCCTCTGACCCCAACCCCCAAGGATGGGATATGTAAAGAAAAAAATTTCACTGTGCAGTAATGTATATGTGACAAATAAAAAGCAAGTTAACTTAATGCAAAATTACATCTGTGCATGTGTTTATGTTCTTGAAGATAAAAGTCTCTCAGCTTTTACACTGAACGCCTGAATTCTCCAACCTCAGAAGAAAAGAAACAGAATTTTCCAAAAAGTAAAATGTAGTGTCAATAGACAGTCATAGATAAATGGTCGAAATTCAACAACTATATTGCTTAACAGGGAAAATCCCAAAAATAAAAAAAAATCATAATGGTTGTTATTACTGTCATTATTGTTATTATTAATTAACAATTATTATTAATTAATTAATTACTACTAACAAAATTCACACATGAACAGATGGCTAAAAGTGATGTTTCATTCTCGGAAGAGCTGCCTCTTTTGTCTTTTCTTGAAGGTTACTCAAGAATATGCAGATAGAAAAAGTTACTTGGTTCATTCCAGCATCACAGAACCATGAATGAGAAGAATTTTAAACAGCATAACACAAAGCTTATTATAGCAATCAAGATAGAACCTAGGCTAATTTTATGTCTGCTTTTGCAATTTTTTAACCTTCTTTATTTGTCTAGCAGCTTAGGAGCCTGTGCTCTTGCTGCCACAAACCAGATTTGGATTGGGCAAGCACTCTGGTTACACTAGCCAGTGCGCTCTCAGGTGGTTTTCACTCGGTTTGCTGCAGTTCAGCTCTGGGAGTGATTGTTCCTGGCACTGCCCACAGCATTGGTCTGGTTTCAAACTCGCTCAATTCTATTGAACCAGGGGCATTTGCATTGATCTTACGTCATTAGGCAAATGCAGAATACAACACGCCACTTTACTTCCTGAAAAGTGTGCATCTGAGTATGAGCTGTGTTGATGTTTGTGTTCATGTCAGTGATTTTTCCTTTGAACTGTGCCTGTCAGGTTCTGGGCTGTTTTGTTTTTGGACGCTAGAGGTCCTCGTGAAGCTCCTGCGCCTGTGCAATTAGTGTATTGCTTTCACATGTGTCTCGTTCGGGTGTGGGTATTTAAGTCTCTTTGTTTCTCGGTTTCGGGGTTTGGGGTCTTTAATTGTCTGTAGTCGGCGTTAGAGGTTATGTGGCCGGCTTTTTGGGTGGGCCTTTGGTGCTGTCTCTGTTTTGTGCTCGGGCTTCGGGATCTGCCTTCTTCTCCTCGGGAGTTTCTCCTTCCCTTTGTTTTTGTTTCGAGTCCCAAGTTTCCCTCCCGAGTTTCCCTTTCGAGTTCCGAGTTCCGAGTTTCCCTTTCGAGCTTCCCTTTATGTTTTGTCCTTTTCATTGCATTTTCATCCCTCCGATGATGATCTGGATCTGAGGAGCCCTATAAGGAGCACTAAAAGAGCACTAGATACCAAAAGCCTGACAGTGCCTTGTTTCAGACTAAACTGCCAGTGTGAAACCCCTCTCAAGCTCAGCTAAAAATGGGAGGGATGCATTAGGAAGGTGTAAAACCTGTGCCGAATGAAATATGTGGATCAGATGGTCTGCTGTAGAGCATCTCAAACATGTCAAGTTTGTCTTGTTTGATGATGGATATAACCAGTCCTCAAATTGCTTGGGACTAGAGCTTATAGGATCATTTAGACCTAATCTTTCACTTGGAAGGAGTGAAGCAAGCAAAAGAAGCCCAAATTCCACCATGGACTGATCAAAGGAAAATTGCTTAAGAAAATGGTTAATGCTGGCATTAAGGCTGCCAGGGCAAAACTGAAGCTTGATCCTTCACCTAATGCAACAGATCAAATGCCTGAGCCATTGTTTTGGTATATGAGCACATGTGAGTGAATTGACTACTCCACTGTGTTCCAGATTGTTAAAAGGAGTTCTTAGTCATCCGAGAGTGCAAGCAAGCTGTGACCTGATATGTAAGGTGTAGGCTACAGCATGTGCCACATGGTATAATACACCCAATTCTATATCTGAGACACTTCTTAAGTTTCTTCTTAAAACACCTGAAATTACATATTGTGATGCTGGCGCACACACCACCGAACGCAAGCCACACAAAATCGGTCCTCACCCCTCTAAAGCAGTGGTGCTGAAGAAACAGTGGCACTTCAGCACCAAGGACAGCGCATCTAAGTGTGGCTACAAGGCAGGGCGTCTGAAAGCACTGATCAGCCAATCAGTGCTGAAATTCTTCACCCTCAAAGAGAAGGTTCCTGGAGGAGACCAGGCTTGGCACTAGAAGACGACTGAGAGAGCTTTGCACGATCTCTCTCTCTACTTATGTTCCAGAGTTTGCAAGATAATGACGCTCCCCATTCTGCTGAGCCAACACCATGCTCCTGGGTTTGACTCACTGCATCTCTGCCTCGCTATCCTGCTGCTTCACCCGCACTCCACCTCCACTGCTACAGCCTCCTGCACCTCTACTGGCATATCATTTCAACGTCCTCTTCAGTAGAGTGCAGGATTAATATTTAAGACACTCTTATCCTCAACAGAATCAGCAATTAAATTATTAAAAAATAAGCATTAAAGCTTCAGTCAAGTCAAGCATCTTGCCTCCAGAATAGATCGATGTCATTGGATAGGCTAAAAATGTGAGGTCAGTCACAGATTGGAAGTCGCAAATAATCAGACCCATGCACAGGAGTAAAAACCTTCCTTGTTTTATTTAACTAAAAATGGCACGACCTAACAAACGAAACAAGAAATAAAAGTACATAAATACTTGAAAACATGACTGAAAACAAAACTCAACATGGCAAAACAGAAACAGAAATACAAGGAACCGAACGCGACAGTAAACAACAACTTGACAAGGACAGACACAAAAGGGCAGATATAAATAAGGCAACACATTAGGCAAAATTAAGAACAGGTGACATAACACATGACATGATCACATTACACTCAACAGGGAGTAGCAATCCACCCACCAGCACCCCCTCTGGTGGTCTGGCAGTGAATTGTCCCAGTAGTTCCTTACACTGTGATAGAGGTGACAAGTTTGGTGTTAGTGCTCGGAAATGAGCACACTGGTAGGTTGTTGAATACGAGAGCAGGAGGTTTATTAACAAAAAAAAATGTAAAAGTCAAATAATTTGGAACAGATGTAAATTGGTGCTGGTGAACAATCCAAAAACCTCAGATGAAGAGCAGGAGCAAAAGGCACAGGTCAAGTAGGTAAAAGAGTATCCACATAGACCTTCCCCAATATAGACATAGTTGAGAACAGGGAACACATAAAAAGAACCATGCTGATTAAAATAGCCAAGAGTGAACTGAAACAATGGTGTTTATGAAGAGTTCAAACCAAACATACGTAATGTTGGGAATGCAGGGAATTGGTCCTGGTGGAGAAGTTCTATTCGTAGGTCGTGGTGAAGAAGAGATTGTGACGAGACACTAATTCTAGGAAACTGCCTTGGTATACTTCTACTTACATGCATCATTTGCAAGACAAACTACAATATGATCACATTTATTTTTTATTCATTCATTGTGCCAGCCATCATTCTTGTTTCATCGATGAACGGATCTTATAGCACATGCAGTATATAAACAGCAGAGGAAACGGCAGAAAATTGCTTTTCTTTGCCTTTGTTTCTTTCCCTTTCAAACAGGGATTTATTGGCAGTTCTAAATGACATAAAACAGAGGCTTTGGATCTGACATAATGGCATAATCGAAATATATCACAAAAAAAAAGGATTTATTTAATTTGCTGTGAACACACCTTGGAGATTATTGGAGATTTTTTTTACTCAAAATGCTTTTGTAGTGATTCAGCTGTCAAGAGAAGAATAATATTTCTATGTTATTATATTATTATGACTATAATTCTGTTAAATACAAATCATGTGGTTTATTTTAATCACCTGAGAAATGTTTGTGTAGCTTATTTAATGTGTAACAGGGTTACTCTCGGTATGGTGAGTAACAGTGTGTCTACGGATATGTGTGTGTGTTTAGTAGGGAATATGCATTTTTATATGTTAGTTCGGACCAAATTTCCCCACAGTGACAGTGTCACAAGGCAGACTCAAAGGGTTGGATGCAAAAGCAGGATATTATAAGAGGAATTGTCTAAAAATTAGGAATAGGCAAAAGGATTGCTGTAAATACAAAATGTTAGGGAAAAGTTCAATAGAGCAAAAGCAGGAATGTCAGATCTTTACAGGATCAGAAGTCAGGAAAAAATAGCGAAGTAAAAAAAAGAACCCGGATACCTCATACCTCACAGGAACTGAAACAAAAGGGTACAAACAGAGTGAGAAACAAACGTACATAATGGGAAACAGGTGCATGTAATTAAGACTCTGGTGACTGTGAGCGTGGGAGACATGGTGGTTCTTGGTGATGGAGTCGGTGGTGGCCGTGTTTGTTGGCTGCACTGAAATGGAGCATGTTATGTTATATGACGTGACAGACAGAATATCTGGTAAATCTTGTGGGTTGGCTGATTCCCACAATTATAACCACTTTTTTTTAATATATAATGAAACAAAACTAAATGAGCAAAATGTTTCCTATTTAGGTTTAGGCATAAAGCTGATTCATTAGTAAAAGGAATGAATGAATGTGTGTGTGTGTAGATCAGTGTTGTCTGAAAGTGTTGATCCACAGGTAGTTAATGAATGTCTCACGTAAGCTACTCCAGCACGGATAACTCATTTGTCTTCTCTGTATCTCAAACCTATTTTATTGCTTTCCTCCTCCATATTTCTCACATTCATTTCTTTGCATCTGGCTTCTTTTCTTTCACATCTTTCAACTTATACCCCTTTCTCTCATACATATTTCACACCTACACTGTGCTTTTCTCAGAATCATTTTACAGCCTGGATTCATTTACAGTGCACATGAATACAGTCTAGTGTTGGTCTGGTTTCAGTTGCTCTTAAAATCTTGCCAATTAATTTTGGGGTCAGAAATTATTTTTATCAGTTTTATTACATAGCAGGTGCATAGAGAAATCTGAAAGATTAATGTTGGTGTGGAACATCTTGCCCTGGTGCCAGTGTGAAAATAACTTCAAGTGTAAAAAAAAAATAAAAAAAAATCTTTTAGTAGACATTTTAAGTAAAACTTAAAAAAAAGCAACAACCTCAGTCTGGACTCTGAAAAGCAGAGATTCATTTGAACTTCTAGACTGCTATAAGATTCATGCATGTATTAAACTTTTGGTTCTATTTACTGCATACAATCAGCTTTTTTTTTTTACCATCAAGACATGTTTCATTTACATTTCACAGACACCCTTATCCAGAGCAACTTAAATTTTATCTCACTTTATATAACTGAGCAATAGAGGATTAAGGGCCTTGCTCAGGGGCCCAGCAGTGGCAGCTTGGTGGACCTGAAATTCAACCTCACAACCTTCCAATCAGTAGGCCATTATAAACAATATCATTAATATACAGTGATCATTTACCTGAAGAGGTGAACTATGCTTTACTATATCTTTCTGAAAATGTGATATAATTAGAGTATATTTTATAGGACTGGACACATACATACGTTTAAAGGTCTTTATTTTACTTTTATATCTTTTTTCAGTTAAAGGCCTGGTGTGCTACTGGTTCTGTACATGTACCATTTTGGTATAAATTAGAAGAAACCTTTATTTTTGTCACATATACATTACAGCGCATTTAATTTTTTTTTCACATATCCTAGCTTTGGAGTTTGGGGTCATAGCGTGATACAGCCATGATACATTCCCCATGGAGCAGGAAGGGTTACTCAGGGACCCAACAGTGGCAGCTTGGCAGTGCTGGGGCTTAAACTCTAATCTTCTAATCAACAACCCAGAGGCTTAACCACTTGAGCTACAACTACCCCAAACCACAGTACAGTGGATAGTCTAGCAACACGTTAGCCAGCTATGTGTTAGCAACAAGCTAACTTGCTAGCATCAGTTATAACTCTAACGCTAATGATTACCTTAGTGTGGTTAATATTATAGATTTAACCAAGTACTATACCTGTATATTAACTGATCTAAAGCCAGAATTGCTATCACCCCATTGAAAGGTAGAGAATGTTGTGTCAGGTCAGGTATCTTATAGAGATGTTCAGATGCTGCAATTTAGATTTTTATTTATTATTTTTAAATTTAATAGGTTAAATTGGGCAGTGCTAACTCTCTATTTAATATGCTAGATTACTGATCATAAGGTCCCAAGTTCATATCCCAGAGCTCCACTGCTAGGCCATTGTGCCTCATTTGTATAAATGAGATAAATGTAAGTTGCTTGGGATAAGGGTGTCTGACAAATGCAATAAATATAAAATCTAAATTCCATTAAATTCAGAAACTGTACAACATGATCAGCTTGAAACCCTGCAGAGATGTCTGTTTAATATACAAACTCACTTCAAACCTTTAATGCTCATAATCTTTTTGCAGGATCTCACAAAATAGCTTTAAAGCCCAACAAGCAGGGGGTTGTAAATTATTTATCCTTGAAAACGTTCAAATGGGAAAAGATTAAAAATCACACTTCTCGTTTTTGAAGCACCCAGAGTGAGCCTTTAATCCTGTGATTGGTATTTATGTGCATGAAAACAATTAGCTGGCATTTCTGGTGTGCAATTTTCTCAAGACAGTTGCTATGGAGTGAAGTCACTGTCAATAAACAACAACAAAATACATCCAAGCAGAAGGTAGAGGAAGAGATGGTGTGTATTGTGTTGTGCTGTTAATTTGTGGGATGGTTCATATTATCTACTTCTTGTTATGTCTGGATGCAACCAGACTTGGTGGGAACAGTTTCCATGGAGACGATTAGTGTGTGATCTCTATATCTGGAGCTGGTCTGAAGTATTACTACAACACACACACACACACACACACACACACACACACACACACACACACACACACACACCATTTCTCTGTAATAAACTCATTTATCCTTTATCAACCGATTGCTGTATGACCTTTTTAATTATACAGTTTATAATAGTATACAGTATCTCTCTCTCTCTCTCTCTCTCTCTCTCTCTCTCTCTCTCTATCTCTATCTCCATATGTGAGTCATATCTAAAGTATGTTCTTTAAAGGTAGGTACTTGTCTTGGCTAGACCTCTGAAGACTCAGTTACAGTGTTTGCCATTATGGAATAGAATAGTGTCTGTTCTGAGACTTAATTTATATTTTAAAATGTTATTTGCATAAAATTCCATTTTTTCCCATTGTCTGTATCGCTTATCCAATCTATCATCAGGTCACAGGGAGCCTGTGCCCAGGCATCATCAGGCAGGATACACCCTGGACAGAGTGCCAACCCATCACAGGGCACACACACACAGTACAGGCAATTTAGAGACCCCAAAGAGACTAGAAGCATGTCTTTGGACTTTGGGAGTAAACCCACCAAGCACGTGAGAATGTGTAAACTCTACACACAGTAAGCGGGAGCAAGACTCAAACCCTGGACGCTGGAGGTATGAGGCGAACGTGCTAAGCCACCATGCTGCCTATTTGCATAAAATATAAAAGTAAAATATCACACGGGGGGGGGCACGGTGGCTTAGTGGTTAGCACGTTTGCCTCACACCTCCAGGGTTGGGGGTTCGATTCCCGCCTCTGTCGTGTGTGTGGAGTTTGCATGTTCTCCCCGTGCCTTGGGGGTTTCCTTCGGGTACTCCGGTTTCCTCCCCCAATCCAAAGACATGCATGGTAGGTTGATTGGCATCTCTAAATTGTCCATAGTGTGTGATTGTGTGAGTGAATGCGAGTGTGTGTGTGTGTGCCCTGCGATGGGTTGGCACTCCGTCCAGGGTGTATCCTGCCTTGATGCCCAATGACGCCTGAGATAGGCACAGGCTCCCCGTGACCCGAGTATAGTTCGGATAAGCGGTAGACAATGAATGAATGAATATCACAAGGATAAACTTGAGTGCTTTTGACAAAATGTCCTTTTTAATTCACTGATCTGGTGAAAGGCTGCCGTATATCTGAAGCTGGAGCTAGAATAAAGTATATTCTGTAGGACAAAGATAATGCCTAGAGATAAAGTCACCTGTTCAAAGGTCCAAAGAAATGACTGCTGCTATTGACACAGCCTGCAATATCATCTGCTGCTCTTGGTCTCCTGTGCAAATTCTTCATTCTGAAATAAATATCGCTTCTCATACCTCAGTGTGTGACAATATTTATTGCATATAGCTCTCTCTCTCTCTCTCTCTCTCTCTCTCTCTCTCTCTCTCTCTATCTCTCTGTGTGTGTGTGTTTGTGTGTGTTACAATATGCTCCAGTTCTTAGTGTTGTGTGGACTTTCATTGACATTTAGATGAGATGCAGATGCATGCACATATTAGCCTCAGAGGCAGAAAAGTTTAACGGTACAAATCATATTTAAATCAGAATGTTACTGTCAAAGCCTTAACCAACGGGGAATAACATATGATGCTCTGTGTGTCTCTCACAGAGAATAAGGTCAGTGTGGATAAGCATATTATGAAGAGAGAGAGGGACGATGGGTAACACTGTGGACTTTTTTTGTGTTCTACTGCCAACTTTTTTGTGTTCATTAAAATCAGAGTTAAACTCTTAATGGTGTTCATAGTTCACAGTTGAGAAAAGACATGGGGAGATATTTCTGAAAACCTTTTCCATTCTCAGTTCAGATTACTGCATTGTTAATTAACTGTTTAACTAATTAACTGTATTGCACTTTAAATATTTTTTTTATAAAAAATCTTGACAAAGGCAATCTTCTGCTTTTTGCTCTAAAAATGTTTTAAAACTCATTCAAGAGGATGTCGTGTTAAATTTGTGTTAAATAACATGTGGCTGTCATTAATTGGGTAAACAAAATCAGGACACGATGTTCTGAAGCATTTATTCATTCACTCTTAGTTACTGCCTGGACAGGGTCACGGTTCTTTTAATTAGGCTACTTGTTTGTGTTTATTTTGTGAAATAGAACCAACCAAGGTTGTTAGAAAATATTCTGGGTTGGATTCTGAGTGAGTGGGACTAGAAAACCATTCACACACATCTAAGGATTGAGACCAATTACAGTGCATCCGAAATGCTTCACTTTTTCCACATTTTGTTATATTTTTTCTTCTCCTTTCATGTTGTTGTTATGGGGTGTTGTTTGTAGAATTTTGAGGAACATAATGAATTGAATCTAGATGGAATAAGGCTGTAACTTAACAAAATGTGGAAAAAGTGAATCGCTGTGAATACTTTCCGGATGCACTGTATGAACTCGAGTGAAGTAGCTGAGGTTGAGGGTCAGAATTCACACACCATGCTGACATAGCTGACATTTCTACTGCTGTGGTTTTTACAGTACGTCTAGAGTGGTAGGGTTCATCGTATTTCCTCAGTTGACCAATTCACCCCGTTTGTATTGAGTGAACACATTTCTAAGTGTATTATTACTCTATCAGTATTTTACATTCAACTCTTTAACACTTTGATTCCATGATGTTATTTTTGTACTTTGCACTATGACAAATATTTTCATGTGACAAATTGCTGACTAAGATTTTTGGCAGTAACAGTGTTTACACACTGAGCTTGACAATCTTGACCTGAATAAAAAATGTATAAATATCCAGAGAGGAGGGAAAAGAAGCTCCATGCATTCAAACATCTTTTGATTGTCATTTCCTCAAAATTATGTCAAAAATGTCAAAGTGGTGTTTTTTCCAGGGGAAGAAATGTCATGTCATGCAACTGAAGGATAACAGAACTAAATTTTAAGAATACATATTGCAGGAAATTAACTGATTTTAATTGCAATATAATAATGTTTTTAAACTTCTCATGCCGTAAGTAAATTATCCAAATATAATGGAAATCAGTAATGAAATGATAAAATGCTGATTTTCAATGAAACAAATGTTTTAAAAGATTTTTTCTTCTTTTGTATTACATAGTAAAATGCATGCAAATCTTTTCATTCAACTGGATTAATTGTAGTGAATATTGAATTGAATTTCGTTATGAACAATAATAGCAGAGTATTGTGTACATGAAGGTCACCAAATCCTGAGAATGGCTCAGACACATGTTATACTTCAAGTAGGGCAAATAACCTTCATCTGACCTGAAATCCAAGAGAACACAACCAGTGCTGTATACTTTTCTTTCAGTTTCATCAGCATGATGTTGCAGTGCATCAGTTTAAAAAAGTTTCATTGGATGGTTTCATATGTGTTGGACCTACATGGTTTGACCAGTGCAGTGATAAACCTCATGTAAGCTCCAACAAACAAAGCACATACATAACTACAATTCTTCACTATGTCATTTACACAACTACACCATCAACAAACAACAAATTCACCATACTACACTTCATTATGAGTCAGGCTGAAATATTACTCACTGTTAAACACAGGCTTGTGATCCCAAACTGTAAAACCTGATGAATGGTTCTGGACTAGCTTTCCACAGCACAAATAGCACCTTGTGGGACAGACAAAAGCATATAACCCAATGAGGAAAGCGCTGCGTGGTGACATGCATTACCTCTGTTGCAACCACCAAAGCAGACCAAAAGTTGAAAGTATTTACACCACTGGTCTAAGTGGTGGACATAGATCCTAAGAGCCAGGACTGGTCAAAGTAGATGAAGGCTTTCTTGCTCTGGTGAAACATGAGGCAGAGGAAAAAAATCTTGCAAGATGATCAACTGGCTGGTCACAGAAGGCACCTCCATTATGTAATGCGGTCTGGGACACAGAACAGCTTTGACCACTTCTGAAAGTCTGATCAATGAAGTGAAGTCAATTGAAGACAATTTTAGAGTCAGAAACATCACTGAGGCTGACTCTAAGGGCTCAAAAGGGGCCTCAGATAACCTTTCCAGGACCACAGAAAGATCCCAGGAAGGAACTCGCAGCCTACAAATAGGCCTTACCCATCTGGCGCCGCACAAAACCAGTGGATGCTTTCCCACAGAAGCTCCAACAATAGGTATGTGGCTAGTGGAAATAGCAGCCACATATACTTTAAGGGTAGCAGGGGCTAACCCTCCTGAGAGGCACTCTGGAAGAACTCCAGCACTGTACCAAGCTGCTCAAGCCAGCTCACCCTGGTGGTTGATGTAACTCTTCTCGAGGTTACCCAAACACCTTATGTGGGCAAGCACAACATCTCAATACCTGCAGCCAACTCTTCCAGATGAGCTAGGATGAGCCAGCCATCAATTCAGTAATTCAGTACATAAATGCTCTGGAGTTGCAAAGGAGCCAGAGCTGCATCCATGCCCTTTGTGAAGGTGTGTGGTGATAAGACTAAAATGAAGAACTCAATATTTATAAGCTTCAGTGAACTTCCTGTGTTCTGGCAAAATCTCAATGTGAAAATATATGTCCTTTAGATCTATCATGACAAGCTTTCGGCCGGCTGAATATGTGTGAATAAGGGAATTTGCTAATTGATTGCAAGGATCTACCGATACTCATGAACCTCATGCTCTACTTTAAACTTCCAGAATAACTACTGAATCACTAGCCTGCTAAGTAATTTTGGCATTTGGTGTGTTTTGTACATAATGTTTGTCCAGGTGAAGACAAAAGGCAGTTCTGGGCATGATTAAGCCTTTATCGCACGTTGTTAATTTTATTTTATTTTTTAAAAAATGCTCTAGTGATGTTAATAAAGTGAGGAAGAAAGAAAAATAATTTTCATAGACATGAAAGCGTGTGACACTGAGGCATCTGAGTGATCTAAGCTTATGCAACTCAGTCTACTGGTAATAATTCAAGCACAAAACAGTAATTTTCCATTCATCAGCCAAATGAATTCTCACTATCTCTATGTCTGCTGGCTTTCATAATATTCTGTGAGACAGTGAGCATTCTCCAGAGCTCATCTTACTCATGCTCATTCCGTCAGAAGACTTTTTCTCACCCAGAAGGTTTCTCTCTAAATAATTGAGGGCCCACCAAGGCTGGTCGTTGCTTTTTATCAAATGCAAAAAAATATCCCTCCAAATACCTGTCTATGTGCATGTGGCTGACAACTACTCTTCCTATAATGCTGTCATAACTTAGTTCTAACTAACAATTTCAAAGCTGTAGCTCTGCTATATCTTTTGTCATAAAGCATAATAATACAGTACAATAAGCACAGTCATACAATAAAGCATAACAATTTTATTTAGAAAAAACAATAAGATTCCTGGACATAAATAATGAAATATCATCATTCGTTGGCCCACCACTTACATACACTCACCAGGAATACCTGTTCCCATTTCATGCAATTATTCAATCAGCAGTGTCTCAATATAATCATGCAGGTTCATGGGAAGAGCTTCGTCAGTAAAGTGTATCTCAGAATGGGAAAAAACATGACCTCAGTGACATGGCTGGTGGTGCCAGATGGTTTGGTTTGTATAGGTCAGAAACTGTTGATATCCTGGAACAGTCTCTAGAGACTAAAAAAAAATATCCAGTGAGCAGAAGTTCTGCAGTCAGAAATGTTTTGATGCACAAGGAATGATAAGATAAAAATGAAAATGATTCTTGAGGGCATGTCATTTTAATATGTTAATAATTTGCATGTAGAACATCTAGAGTGGTTAGGTGCAAGAGTGTACGGGTAATACTCCATGTATATTCCAAGGCTGGGTGAAATGTGGAGATGAAAAAAAAAGCTGTGGTTCCCCAACTGTGCAGTTGGCTAAGCCACAGATTTAACCAAGGTATCTAAGAAAGAGTGTGGGGTGTGGGTTGCATTTATGTCCAGGAAATTGTTCAAAGGCCTGCTCCACAAATGAGGTTTGTATCAGAGGGTTGCATTTAAATGCTCATACTAATGCCTCTTACTTGAGAGTAAAACCTGGAATTGAAGCTGATGCAATTATGTTAACACCAGCTTTGATCATTTTAAAATAATTTAAGTGGGAGGAACCTTTTCCAGTTGCACATACTGGGTCAAACTTTTACTCCCAGAGGGATTATTCTCATCAATTCTTTGACAGCACACACCTTAGTGGGTTTCCTGTGCCTACCACAGAAACAGAGAGGGCTAGTATTCCAGGACATGGTATCCTCTGGGATTCCATGAAGTTGAAACACTTCATTAAAATTACTCCAGTGATTTTCATAACAATGGGGAGTTTTGTGGTGTGACCAATCAGCAAACTGAATGAGATTAAACTTTTGAAGACAGAAAAATCAGTAACAAAAATATATGATATGAGACCTGGGATGCTGGTTCTTTTCTTGAGCTCTCATAAGAGGATGGTTTGTGGAATGTTTTTTTCTGCTCTTGAGTTCCATCATGAATTCTCAGAAAGGCATAGGCTTTGGTATGCTTGGACAATTGATGGTAGATGTGAATGAACTTGAAGTGTATGAAGAAGAGAGTCTATCTGCCCTGACAATATGTTCAGAGATTTTTTTTCGCTGATTTAACATATCTAAGGCAGAGGTGTCCAATCGTATCCAGAAAGGGCCAGTGTGGGTGCAGGTTTTCATCCCAACCAGACAAAAGCCATACCTGAGTCTATTGAAAGCCAAGATCAACTGATTAAACAGGTGGAATCAGGTGTGGTTCCTGCTTGATGGGAACAAAAACCTGCACTCACACCGGCCCTTTGCAGATAAGATTGGACACCCCAATTTAAGGTGTCAGTGATCAATCAGAATTAATAAGAATTGATGAACTACTCCCTCCAGCCAATGCCTTCACTCCTCTCAGGCTGCACCAATGGCTAAGGGTTCTTCATTTCCTATGTTAAAATTTTTCTCTACTTCCTAGAATAGAAACTGCTGAGAAAGAAAAAAAACGTGACACATCTGAAAAGGTGCACTTGTGAAATAGTACTTGAGAGTTTGAAGTGTCTTGAATTTTTCTTTTAGGAGTAAGGTCAGTGGATCTGTCACAAAACCAAACCCTTAATAGAAGTGAAACCAAGGTGAAACTTCAATAGGTTGTCAACCGGAAACTCTGCAAATCTTTTCCAGTCCAGGGTTGTGGCCAAAATGTTAAAGCTTCTACCTTGGTTTGGTTGTTTCTACTCCAGGATCTTCAAACATATAACCCAGAAACATGACTAAAATTTTATGAAATGATTTTTCTGATTTTTCTTGGAATGACAAAGATAATTTTGTCAGGACTTTATGGAGATCTTGGTGAAGATGATCTTCCTCTGAGGGTGAAAAGTCAAGGCCATCAATGTACATCTCCATAAGCCACTAAGATATTCACATAGAACATTAATGAACCATAGTAACAAAGTGTTTACCAAACCATAGGACATTACCAAATATTCATAGCATCCAAATGTGGCAATAAATATATTTCTTCTTACTTGTTTAATTGCTGAGAGGACCAGGGCAACTGCATGTGTTTTTGATGGCAACTGCAATAAGGCCTATTTAATCAATTTGTGGCCAATGCCCTTTCTCCACAAAGAAGATGACAGCTGTTTGTACCTCCTGTTTGGCTGGAATGGAAACTGTGGCCATACTGTCCCTTTGTGGCTAAGACAAATCATAAGCTTTATATCTCAAATAACAGTCAACACTACTGCTCTATTGTAGCTGGCCGGAAGTACTCTATCCTCCTGTCAGCCTCCTATTGAACTATTCGTGTGAGTTCTACTCAATGACGAACAGCAGGCAAAATCAAGAAAATGTTCTGTAATTAATCAGAAGCTTTGCCCAAAAGAAATTACTCATATACTCAGTCCCTAAGACACAACATCTGAGAGTTATTAGTGAAAGGCCTGATTATGAAAGTTCCTGTATTTGTCTAAGGTTGTATATATCTTAGGAGAGAAAGCGCTTAGATTATCATGTGATAAATCAGAATATATAATAAAACCTGAATGGCTAGAATATAACATTTCACACACACTCTTGATTGCTATTCAGGATTTGTGTTTGAGTATACTGGGCTCTGGGAAAGCCGATGACCAAAGCTAAATCCAGACATCCTTAGCCTTCATAATTCCATGGGGGCATTGCCTGACCTATCATCTTATGGCATTTAAAATGTTCTTTACAATGTTTTATCCAATATCTGTATATATATTTTAATGCAAGTATCGTTTTGATGATCATGTCATAAGAGTTCACAATGTCCTACAAGTCCTCCAGAATCATGTAATGATGTTGAAGCACCAAATATATCAGCTCTTCTATCAAGAAGTCAGGTATATTTTGTCTACAAGGAGTAAGGATTGATCCCAAAGATCTGAATGCAGTACAGTTATTAATCTCCAAGGTGCCACATATGGGTGGGGAGTGGGAAAGCTCACTGGTTTCCTGGGCTATTATAATTTTTTCATCCAGGACTTTTCAACATAGCAAAGCCCGTATACAAACTACTAAACCAGGGCAGGCAGTCCTTGTATATGGGAAAAATGTACAGAACTTCCTTTCAGAGCCCCTGTAATCATCAGGAAGCTCTTGAACAAATTGTCACCCTCTGTATGACATTTATATAAACAGATTTCCCTTCAAACATACATATACTGTAGTTCCCAGAATGTAGTGGTTAGTACCGACTAAAAGTGGTCCAAGGAAGGAAGGACAAGAAGTGAACCAGTGACAGGGTCATGGGCACCCAAGGTAGAGTGATGCTTGATGATAGGGATGATAGGGAAGACTTACCCTTGACTGAACCTCAGATAGTCTACTGTCCATAAACCAGGCACAGACATTTCATGGAAAACTGAGGATTGTGATTCTCCAAAACTGAAGCCTATCATCCTAGTTTTTCAGTCCAGTGTCAATGCACCACATCTCCATGCAACATTAAAGGGGTTTGTTAACCACATGGCTCCAACATTGCCTTCTTCCATTGTTTTCTGAACAGAGGGTATGTAAACTGGATTAAAGGGTTCTACAAAGTTCTCTTTCCTTTGTTCAATAATATCCCCAGTAGTGGTCAACACTCCCCCACACTTGCTAAGATGATGAATGCCTTGCTAGAACTGGGGCACATAATAGTCTTTTTCCATAACCTCTCTAAACTTTTCCAGTGGCCAAGATTTTGCTCTCACAGATCAACTGTATCTCTTGCATGACTCAGTTGAATCCGTAGAACCCTCCATGAACAGAAACCCTCCTTAAAATCTTTACAACTTCCCTCACCACTGGTTTACCAGCATGTCCTAAGGTTACCACTATGAAAGGCACAGACAGCCATTTACCCACAGCTTCTTGCAGCTACATCTATGACTGAGGATTTGAACATGGTCCATTCAGAACCGATTTCCTCACAATTACATAGTAAACAGTAGACAAAATTTTGGTGGAGTGAATTAAATGTTTCTCTCACTGAAGCTTCTGTCATATGTTCCAAGCAACTCAGAAGGCTCTCCTGGGATTAACAGGCAAATCTGTTTGGCACCCTGTGCAACGAGTAGCTCTCATTACCAAGAATAGTGCTGCCCTTGTTTTTTGCTAAAACTTCCAAAAGTTTCAGGCCTTATATATACAATAACAAAAGTAGTCACTGACCTTTGTCCTAAGGCTTGCTGATACCAGCTACACTAATGAACAACCTTGGAACAAAGTGTCTGGTACTGACATTTCATGGTTTCCACCTGAATGGCACTGTAGCTGAGTCCTACCCTTTATCTTGCAGGTGTTGAGTCCATTAGATGACTCCATCATATCATTTCTGGCTGAGCCTGACAAGGTTATATGGCTATAGGATAAGGTTATAGGATCACTACCTTTCCCTGTCCTTGCGGTTGCTCTTTGACTGACTTCTCCTCAGACATAGTCCTGAAAGTTCACTGATGCTCCTTCACCAAGAGTATTTGAATTTCAGAACATGGAAAAAAGTCCTACCTCACAATTCTTTTAAGATATCAAGCTAAAAAGTTTTCCTTAATTCGTTTACATGTACAGAATGTTGGTTGTAACAAAAACATAGATACTTGAGCTGAACCTTGAAAACCATGATTAGAGAAGCTCAACATGGCTAGTAGATGACATTTAAATTATCCTGGTGCTCCGGTGTAATGAAGAATGTAGTGGGTGTATGACGGTAATGCATCTAGCTCCCTTTTCCAAAAGCTAAAGGCACTGAGTGCAGCCATGTGAGAACTCATTGTCACTTTGCAGGGAGCCATGTTGTATAACTGCACTGCCCTCACACAAGCTGTTTCATAAAAACTAACAGAAAAAAACAATCAAACTGAATCCTATCTCTTTGCAAGATCCTAAAAAATGTTTAAAATCTATAACAGCACATGAGAATGTAAAACTTTAGCTACAGTAACAATAATGTAAGAGACTTATCAATCTTCATAGTTTAGCTCATTCCCTAAAATCCAATAATTGCTCTTTCAGACAAAACATTTTGAAATGAGGAGCTTTGGATGGCCCAAGACAAGTGGGAATTTTTTTTTTTTTTTTTTTTAAGGAAGATACATAGATTTTACATTCGGAGTGTAAATTCTGTTTATGTGATTTGATTAGACATTCTATATTATTTTGTTTTCATTAAATGATTTTCTTTAAATCACTGGCTTACTTGTTAAAACAAGATAGTCTTTTTGATTATTTTTATAAAAACTCCATAGATTTTTTAATACAACATACCATATTTTCAACAATTCAACATCAATAAAACTGTTAATTAAAAAACTGCATATTACCTTTTATTGCACAAAACAATCGGAACATTTTTTTTTTCATATTTGAGATTTTTACCCCCGATATAAAAGAATGTTTTGGACCACATTACTTAACACCTTGTTATGCAGGTAGAAAGAAATGAGTAAATAGCATTTTCTTGGTATTTTCAGAAGGCGATTTGCACAAGATGAGCACAGTAGGTTTGGAGGTTGGAAACATAATAAAAGCATAAACAAATGGCATGGGAAGGTATATGAGTATCTCACTCCTATATGTAAATAGAATTTTCTTTTAAATTTATCAAGTGAAACCATCTGTGCTCCTCTATCATCTGTGCATCCTATCAGCATAAGAGCAACAAAATAATTGCTCTGGTATTTAACCCACTTTGTCTAAGCACCCAATCCAGCTTTATCCGCTTCAATTCCACAAAGCTCCCACAACCACATTAAAAGACTTTCACTAAGGTAAGAACATCAAATACATATACTCTCCGGCAAAGCCAAAATCACAACCAATATAATCCATTATCCGCTCTTTAAATGCTTGTGCAACTCATATTATCAAGGAACACTATTTCATTTTTACAAGCCATATGAAAAACGTTGTTTGGGACTGTTTTGGGAATGTTTATTCAAATAGTGATCAATTTAAATCGAAACATTTTTTAAACCAATCTGTCGGTTTTGGATCATAAGACTGCAGCAATAATTACAGGCAACATGAACATCAGGGTTGTCAAGCACATTAACTTTTATAAAAACTAATGCTTGTTTTAATGTTTGTTTTAACTAATGCTTGCACATTAACTCCTGCTACAATGATGAAATTGTAAAGCTTTTGATCCAAAAACAGGAACCAGGAGATGTCTTGTTATGTAAACATAAAATGGCATTAACAAATGCCAAAATAGAACCGGTCTCTATCTGTAACTTCAGGTGCTAACATAGAATATACAGCAACTTTTGTAAGACCTGCTGGTTAATATATATATATATATATATATATATATATATATATATATATATATATATATATATATATATATATATATATATAGTCAAGGACAATGCTGTGGAAATGAATCATAACTGTAATATATTATATAATACAAAAAATGGCTCCCTTAAGCTCCTTCAATTTTGTTAGATCCTCATTCTGTTCCACACCATATCAGAATAAGCATTACATTCTCAATTTCTGTATGAAAACAAACCCTTAATATTCATATGAATTTTTTGCTCGCTTTCCCTAAAATTGAGTATGATTTATAGGTTAGGATTTTGTAGGTTTTATTTAAAGGTTCAAATACTATTTATAGGATGTATTTTCAACTATTTAATGTATTCATTTGTTTTTTATTTAATGTATTAGTTCCTTACCTGTAGTCCGTGTCTTAGAAAAGTATTCAGTAGGCTACTTTTACCAAAGACGGATGGTAAAAGACAGAAGGAAAGGAAATTTCACTTGGTCCGAGTAGAAATTTTTTGGTAGTCTCACACATTACTGCATATTTTTGTAGATCAATCCAATCAAATTAGGATGAATAAGGGTAAAAGAAGCCAAAGGAGAAGTAAAAAGCCATTTTAGAATGTAACAAATGGCTCATCTACGGCTCATCACAGACGTGCCAGAGTTTATTTACATATTCCACATATTGGTCTGTTAGCTTAGCTAGTCAACAAGACTGTGACCACATGAAAGCATGAATCAAAGAGTTAAATATTTCTCTACAACATGACAAGCCACATCTGTGATGGTAGCATGAAAGCAGCAGGTACTTTTCTAAGACAAACTGAAACAACATGCTGTAACTTTTACTTCTCATCGTATACATTTTACAGTATAAGTATCCTAGCTATTGACTTTTTATAAATGAACTGTGTCAAAATTTGCCACTATTTAAGTGCTACTAGTCAGCAACAAATGGTAGCTAGTGGCTAGCTATTAGCATTCAGCTAGAACTGAGCTACAGTGTGCAATTAGCATAACAGAAGGCAGATGTGAGACTTTTGGTTAAAGTGACTTTCTTCTTATATCTGTAAATACAAACAGAGTTACCTGCTAAACTCCTACTGTTTCTGAGGTTTTCAGTTATGTTTAGATTAGGAATGAACCTTCTACAGAAGCCTATCACTGTCTACCAAAAATCATTAAAGCTGTCCTCAATTAATAGCCTCCTTATGTGTGGCTACATTAATCCTGCTTTCAGGAGGAGTGACAGGCTTAACTGCAGTCCTGCAGCCAGTAAGAATTGAAACTAGAAGTACTGTTTGTACAAATTCTATAATGGCAGGGCGCAAATGCACAAAAAAATTGTGATTGAAGGAAAATATCTTTGAGAGAGAACACAAAAATTGTGAAGGAACAAAATTTTCTCTGGGTAATGCCAAAGTTTTGCGAGTAAACAGCAAAGCATTGATCCCCGGATCTAATATTTTTTCCATTACAATGTCCCTTTAGGGACTCTGTAACTTCACTGATTTACAAATCCCATACAGCAGGAAAATGAATGATTTTATGTCAAGTGGTAATCAAATACTCATTAATAACATATACTATAAGCATTGTTAGTGTGACTTTTATACCTGTCATGAATGTGCTGTTTACAAAAATAATGCTAGTTGTTTTTTCCTCTCTCTTCTATGTTTCATTTATGATCACATAAAACTTCAATTACCTGAAAGTTGAAATCGATGTTTTTATTTGACTTTTGTCATAAAAATTCTTTATCATGGTTTATGCTGAATGTATTATAAATGTCCCATGTATAGACCCTACAAATAAATTGTTACCAAGTTTAACCACTTCTGTATAAGCTTCCTGTCTAGCTGTTGATGAAAAGTATACTCTCCAGTAATTCAAACATTTCTCTGTAATCTGCATGGCAACCAGCTGCATATTGGAGCCTGATATATTGGTTTTTATAGCCTGTGACCCAGGACCACTTGCAGTATTTCAATGAGGTTTAAAGGAAACCTTTGCCAGTACATACTGTCTGTTAAACCTTTACGTTTTGATTTTACCTTCAATTTTCACATTTTTAATTAAATTAAGTATAGCCCAGGTCTCATAGAACTGAAAAGGAAGCAACACATGGCATCTGTAAAGGCTGAAGGTGCTGAATGCAGCCATGTGAAAGCCATGAATGTTACCTTGAAGGGAACCATGCCGTGTCAAAATTTTAAATTTCAATTGGTTTAAGGTTGTAGAACTTATCAATGGGTTAAAAATTTCATTCTTTATTCTCAATACTACCAAGATAAACAACTGTGTTTTCAAACTAGTCTTCTTATGTCTCTATACATAAATGTAAATAAAACAAAATAAAAACCAATTCTCTGAACCTAAAAGGTTTTTCAAGACACTCTTGTCTTAGAAATGCTCTGTACAGTGTATGTGATTTGTAGTGTAGTGTTTGACTTGTATACCAACAGTATTCAAGGAGTGTGGCAGTGATCATCTGTAACAAATGATATATTCAGCATAGCATTGAATTAGTTAATGTGCTTTTCAACCCAAAAATGTCTGCTGCTGCTGTATGATAAAACTTTCTCAGTTTGAATCTTAAAAATAAATCATACAATAACACATAATGCAGGCAAAAGGACAGCAAAGGAGGACAATGGTCTTTTGTGTTTTGGCGGTTCACACGAACATTGAGAAGGGTTCATTAGTCTTTTCCTTTTTGCCCATAAAATTCCAGTTGAATGTTTTACAAGAAAATTGTCTTTCAAGAAATGGTCCCTGAAGGCCAAGCAGAAAAAGTCATCAGTATTTTTCTCTTCCCTTTTCAACATCAAACAAACAACATCATAAACACTTCCTCTATAAGAAAGTTGCAGGATCCACTGGTTAATCAGGATGGGTTTCATATTTTACTCATTGGTTTTTTTCCCCATGACTTTACCACTTCTTGCATGGATTAAATCATTTTCATATTAAATTTGCGGGGTGCATCGGCAGTACCGCTGCTTAGTCCTGCATCTGATTTACGTGGTACATACTCAATCTCGATGTTGTGTTTGGTGTTACCTTTACCCCGGCTCCACAGAAACAGCAGTACCAAACAAAATAATACCACACCAAGGAAGGAGATGAATCCCATGGTGGTGGCAATGATAAGAGTCTTGATGTCGAAGGGGAAAGGAACAGTGGCTTTAGTCCCATTCGCTCCGCTGTCACTGGGCTGGTTAGAAATGAAAGCAAAGGTTTTGTTGAGCTGGTTGGGCCAGTCAGGAGAGTAGCTGTGGACATGAAGGTGAGCGAGAGCAGTGTCATTTCCACCTGCATTACTTGCAATACATACGTATGTCCCATTGTCTTGGATCTGAGCGTAGCGCACCTCTAAAGTACCATCAGGAAACATGGTAAGTCTTCCTATTGTTTTGGGGGTAATGAACTGTTTTTGAGGGGAAAGCCACATGATAACTGGGGCTGGATCTCCATCTCCCTGGCATGCAAAATGCACAGTAGTTCCTTCATCCACATACACCTGCTGTGGTTTGCGGTCACGGATTCTTGATTTGCGACATGTGAAGTAATTAGGCTGTAAGATGTCAGGGAAATCTTTGAACTCTTTCCCCTGGACGAACTCGGGTGAGGCGCATGTGGGTTGCTGGCGGTTGAAATTCAGTCTCCATCTGCGACGGAACACCCAGAGAAGCCTACAGTCACATGCCAGAGGGTTGTCATATAGCACCAGTGTCTCCAGGTTCCCCACTGAGTGGAAAACTGATTCTTCCAAGGTAGTTAGAGCATTCCCTGACACATTCAGGATCTTTAGATAGTTGAGTCCTCTAAATGAGTATGGCTCTATTATACCCAATCTGCCACCAACCAAATGAAACTCCTGCAGTCTGAGCAGGTCATGGAGCTTGTTCCCTTCAATGACTACAATGGGGTTGTAAGACATATTTAGGAATCGTAGGTAAACCAGGTGCCGGAGTGCCACATATGGGATAGAAGTTAAATTGGCATTGGTGATTGATAAGGATGTAAGATTCAAACCGTACAAGCAGTTAGTAGTCATCGTGTCCAGGTATGGCCAATTAGCGATCTCCAGAACTTTGAGACGGGAGAGGCGTTTGAAGGAATAATCTTTGATGCTGTTAATGTTGAGGTTGCGCAGACACAAAGTGTTGAGGTTGTGCAAATGAGTAAAGGCCTCTGTGGGAACAGAGGTCAGGTTGCACTTTTCAAGTGTCAGATGTTCCAGGCTGTTGAGGCCATGGAATGCTCGGTGGGATATAAACACCAGGTCATTGTCACCCACTTCCAGAGAGCGTAGATTGTAGAGATCCTGGAACATATAGTCTAGCAGGATAACTATTTTATTCTCACTGATATCAAGCTTGGTAAGGTTACTGAGGCCTGTGAATACACCCAGCTGAATAAGTTTAAGTTTGTTGCTGCGGAGCCCAAGAGTCCGAAGGCCATACAGGTTGTTAAAGGCCCCAGGTTCAATGGTGGATATGGTGTTTTCATTCAACTCCAGTTCCTCCAAGTTGGGAAACCCAGAGAACTCCTCTGGGTTAATTGTTTTTATGCGGTTCTTACTGAGGTCTAGGAATCTTGTCTCAGATGGAATACCCTCAGGAATTGACATCAACTTTTTGCGGTGGCACACAACAGCACGCTCCTGGGCATTGCACTCGCAGCGAGATGGACAGCCGGTGGTAGAGCCAGACAGCACAGTGGCAAGCATTAGGATTAGGATGGGCTGCCAGCACGCCACCAGGTAGCTGTGCCCACTTACTTCCACTGCCACCATCCTACCGGTTACCTGCACAAAAAAGAGGAGTATTCAGCATAATCTAGCTAAGGAAATTTGTTGTATTGTACATATATAAAAATAATAAAATAGTGAATAGATGTGTTTCACATCAACTGTTTGGAATAATTTAAAATGCAAAGAAGTTTTACCAGTGTATTTAAACAATCTTCTCTGTATTAAAACATCAAGAATATTTCATAGTGTAAATATAACGATACAAGAATAATAATCAGTACAAATTGATTCCAATTTTGTTCAACAATATTTTATTCAGAAAATCTTCAGATGATGTGTGATTCATAAAATTAAATTCTTGACATTTCACTGAAAAGTTCATTAAGGCTCAGTGGGCAGGAACAGCAGGAGGTGGAGGAACCGAGGAATAAAGGTGTATGTGTGCATGTATGTGTGTGTGTGTGTGTGTGTGTGTGTGTGTGTGTGTGCGTGTGCATAATAGTGAGGGCTGCTGCCATGTTCGGATCCTGCATCAATTCTCTCTGAAACATAACTTCAAAGGCTTTCTTCTAGCAGTTACCATAGTAAGAATGAGAATACTGCATCACTATTATAGCGTATTTATTACATAACTTGCAGTCATAGTGTAGCTGAACAGTGCAAAACATAACTTTAGTACTACTCTATCCCAGATTACTTGTGCTCAGCTTAATACAAAACACTGGTATTGTGTATTATGCACTGCTTTTATTACCAGCAGCTTCAGAGAGTAATTACTGATCTAGTTCATGCAATGTCAAGCTGCATGTATGGACTAACATCTGCATCATGCACCACCTGCATCAACTCAGCCAGAATGGAGAAAGAATGGTCAAAGACAAAAATGCTTGTGGTAATAAATGTGTCACTGCAGAACATAACTTGTACAGCTGCAGACAGCTGGCTATATACATAATTTGCAGGGGGAGTGATTAATCTGCCAAGTTAAGGGCTTTATTATTCATACACTATATTAAATATTTATACACAGCATAGCTTTCAGTAAAATACTTCATAAAATGTACATCGTTATTGTTCTTTTTAATGGAATGTCACATGAGAATGCAAATTACATCCGAACATTTGAACATCCGAAGTAAAATATTCTGATATACTTCATACATTACAGGGCACAGGAAATGAAAGCTGCAATTGACGTGTGAAGAACATTAAAAGCATGCTGGTTTTCTTTAGTTCTTTAGTTAGTTCTTTAGCTCCTGCATGCTGTGAGTGAGAACTGAATGTTATTGCGTCAGTGTGACTGAACTCATACACCACAAGAGTCCATTTGTGGTTAGCGAGCACAAAACATAAAGCAGAATGAAAATGTCAGACTGTCTATTACACCGTGTTCCACTTTCACTGGCTTCTAATAGTATTTTCTCTTTAGTAGCAAATCAAAGAAATATTGTCCATAAAGGTGAACATATTTATTACTTAAACTTGAAAAGAAAGTCTTTAGTCAAACCTACATCATGTGTCTGATTCCTGTAGCATAGAGACTGTGATTTCACTAAAATTATCTTTTTAAAAAAGTTGCGGTAGATTATTTAATCACCACAGAAGTGGATTGCAGTCAGTGTTAAAAGAAAAGTGTTGAAAAAAAGATGCAAAAAAGCGACATCTTACTCAGTTTATTGTTTTTATATCAACATGCAATATCATGCACGACACACAGAACCTTAAATGTAATTTATTATAATGTATTTTTTTAATAAGGCCACTGATCCACAGGAAAACTCATATCAACCCAACCAAAAGTCATGACACCAGCAACATTTATTATTATTATTTTTTACAGTGACAGATGTTTTGCTGTTCCTGGCATGTGCAAATTGAGTAATTGAAGAGAGATGGTATGTTGACAGAGACACAGGCCAAATGCTATGGGCATTTGGCCCAGTGACCGATGCCAATCAATCATTAGACATTAGTACTAAGACAGCTGTATAGGCACATGCTAATGATACCCCAAAAAATAAAAAAACCCAAATCACTTGGCTGACTGGCTGAAATTTATCCCCGGAAAAAAACATTCATCAGAGTTTCAACTGCAAAGCATGCTGTTTATGGTAATCCCAAAGAAATAAAATGCACCATCTGTGAGAAAACACAAGTGACAATCCCTCTTAAATGCTCTAGCTAAATATGTATGATCTGCTTAGAAATCCCTCTAAGACTGCTGTCACTGCTATTAGTGCTAAGAGTTAAGAACGTAAGCCATGACACTTTCACTCACACTGATCACAAGCCCTAATCCTTCTAGCCTTTTACATCATTTTCCATTTGCATTGCTTTGAATCTCTGTCCCTTGTGCGGTGCTCGTACTCAGCAGCCTGAGTAAGATTGACAAATGAATTTTAACACCTACCTTTATCTCCCTTACATTTCATCACGCCTACTTTTCTCTCTTTTTGACCCAACCCTATTATCATAAAGAATCCATGCTCAGTTTGTATTTAGTTCTGCACTCCCTTTTTATTTCCAACCGAGCTGTCTGACAATTTTAAACGGTTCTAAAACAAAAGCATAAGTCGAACTCGGCGCCGGGGTCATCAATGTAGACGCCTCCACCACCAACAAGTCTACTCCTTCTCCTTACTCATTTGTATTCCAGAAATGGTCTTAAAATAGACTTCAAACATGAAGGAAGCTGTTGAAGAAAAACTATTTCAGACGTTTGACCTTGTTGCCACCTGTACCCTGCTGAATGAACTAGTCACCTAAATATAGTGCCCTTTATGAGTTGAATCATCACTTAGAGCAGGGGGAACATTACACTGCCTGGTACTGTGTGGTACGGTGACCCAGCAGGAATGTACCTTTACACCTCTGCTATGCCACTATAGCAATTAAAGAGGCTGGGTTTTTATTAGCAATATAGATAAAATATATATGCTGCTTATTTTCTCATTGCCTCATGTAGGAAATATACTCTTACTTCTTACTATTCTTAATTATACTGCCATTGCTGCTAAAACCTGCTATTCTTGTTGGTTGGTTTTAGTCTAGGTTATTGTATTGTAGTTGTTGTTCTTTATAGTTGTTGTTCTCTATATATTCTTAAAAGAGTATTTGCCTTTCTTGTACTTTCTGAAGTGAGTATAAAGGTGACTGCAGGTGTTACTGTGATTGAGATGGGGCCCTGGTGGGATGATTGAATGCAGTGTGATGTGCAGCAGTTTAAAGCAAAGCTGTTGCTGGACAGATGGGACAGCCTTTAATCCCCAGCCAGGAGCTGCTGTTTGCAACAAGGTGCAGAGTTCCAACAGAGGCCAACTGCTTCATATACATACTAAACCTTATCAACACACACAAGAACACGCATACACACAATCTGTAGTGATGATTAATATTCTTTCCTCTCTCCCTGTCTTTTCACAGAACATTTTCGACCTCCATGTCATCTTCTCCACTGGCACAAACGCTAAACTGGCAAACATCCAATAAAGAGTAAGGCTTCGAAGAGAATCACTGTCTCAAATGTCATCCTGCCTCATTCTTCTCGTGACTGTGCGAGGCTTCACAGGCTGCAGATGAATACATGTGTGATGTCTCATTTTTTTCCAGAGGCCTGAATAAGAAAAAAGTCCTCTGGCACCTTTCAGAGAGGCCATACGCATAAGCACTCTGTGTGAAGCAGCCTATTTCTGAGAGACTGTCTCTCTTCTCTTCTGAGTCAGAACATCATTTTTCATTCTATTTTATTTTATTTTTAAATCCCAATATCGTGCTAAAATGACTTTTTCACCATAAATCGCTCATTTCTCATTAATAAACACGAGGAAACATTTTATCTTCAGCTATAACGCAGAAATACACAGTTTTAAAGAATACACAGTTTTACAGAAATATAAAAATTCAGGATATATATATATATATATATAAATTTCGATTTTCATTTATTCCTAATGAGCAAGCCAGAGGCGATGATGGGAAGGAGAAATTCATTGAGACGAGATGAAAAAGAAACCAAATTCTATTATATTTAGGTGATTATGACTTGAGATTAAAGTATAAGTACAAAGTATAATAAAATAAAACAGCAAAAAACTCATTTTAACTACACCTCTTTGTGGAATTCATAGATATATACACATTAACTTGCCATCTCTGTATAAAGTGTCTTAGAGAATATGATTGGTGCATCTCCTTGAAATCCATGTGTCATTTTGATGATCGAGCTATAAACTGACTACATCATTGTAATTGACTATGTTTTGTCTAAAAGAATTAATTCTATTTGTACTGATAATTGACTGCCTTAATACACTTCACTACACACAATACATCTACAGCCCCTGCCTGTCATGCTGGCTATTCTAGTTAGATAGTTATGATAGGGAACAATTGGGAATTTAATTTCAGATGCAAGTACAGTGGAACCTCAGCATACAAATGCCCTCCCTTACGAATTTTCGCCTTGAAATTTTGCCAGAAATTTGCATTGGCATATAAAGCATTTTCGAACAAACCCGAAACGAATGCCGGCTAAGTTATGCATATGTCTTGGAGCTGTTCAAAGCATGTTTGCATAAGTGGAAAGCCAAGCAATACCAACCAAAGCGAGTTGATGAGTTGTACAAATGTTTTTTTCAGTCAGCAAAAACTGTTTCGAAAGAGTCAACCCACGATACCAACTTTTCCTTCGGCATGCCTTCAAAATCTACGTGATTTTTTTGTGCGTTTTTTGTTGACAGATTAGTGGCGTGGGTGGTCATGTTCCATTTTTAGCCCAAGTTTGGTGGCAGGACTTCCTGTGAGGACCCTCAACATGGAATGATTGGTCAGTTCTTTGTAAGCAGCCATACAGTTTAAATACACTTCACATTGGAAATATTGGTAATATTCTTGGGTGGCTGGAACAGCTTATCTGCACTTATCGTATTTTTTATGGGAAAATTCGTTTTGCAATACAAATTTTAACCTTAAGCCTCGAGAACGAATTAAATTCATATGACAAGGTTCCACTGTATTGCTAATGTAAGCAAAAGTTATGTGATCTGTAGAAGAGGTTTTTTCCCTTGTTGTTTCCATCTGGACATTAGAAGCTGGTAGGCTTTTAAGCACCATAGTACAAAGAGTTGTTTTTTAGCCATCTTTCAGTTATAGCACAAAGCAAATCCAGAAATTAGGATGAAAAAAATGCCCTTATGAATATGTAACAATGAGCGATGCTCGAACCCGGATATCCCTGGTAACCGCATGCACCCGCACCCCATGGAAAGACAGACCCATGCGCAGGATTAAAAGAAGCACTGCTTTACTCACAGGGGTAAGACGAGACTAAAACAAAATGGAAAACGAAACTAAACATAATAACAAAAATACAAACGGTCTGTCATATGGACGGCCGAAACTAAGCCCGTGAAAATATGACGAAACATGAGACAACATCAAACAATGACTGGCAAAGGACAGGCACACAAGGGCTACATATATAGGGCAGCAACAGGTGACAAGTCGGGAAGGCAGAACAATAGGAAGGTGCGTGGCACAAAGTACAAGGGAAAATGAACAGTAAAGCAGGCTCCGCCGATACACCTGCCAGCACCCTCTCCAGTGGTCTGGCAGGGAACTGTTCCAGTGATTCCTGACAGCTGCTATGGGCACAAGAAAGAGTAAACAAGTGCAAACTTCTCAAATGGAAGATATTGTGGAATGGCAGGAGTTCTGGTTGTCTATATAATCACTTTCTTGGTGATTTATTCATCAACAATATTCATTCTAATAACATGTAGGCTAACATGACTAAATTATCATGTGTTCATGAATGAGATATGCTATTCCACTGCACCTACATCTACACAAGATTACAAGCTAGAATAAAATATTGTTTTTTGTTAATTTTTTTATGTAATTCATGTTGATCTTCATTTTATTATTATTATTATTATTATTATTATTATTATTATTATATAATATGTATATATATATATATATATATATATATATATATATATAATATACTATTATTATAATATACTTCATTTGATCTTTATTATTATTGTTAATTCTGCTATCTTTCAGTCTACAATTACATAATGGATTAGTCTTTTTTAATCTGTTTCCCAGCTGTTAAGCAGGAAATTTAATAATAAAAAATGCCGAACACATTAGTGGTGAAGATAACAATATATGAATTGCAAATAAAATTTAATGGGCAAGATCAATTTACATCTTAATAGAAGACAGGTTTACTCATATCAAACAATTACAGGAACATCTAGTTTCTCAGACAGGATTTATAGAAGTACGTGATATCTGAGTGTTTTGATATTACATGACCAATGATTTTCTGTTTTGTTGATGTTCTGTTTTTCCATTACCTTGGTTAAATAGCATAAATAATTCTGGCAAATGGCTACCAGATTTCTCCATTCTTTGTTGTTATAATGCCAATTTTTAACTCTTTAACAATTTGTTTAATTAATCTACAAAGAAGTCTGAAGTTTTATTAATCAGATCAAAAGAAAGGATATTTTAATATTTATTCTTTTAATAATACTTTGTAATTGTCATCAGTAAATGCTCCAAAACCTAAAAATTTATTCTTATTTTGTTTTATTTAAAAGTCTTATTTTGGTAAATGAGAGGTGTGCTATTTTTGTGTGATTTTTTTTGTGATTTAAGGTTATATTTCAACAAATGCACATTACAGATAAGCTGAACATGAATAGAATGGAAACCTTTGGAATTTAACTCAGTGAATTAATTTTCTGATGTAGGTTTGACTGTGTCAAGAATGGAGTCAACATACTAACAATAGGAAAGTCAGCAATTGCACGGAAGTCATGTTTCACAAGAGACATTGACATCAATTTTAGGTGTAAATCTGTGCACATGCACCTTTAAAAATGAGGGCGCAGGTTCCGAGCGCTGTAGCACATCACTCGACAGATTAAATCCTGTCGCTGTCAGCAAGATGGGAGATGATCTACGGCTACAATCCTATTAGATCAGGATGCTGTGCTGCTCCGATTGTTCTAACAGGAGACGAAACACTACAAGACAACCCATGTGCCCCATGTGCTGTTTTATTTCTCTGTGCATCATTTGCACTGACTGAATAACCAACCATCAGGGCGACTGACTTTCATCTACCGTTCTTTTCTCCTTCAGAGGAATGACAAACAGGGAACAAAATTTAAGATTCAATTTTGATCCTTGGCCAAAATTGTGGAGGAAAAAACACTAGCAATTTGCAAACCAGTTGCTGATTCATGGCTGGAGAATTTAGGGCCCCTTGAATGATATAAAACTGCCTCAGCAAAGTCAATACTGTTTACTCATTTAAAATTTATCCCCTCTGATGCAGTGGGTTGGAAAAAACTATTTTTCATAAGTGCTTGCTCTAAAAAAGGAAATGGCAATGAATTATAACATTTGCCTATAAAAGACTGCATGCTAAGATGAAAGAGAAAGAAAGAGACAGACAGAGGGAGACTATACCGACTAGAATAAGAACAATGCTGCAGTATTAGCCAATGAAGAGGTAATAAAAACTTTTAGTTTAATCTCACTTTTCTGAGCTGAGATATGTAGAAGTACCAACGTCTACACTTTAACTGTAGCATGTATGATTTTTGAAGCCATGCTATGGTGATACTGAAGACACATGAAAGCTATTGAAATTAAATTAGCACATGAAATTAAAGCTTCTTCATAATATCGCCTAGTATTGGGGCATTCTGTACGAGTATGGCACTAAGCTTGCACCTTGATACCAGAATAAGTAAAGATGTATCCTTAATAATAAATAATGCTAATACATACCTACGTTATAGTATTATCTAAATGACCGTTAAAAAATAAACTTTTTTTTTTATTCTGAGAAGAAGATGCTCTTTTAATTTGCACAGGAACAGCTGCACCCTTGATCTGACACTGGCCAGCTCAATCTGTCTCTGAAGCCTGTGTGTGTTCTTCTCTGGAACTGCCTAATGCTATTGATCACTGTGGGCTATTCTATTTCCCTGGACAGGGCTCAACTCTTTCATTTGTATTCTTCCCTTTCACATCCTTTTCCATCTCCGGGCTACCAGGAAGAGGGCAAGGCCAGAGGAGTTGAATGGTTTCACTCTGAGTGTGGCTGGGAAGAGAAGAGGCCTTAATTACACCAATGAACTCGAAGAGGTTATTGTTCCAAGCTACCGAGGACTTACTGAAGATCTGACAGAGAGAGAAAGAAAAGGCAGAATGAGAGAATAAAAATGAGGCTGCAGCAGATCATCTTCGTTTCTCGTCTGCTCTGAGGGCCTCTTTTACAAACCTTTCAAACTCCAGTTAAGAGGCTTATGTGGGAATGCTGACCCTCACACTATCAATAATTATAAGCTGGAGGAAAACGACAACAATGCAACTGCAATTTGCTGGGTGTTAAACACAAGGGAATTAGAACTAATTAAAGATGAAATTACTCATCTAAGCTGCTTCATGTCCTCCTGAGCTCTCTTTCTTCCAGCCCATCTCCACCCTCATTATTCAGAGAGCTGAGGTCACAGAAATGTGGGATGAAAATGGTGGTAGTAGATAGTTTTAAGGAAGCCTGGTTGCAGTAATCCAATCCAGTTTTTTCATGTACAAGACAGGCAAGATGACCCAGGATAGGCGAGGTTCAGCTCAGCCTGTGTGCAACCATACTGATTTCGTAGACTGTTTTTAATCCTGAGCTCTGGGTTACTGTCTGCCTGGTGTTCTATGCATTCTCCCTCTGTGTTCTCCAGATTCCTCCTAAATTGCCCCTCGTTGTAAACATGCATTGTGCCCTGTAATGTCCTGGTGTCCCATCTAGAGTGTATTAGGGTGTAATTAGCTATTTTAAATGAGCCATTTTCTATATTCATTAGTGTATAAGATGTCTAGCTAAGATATTTGAGCCCACAACTGACCTAATCTGTGCATAAATTAGACAAGTTCTGAATTTGGATGCTTTGCTCCTTATTAAGCAAAAACTATTAAATAGAGCAGAATAATTTATTTGACATTAGCATATCAGCCAAAATCCTGCCCTGGGGATACTGCATTACGACTCCTGACTTATTCACTTTTTCACTTGACATTGACTTCAAGGAAATGATGTCAAAGTATAGTGCATTGTTTAAGAGAAAAGAGAAAATAGGGAGAGTTCTTGGCTCAACAGGATTCTATAACATCTTGTCATTATTCCTTTTCTTCTTATTCTCTCTGATTACATTAATCTACAGCACTTCAATATAAAATATACAGCTGCAGTCTGAAGTCATTTTAGGCCTTGATTTCTTAAATCAAAGGCTGCATAATATAGCCTTCTCTAGTCAACCTGCCATCATCACCCCAATCAACTACTGCAATAGCAAACACCGTCTCTGAATATAGACAGTGATGGGCACCATTTCATTGTCTTTTATAATTGCTCTCATCAATACAGCCCTGTCTCATCACTACATGTATTTAAGGTTACACACTGCCCAGAAAACAGCAAAGGTATGGAATACATGCTGACTGAAAGACCAGGGTAGATGTTTATGTAAAAAAATGCAACATAAATTAAAAAAAATGCCTGCATATATATAAATACTATATACATACTGGGCCCAAACCCCAGTATGTGCATCAGACATTTCCTGCTTATGCCATTTCACCGATAATATGTAATTAAGCATAACAACTCCCTTAAAAGTGAAAAAAACACTGTAATTTCTTACAGAGGAACATTACAACATTTCCATGTCTAATTTACTGAGATAAATGTTATTGAACACAATCCAATTTGCAGTTGAGTTACTGTGAATTGACTAATTGAATTTCTACATTGCATTTCGCAGGCTGATAAATCCTGATAAAACAATTGTATTCATTACTTTAAAACCCTGGCTGCTACTTTGAGGATATACAATGGATATACAAAAGTGTACACACCCCTATTGAAATCGCAGGGTTTTGTAAAAAATGAAACTGAGATAGATGTCAGCTCTTTTCCTCCCTTTGATGTGATATAGTAGCTAAAATATTCAAGTGAAAAACAAATAGAAATGTTTCAAGGAAAAAAGGAAACAACGTAGAATAATCTGGTTGCAAAAGTATACACACCCCTTAACTTTAACTTTTTTGAAAAAGCACATTTTGCTTGTTACTGTTACGGTGGGCAAGTTCCCATGTAGGACCACTAGGGGGCTTTCAGCAGGGGTTGTCCTGTCATGTTTGTTTTTGTTTATGTCTGCCATGTGTTCGTTTTAGCCCCACCTTTTCCTAATGTGTTCCTGCCTCTGTTCACCTGATCCCAATGTTCCCTGTGATTACTTACCCTATTTATAGTGGTGTCTGTCTCGTTCCGTTTGCTAGTCCTCGTTTGAAGTGGCGTGAGTAGTGTTGTGTGTTTTCTCTATGTTATATGGGCTTTTTGTTAATAAACCCCTGTCGTTGTCTACCCTCGCGTTGAGTCTGTTCCATCTCGCCGGACACTACCGGCCGTAACAGTTACACAGCAATATTCAGACTGTTTGGATCAAAATATTCCAACTTATAAAATATTCCAATATGACAATCCCTCAATTGTGACTAGAGCCTCTTTCTCAGCTGAAGAGAAGCAGTCCCATAGCATGATGCTGTCAGCACCACGCTTTACTATGGCTATGGTAATCTTTATGATAAACTTTATTATTATTATTACTATTATTATTATTATTATTATTGTTATTATTACTACTACTACTACTACTACTACTAATAATAATAATAATTTTACTTATTTTAGAATTCTCCAAAACATTCTACCTTGGTCTCATCAGATCATAACACAATTTGCCAGACTAGCTATGTTATTTTATTTACTTACATAAACGTGGAAAATCTTTACCTTGGTTTCATTTTTTACAACACAAACACTTTAAAATCCATTTTAATTTGGGGTGTGTAGACTTGTTAGCCACTGTACATTTTTTCTTCTGTCAAAACTATACAAAATACACAAACCTGGGACAAAACACTGGTCCTGTTTTTAATTTAGTCATACGTTATATTACAGTGTGGCTTTTTATTGTTATTAAAAAATAACCTTAACAACAGTAATTCTTGTCTGAATATATCACAGCTGCATTATACAGTATGAATTCTATCATTCTGGGCATGTGACATTACATATGCAGTGAATATTTACTAAACACTGTTTGCCTATTCCGACTTGTAATGAGTTTATATGTGAGAATATTATCTATGCGTTACATTATTTACAAACCTGGAAGAACTCCTTTGAACTATTTCAAAGAATGCTACTAATTACAGTTCTAATCAGTGAATTGCTTTATAGATCCCACATTTACATTACTTGGCAGACGCCCTTATCCAGAGCAACTTAAATTTTTCTCTCATTCTATACAACTGAGGGTAAAAGGCCTTGTTCAGGGGCCCAGCAGTGGCAGCGTGGTGGACCTGGGATTCACAACCTTCAAATCAGTAGTCCAGCACCTACACGACTAAGCCACCATTGCCCTCTAAGCTACCTGATATTTGTCATACATTTTTCTGAAAAGAACATTATATTATCTTGCCTCTTAAGTGTTCCTGTGACTAGTGGTTTTCACATACAGTAGAGGGACTAGTCAGTATGACTGAAATTTTGGAAGATGTACCTTCTAATATCCTCTCTCTCTCTCGTTCTTTCTCTTGTTTTTCGAGGATATGTAAATGGAACATCTTTAAATACCCTTCTGATGCTCCCAGAGGCTTTTGGGGAACACATTGATGCACGTGGACACACATACACTTAAACTCTTGGTTCAATTTACACCAGTAATCACCAGTGCGACTTCAGGGATCTATTTCCCAGAGGATCTCTGACATGTGTTAATGTGTCATCATATCACTCTCTGTCATTCACATTGGCTCGGCTCCTTGTGCCTGTTTAGCAGAGACATTTTTCTCCAGCCTTTTCTCAATAACCTTCTACTTCTCTCTCTCTCTCTCTCTCTCTCTCTCTCTCTCTCTCTCTCTCTCTCTCTCTCTCTCTCTCTCTCTCTCTCTCCTCCACATGTAGAGCTTATAATCTAAAAAAACACGGATGTGGAAACCACCTTGGAAGTGGAAATCAGAAACATATTACACAAAGCACTATGTAACCACAGGAACAACAGTGACAACTGCATGGATAAGGCAATGCTTTTAGAGTGGGGCATCTGAAAATAAAATGCTTATCAGTAATTGCAGTGTGACCATATGTGCTATACAGCGACTGCACAGTATGGTAGGATTTGGATTGAATCCTGTATTTATGACTGGCTCATCCCACCAACCCTGCCTAGGTGCTGGAGGCTTTAATTAAAGACTAATGCATGAACAGTCTCCCAGGGTTGCTTAAAATGAGCAGTACGAATGTATCGAAAGGCCACTCTATTGTAACATGGAAAAAAGGGCTGCAAAATAGGCCGACCATGAACATTATGTTTGTTAAGAAGCGGATTAAAACACGCATTAGGCTTTTCAATGTTAGGAGAAAGAGGCTTGTGAATTGTGGAATCATTAACACCGAGTGAATTAGCAGAGGGAGTGATCTTCTTTTGTTGGACTGGGATCCATTCCTTAAAAGAAAGCTCGAATCTGTAATGTGCGTTAATGGTCTGTGGTAAATAGCCATCCAAATAAAGTTTGTCCCTGTACCCCTCCTCCCAAAAAATAGGTCCTGAATGTGTACAATATGCAAGCATCTACATTAGGAACACATTTAAAGTGAAGAATCACAAAGAAAACCACAGAGGCATTTTCAAAAAGCCCCTATTAAAGCTTTCAGAAATGAAAGCAAAATGTGAGAAGCCATTAGAGAGGACCCAAGTATCATCTTTGATTTTTATGTCTTTCACGTCTTGTTGACAGAGGACCAGAGCGCTTGCGTGTGTGTGTGTGCTGTTATCACCTTCTGATAGCGGCTACAAAAGTCCCCACATGGCAGATAAATGGGGTTTGGGGGGGCTCTTGGAATAATGCTACTCATACTAATCCACACACACATTCTGTCTTGACACCATCAACAGCATATAGACACCCTGCACGAGGTGAGCAATTTCATCAAGTCTTCATTAGCTGAATCCACCCACAGTTAAACTTTGCCCATCCCCATGTTTTTTTTTTTTCTCAATTAAACACTGATACATAAATATTGATACTGTCACAGTGACATATTTAGGATGCAACCTAAATCAGCATGACTTCTGTAGATAAATAAACAAATCCAATTAAAGAATGCGTCAGTAAGGCTGTGCTTAGCTCAGCTCCTTTCCTAAGCATACACACACACACACACACACACACACACACACACACACACAAATGAGCTACAGACAAACACATACTGGCCTAATGCTGATTGATAAACCATGCCAAACCTGTGTAATTTACAACCTCTCTGATCTACTAAGAATGCACATCAATCAGTCTGCACCAAAATGATGAGGGTTGCCTCAAGATTCTCTCCGCAAACAGGCAGCCATTGATTGGTTCATTAGAACATTCTGTTTACCAAAACTTATGCCACACACTGCACTATAATGAGCTTAACTGGAGTGTTAGTGGTGAAGAAAGAGAGAGCATTGCAACCATACTGCAACATTCGCAAGAATTACAAGCTAGAATGTTAAATGATCCTGAATATTTTCAGTTTAAATATATTTTCCTAACAGCATAACAGAGGCTGACAGTAAAGAAAGGACTGATCAAGTTTGGAAATAGAACAAGAGCATATTAAATCACATTAAATCCAACATAACCTAATGTATTATTTTTGCAGAATTTGCAATACACAGAGTCCTGTTTTGTGCCAGTGGTCTAATTTAGCCCAGATTTAATGAATTTGATTTGGAGATTTGAAACCTGAAGTGCTGACCTCAACATACAGCAATTGAAATTTCAGTCAATAAGATAAATAATAGATTTAAAAAAACAACAGCATAGAACTCTTCGGATTGTGGTGTAGTACATTATATTTCAAAATTATCTGTAAGCTTCTCCCTATCTCTCTTGTATTCTCTTTCTGTCTGTTTGAGGCTAAGGCTGGAAGTGTTTTGGTTTTCAGTGCAATGGGAACAAGTGGGATTGACCTTTCGTAATAGGGTAATATTGCCTGACTGAAAATCGTTGCAGTCACAGATAAAGATCTTTGCATTAAGAGACCTTCCACTAACTTTAAATGAGGTATTAATATCATATTTGCAATAAGAATTTCTGCTCAGCACTGTCATTTTTTTTTCTATAGGACTTTTTTCAGACCTAAAGTGATGAAACCCCTTAGAGCAACACTGTGTGTCTCTCAACCCCCATCTCCCTCCATTTCCCATCAGGCTTTGAGTGTATGAGCTATGGAAGATCTCTAGGAGATCTGCACTGCATGGCTCGATCATAGCAGCCTTGAAGTACAGCACCTTGAAATTAGCCTTTTTTTCAGAGTGGCTTCAAGTGTGTGCCTGCTTTAGGATGCTACATCAAGCTCCTGCTGGTGTTGTAAGGGTGCTTGAGGATAAACAATGGTACATGGTGAATGGAACTTGAGTTGAAAAACCTACCTCTCCTCTCTAGCACACTGACTTCAGAAGCAGGATAATCTATTCCATACAGTCTCCAGCAGGATCCACATTAAAACAGATAAAAAAATATACCACTTGGAGCTATGCTCTACCTGTAACACCACAGCACTATCTAATGCCATTTAGCAAAATATGCACACATCATTTGAAAAAATGCTTAGTTGTAAGTTCATGCAACTAAAATTGACCATCTACAATACCAAAGCATGTTAGAAGCAATTCCAGGACAAATGGTTTAGCCAAGGGTTCCTGATCAGAAGGTTAGAGGTTCCAGCCCCAGTACGGCCAAGCTGCCAGTGTTTGGACTTTGAGCAAGGCCATTAACCCTTTCTGTTACAGGGGTGCTGTATTGTGGCTGACTCCATGCTCTGACCCCAACTACCTAAGCTAAAATATACAAGGAAAAGTATTTCACTGTGCTGTAATGTATATGTGATAAATAAGGGGTTCTTCTAAGGATTTTGACTCTGCAGCATGGTGTAATAGTGGGTAGCATTACTTCATCACAATCCCACTGTCCTGGTTTCAATGCTAAGCTTGGGTTACTCTCTGTAAGGAGTTTCACAAGTTCTGTACCAGTTCACGTGGGTTTTCTTCAGGTTCTTTGGTTTCCTCCTACTGTCCAAAGACATGCAAGTATGCAGGTTGGCTATGCTACATTGCCTCTAGCTGTGAAAGAGTGGATCTGTGTATAAAGGAGCCCTGCAATATACTGAAGTCCCATCAGGGGTTAATATTACAGCCTTATCCCAAGTGTTGCCCTAGGCTCTGAAACCAACTATGACCAACCTGACCAGGATAAAGCAGGTACTGAAGGTGAATTATTTAGACTTTTTTCCACTATTAACATTGATAATTTTTCTTAAACATTGTATTAACCCTATTATTATTTGGGTGAGGTTATCTATTTATGTAAAACATAATGCACACCAAGAAAAAGGAATGTATCGTAACCAAGTTTCTTTAACTTAGTGGAGCACTGACAAGGTGGGTTTTTTTCATGCATGTACACATTCAGCTCCACTGATGAAACTGTGTACGCACCATGAGATAGTGAACAATGGTCCATAAATGATCCATAAATGCACAAATAGTTCATGTAATTATCTTTATTCAAGTTTTCACTCATTTTTCCACCAATGCAGTAAAAAAAGAAATGTCTTTGTGCTATTCACTGAGATGAGGGGGAGTGTTATAAGAAGCAGGACGTACATACATCAGTAGACAGCATGATGGATAATGATTTTCTGTAATGCAACCTTCATGATTGCCCTTTGGCCATTCTTGTAACCCCAACTGAACCAGATGGCCCTGGTCTGTCCCTCAATCAATCAGAACCAGGGATAGCAACCACATATAAACTTCTACTCTACTTCCTTTCATTCTGGAGCACCAGTGCTGTTTCCTCTGGAACTAATGGAGGCTGTGTATCACAAAGATTTCTAATATATACTTATTGTGCAACTCACCAGCATATAGCTTTCTAAAATAATGCTAAATGCCATACTTGACACGACAGGTTTGTGAAGGCTGTCATCAAACTGTCATCAGTCTTTATCTTTCTTGACCTTTCAGCAGCAATCGACACAGTCAATATGGGACAAAGCAAGACAATGGTTTCTTGGAGAGATGGCAGTATCAGGCGAGCTCTGTACATGCATGCTTTCTGTTAGTGTCCCACAAGGCTCACAGCTTGGTCTGCTTCTGTTCTTCCACTATACCCGCTTTCTCAGTGAGGTCATATTCTCACATACCACTGCAGTGCTTGATGACAGTCAGCTACTCCTCTTCTTTTCTTCATCAGATGCTCATGTTTCCGCATGCATCTTAGAATGCCTGGCAGTCATGTCATCATGGATGGCAGCTCATCAGCTGAAACTTAATCCCAGCAAAATTGAGCTGCTAAACATCCCAGGAGATGTGTCAAGATCTTTTCATCTTTCTGAACAACTCTCAAATCATTGCACATAACCTTGGGATAACCATGGACAATCAACTCTCCTTCCCATGTCATGTTGCTAAACTCACTCACATTCATTTCTATCCATAAATATAGCTCCTGGTCATTTTGCAACTGTACTATTGCAACCCATGCCAGCTATTCAGACTATCTTCCAACAAATCCAGAATTCAGCTCCCAAAATTCTCCCACACTACTCCATCTCTATGCTCCTTCCACTAGCTTCCCTGTAACTGCCCGCAAGTAATTTCAAATCCTTGCCTATGAAGCCAAAAACAGACCTCCTGCCCCCTTTCTTAAAGTACATATCAAACCCTACTCTGCACCATGATTCCTTCAATCCTCTAGCACCTTTCTGTGTGGATCCCCCATTTATCAAAGAAAAGGAAGACGTGCATCAAAGGCACTTCTCTCTTCTGACACCAAGGTGGTGGAATGAACTTCCCTTAGCTGTCCAAAAAGCTGAGTCACTGGCTGTCTTCATGCATCCACCCACCTCCTAAGCTTGTTCACCCATCTCGGTATTGTTCGCAGTTTTGTGCCCTCTAGGTTAATAAAATGCATCTGTTGTGTTGTCAGTCCACACTAGTTCACGTGACACTTTTAGAGAGTCCAGAAGACTTCAGGGTACATTAGCATGCTCTTGTCGCTTTTCGCTTTGGGAAATATATGGCTAACAGTCAATGAAATGGTCAGAGATGCAAATTCCAATTTTGATCACTGGAGCTGATCCTGTCAACACCCCTGCCAGACACAGAAAGTCTACATATGAGCTCATGATTTTCTTTTTTCATTTATGATAATGACAGCTCAGCCATCAGAAAGGCCTTGTTGCTTAAATATCTAAAAAAAAAAAATCAGGCTTTCTGCTCCATGTACAATTTCTATTCTCTATTTTTGCAGAAGAAACTGCAATTCCACAGTCATTATAGCCAACTGGCTTGTTTCTTGCAACTCTGTGTTATAGACTTGGACTAGGCTAGACTTGGCGATAGCTGTAGGTAAACTGTAAACGATGCACTGGCAGTGTAACTCAGTAGCCACTATAATGTTGTTATCAAGCAACAATCCTCCAGTTACAAAAGGGAAAATCATTCCATTGTCATCTGTGATTTCAGAACCAAAGCAAGGATTATTCTGGGGTTTGGGTACAATGAGCTTTAGAGACATGATTATTCCCTGTTCTGATGCAAAACCATCTTCATGTTCTGAGCTGCCATGGCAGCACTGATGTGATCCTACATACCTTCTTTCATCCACCGTTGCAGTCATTAAAACCCAACCCCACAGGAATAATACATAGACAAAGGGCAATTTACTTTCTTTTTTCTTCTACATTAATCTTTCTTTGTAGCTCTGCAGCCACATCTGCTGTTAACTCTATTCCTGACGGCTTCAGTTCAGTGCCAGAGGAAGGTCATAAATAGATAGTGGTGTTTTTCTAGTTTGTAAGGTGCACTCTGTGTGTCACTAATGACATAATACTCTGTAAGTGTCTGTCGCAGATGTTCAGCTCCTAAACAGTTTGGTCATTGATCATGTCCATCATCCAGCTTCATCAGGGCTTGGCAGAATTTGTTTGATAATTAACACAAGCTTAAAATTTTTAAAAAACTTTCAAATTTTTAAGATGAATTATTTTGTGGCTACAGCAATAATTCTACTACAAGGCAATTTACACAACAAACCATATGTCTTGTTCAGAAACATAGTCAATCAGGGCAAAATGAGTAATAATTCAAATACTAGAAACAAATCGTTGGTACTCTGTACTCCGGCAGGGGAGATTTCAACAATTTCACTAATAAGATTAGCAGTCATTGGGTAGGGGTGCAGAACTTAGCATGAACTCACTTCTGAACTCACTTCCTCAACAAGACAAGAATGGGAAAAGGGACGTGTGACATAGCAAAATCCTTTTATAGGACTTGATCATGATGTGATGCTATTAGTATTTGGCTTGGCAATAAAATGAGAAAAGTAATTTTGAATGAAACTCTCTGAAAGGAAGTAGAACCAGATGAACCAGTGGAAAGACTAAAATGCAAGTTATAGGAAAGGACTAAAATTTAGGACCTGGCAAAAATGCAAGCACAATTTTCAAAGTGGGTTTCAAAATACTATAGTTTCATCTGATTTCAAACCCACAGTGTAGGGCAGTTCATTTCAAAGGGAATAAACTGGCTTACACCAAAAAGTATGCAAATCTTTGCACTCAACGGTACATAAACGGGCTGGGTGGATGATGCCAAGAAGTACTGTGTCATAAACCATGTTCCTTTAAAGCAGACAGTAAGACTGCACTATATATGATTTGCTTATTGTTAACACAATAGAGTATTTTAAAATACTATTACTGTTGAACACTGCAATGTGCAAATGCACTTTCTAAACAATTAGAAAACGTTTTATGAGCATCAAGACCAATCTCACCCATTTCTCCCAGGTGAGAATCTCCATTTCTTCTGAATCTCCCAATGGCCAATCCAGGCTTGGTTGGTCTTAGAAATAGCCATATTCATAGAAAAATTGCGCCTAAGTACCAATAAGAAGCATTTGTCATTCCTATGGGTAATTTGTCTATCCTTTTCACTATCCATTGCTCATGCATCAAAGCCCTGTGCAGTATGATTTTTTTTTTATTGCTAAAGGGGTCTATTGTCATTAGTCTACCATTTAGCAAAATGGGGGAAAATGCCCTGCACTTTAAGGGAAAAAAAAAATCACCCGAGTGAGTACTAAGTGATGATTTCTTGTATAAAAACACAGTTAACCGATAGCAATTGAATTTGAATTGAAGAACAGGCTTTTATATTTTGTTTATTACTTTTTTAGTGTGCTTGAGCTTTTATCAAAAAATATTAGCAGCATTAGGGACTGTTCATAGAAACTGCATTGTGTTTGTGGAAATGTACCAAATATAAAAGATGGCATACTATACTTACAAAATAGGTTTTTGTACGTGTCCATTCATTTCAGCCAGGCATTTTTATGTCCTGTGCCATGCCCTGTATGCAATATGCTAGGCTTTTAAATATGTTTTAAATTAAATCTATGAACACATAGTTCTATGACAGGGATGTGTCTTAATACACTTCTTTATGTACTAATGAAAGTAATCAGTGAGATTATTTGGAAGTTCAGATTTGTGGACACAAACTAGCCCAATTTGAATTAAAAAGTTCCACCCTGGCAACCCTGCACTGCTACAAAAATTTAAAAAATGTGCACGCTCTACAGTGAACTAGTTTTCCACACACTTTCTGAGATGTAGTTGAGGTGGAAAATGCTGCACACCAATGAGTTAATGTTTAATCGGCCATGTTTCATTTCATTAGATTCTATTGCACAGCCTTCATTCCATTATTGCTGCTAAGAGTGTGAATGAATTGCACAAACAACATCATGATGAAGTTTCGATTATTGTACTTTCATAATGATGAAGGTTTAATCAGTTGAAAATGGAAACCACACATGCACACATTCAGGTGCTGCATATTTTTGCCCTATTGCAAAACGTATTGTATCGAGACGCTACCATTGAATTTAAATGATGTGCATCGTTAAAGCTCCAGGCAGCTGTGCTGTGAGTAAAATATATGACTTGGCTTGGTGACAGTATTGTGAAGTGTCTAGGATAAACAATACTGTGCATAAATCAGTTATCAGTTAACATGCAGAACAAGCAAAATTCCAGACATGCTCACAAAGAGAGAGAGAGAGAGAGAGAGAGAGAGAGAGAGAGAGAGAGAGAGAGAGAGATGAATTTTTTGATCAATTCTTTATATCAGTGTAATGTAAAGGATCCTTGGAATATCCTGACAAGGCAGACCATGTTGTGTGGGATATTATGAGACAGCCTGACCTTCTTGCCAGTGAACAAATTTGTTCGAATGCCTCAAAATACAACTATTAGTGTTCTATAAAAAGTTATCATGTTTAATACCTGTTTCAACAAACTGTATTCTATCTGTTTACTGGGTGGATGTTGTCCAGGATAACCATTATATATCATGTCTAGCTGATCCAAGATATAAAACACCCTGTCTAATTTATGAACCAGTGACGTCAAAGAGTAATGAAAATGGCTTCAGACTGCATAACAAGTAAAGTTGTATTCTTTTGCCTTTTTCTGGTACACAGAATTTGTCATTTTTGTAACCAGACACTACCTGGATTATAGCTGATGGTGGTGTAGTGTGACTCCAGGCATTTTTTTTTCCGCCACTTCACAGTTACACGGTTTGTGTCTAAGAGAAAGGTGAAACGCGATGGAAAACGCTCGCTTGGCAATCATATCCGTCCAATGGCGCACGACAAACCAACTAGAAACTTGCAGCGTTCCGGGTTATACTGAATCCACACCATCAAAACTTAGCAAAATGAAACTGGATGGAAATATCCGACACATCACCGATAAAGATAAAGTGAACAGAAATGGATCAGGGGTTTAATGACGTTTATTCAACCCTAATGACATTTAAACACCCTTGAAAGCGGTATCGCCGTCGGCCGCTTTATCAGCCATTCATCTGAAGAGCTACATCACTGAGGTCGGCAAAACGACATGCACGACTATGAAGGATTCTATATCGTTTGTGTCCCCATTCTGTCCGACCGCCTTTAAATGTCTTTTAAGCGCGCTCTCGCCAGTGTGCGTGCGTGTGTGTGTGTGTGTGTGTGTGTGTATACTCACCTACCGCCGTTCGTAAGCATCCTCAAGGGTTTCACACTCATACAGCGGCAACTCCCCGCGCCGAACGAACCGACTGCACTATCTCATCTCCATCGCTCTATACACCAAGTGCCAAAAAAATACAAATATGGAAGAAGAAAAAAAAAAACCCCGCACACAAACACCTTTTCGGTTCTGTGGCAAATTTGTTACTGCGCGCAAATCGTTACGGGCATCGTTTTGTCGGCGTGGTTCGGTTCCGGACGGCAGGTAGACTCGAGAGGAAGGGTTTCACACGCGCCTGCCGCTGCTGCGAGCTTACAAAATGAGGCGTGGATGGAGAGAGAGAGAGAGAGAGAGAGAGAGAGAGAGAGAGAGAGAGAGAGAGAGAGAGAGAGAGAGAGAGAGAGAGAGAGAGAGAGAGAGAGAGAGAGATTGATTCCCACGGACCGGAGTTCAGTTAGCTCAGCTGGCAGACATAACGGCTATATGTTTATAATATCGGTGCAGAACAAAGACATATGCACAATTATTCTTAATATTATTATTATTATTATTATTATTATTATTATTATTAGCCATACAAACAAATTTATCGCTACATCTAATATAAAAAAAATACGCAAAACAATAATAATAAAAAAATTAAAAAAACCGACAGAAACATTACTGCTTATTGCTTTTTAAAGAAAACTAATCAATAAGCGATGCATCAGTGACTTGGAATATCCTGACCCTGTGCAGTGTATCAAATGCTGACGGTCAGAGGTTTCATACAGGGCTGCAGTTCTCTAAACGAGGACCTGGTGGCACTGTTAGACTCAAAGATGTTCTTATGGACAGCCATCTCTTTAACTCTTGCACAAAGCTCTCAAGGGTCTACTCGGGAAACATCTCAGGAAAACTATAGTAATATGCAGCATTGTGAAGCCCACTCAAATAAAACAACGAATGTGCGTCCTGATTGAGGTTCTTCCATGCACACATCCTGGCAATGTTCCTGCACCGGCGTGCAGGTGTATGTTCAGTTGGTGTATGTTTTTGTGTGTGTACCATCCCACTGTCGTTTGTATGCCTCCTCACGGGTTTCACACATATACAGTGTCAACTCCCTGTGCTGTGTGTGTGCGTGTGTGTGTGTGTGTCTGTTTATGCAAGATACTGTATATTCACAGGAAAAAGACTCTTTACTGTCTGATGGTTTGCGTGGGTGGTAGATCATTCAGTACAAAAGCTCTAAAAATCTTTTCCGTTATACATTTAAGCTTATGCTAGCCTCACATCATTCAATGTTCATATGAAAACACACATCTCCTTACAATGCCTTACAATTCTGTAAATCTCCCATCATAAGGGCTAGCCTTGCGTCCATCATGTTATCCTTTTTTATGCCAGGCAGCAAGAATTTGTCTTTTGAGTCCACACACACACACACACACACACACCCATGTACAGTATGTGTCTTCTAAATAGCATGTGATGAAGCTGAAGAAGCTTCTTCAGGTACAACAGCACTCCAGTGGAAAATGCTAGAGTTTTAGCACAGATCTTAAACATTCCTGTCAGTACAATTGGTTCGATTATATGCGGGTGGAAAGCTCATCGAACTACAGCTAATCACCCCTTAGATACATGTAATATTTCACAAGACAAATGATCAGGAAGGTAAAAGTGAAGCCAGCGATCACTTGAGAAAGAGTTGCAGGATGACCTGAAAGCAGTCAGAGAACAATACTCAATACACTATAATCATTTCCTTTCTTATCCCTCATGCAAAAAAAGAAGTAAGGCACTGGGAGCATCATGATATCGGGCTGCTTATCTCTGAACAGTACTGAGGCATCGCATACCATTGAAGGAAACATGAACAGAGCAATGAACTGGGACATTAGAAGAGAAATGAATCTCAGTCGCCAAGAAACTGAACCATAGGGGAATGTTGGACAATTTAACATGACAACAAGCCTAAACATACTTCTAAAATAAGTCAAGAAGGGTTATCCAATCTCCTGACTTGATTCTATTAAAAATGTATGGAAATTGTGAGTACATCAAAGGGACTATCAAAACCTTGGATAATTGAAGACTATTTGCCAAGAGAAGAAGGCCAAAAAATAATACAATGCTGTAAAGAGACTTACTGCTTTCTATAAATGTCTTGAAGCTGTAATGGTCAAGAACAGCTTTGCAGCATAGTAATAATGCTGTTAATTAGTACTCTATTTAATATTTTACTTATATCTTCTTTTATGTTTATGAATACATACTTTTTTGATGTCAAAAGAATTTTTTTTAAAGTCTGTAAATTAGAAGTGTATATAAGCATGGAAAGTACAGTATATTAAATAACAAAAATGACAAAAATACGTCCGAATACTTATTACCCCTCACTGTGTATTTGTAGTCATGAGCCTGTGATTTGCAGAAGAGTTTATAGCTTTTACAGTTATGAAATAATTCCTCCTTCAGGGAAATATGCTCTAGCTTTCTCTCTAGTACATTGACTGAATTTAATTGCCCAGTCAAGTCAACAGCTCTCTCAGCTACACTGAGCACTAACTAGAGAGAGACAGCCAGAGAGATTCCATAATGAAAGCTCTAGATCTAAATTACCATGCCAATGTGATCATTGTATGGAGCTTTTTTTCTGGGCTTTGATACCTTATTTGTTGTTGTTGTGTGTCTTTTTTGAAATATCAATTGCTTCACAAGCAAAATAGCAAGGAAATCCACTCATTTAGGGCAGGTGTTTTTTTTTTTTTAATTTATGCTAAGAAGGACTACTCCTGATCACTGTTATTTGCACTCAGAATCTAAATGACTAATGTATTAGTTGTGCTCTTGCTTAGTGTTTGCAAACACTTTTTAACAGATAAGTTGAGTCATCTCTGGTCTAATTAAAATGTAATTTAATTAGGCACAAATGAACAAAATGGATCCAATAAACAAAACAATGATAATATAGAAATTAAAACACAGAATTCACAGAATTTTAACATATACACTATATGGCCAAAGGTTTGTGCACACATGACATCACACACATATGTGTTTGTGGAACATCCCATTCCAGATTTGGTCATTTACTCCACTATTCTAGGAAAGATTTCATGTGGATTTGTGATCATTCAGCTACAAGAGCATTAGTGAGATCAGACACTGATGTTGTAAGTGTGAAGAGATCTGGGGTGCTGTCGGTGTTCCAGTTCATCCCAAAGGTGTTCTTCCACTCCAACCTTAACATGCACACCATGTCTTCATATAGCTGCTTTGTGCACAGGGCCATCGTCATGCTGGAACAGGGTTTGAGTCTCTTAGTGCCATTGAAGAGAAATTGTAATGTTACAGCAAACAAAGACAAGTTAACAGATTAGGGAAAAGCCTACATGTGGGTGTGATAGTCAGGTGTCCACAAACTTTTGGCCATATGTTTAGTGGACATGTTTAAATAGTTCAGGTTCATTAATTTGGACTGTGAGCCTTGGCCACCAGCACCTCCACAGTATGTAGGCCACTGTGCGACACAGATATTTCCTTCATACTGTATCCAACAGTTTTATTAGTTCTTATAGCTGGGAATGCTGAGTCACTGTACCGCAGTGTTTTTCTAACTTTTTCCTAAAGTACCCCTTAACTACACAGCTGAGTTTCCCCTTACAAAGGGGAATTCTTAATTCGATGTTAAATAGTATAATGTATATGTTGAGAGCAGGGAAAAGTGCCAAAGACTTATTTCAATTTAGAGTAAAGAATGTCACATCCAAAGTTTAAAATTGAAAATGAGATCTTATTGATAAAACAATTAGTGCTGTCTCAAGGAGAGAAGAGCAGATGGGAGGGATACATGCTTACAAATTCCTAAATGTTTTTTGGTGGGTTTAAAGGTTCTGCATGCAGCTTTGAATCTTAATGAGTTATTTGGGTTTCATCGTCTTGAACTTGAAAAATCAGGTCCATAACTACAAAAATCTCCAGACTGCAATCCTATAAGGGTTTGTGTCCAGATTCGTTTTTATCATCACAACACCTTGAATATACTCCAGTATTAAAACTACTATGGGATGACAGATATATATCAAAACAAAATCCTAATGAGTGAAGAACAAAAAAAACAAGAAAAATTCTGGTTATTTTCTCTTTAGAGCAGACCAAACACACTCAGATTTTCATTTTTCTTATCCACCCTGACATTGCATTTTATTGACATGTTTACCTAGGCTGCCCTATTGCAGATATGGTCTCGCTCTCTCTTTCTCTTCTCTCTCTCTCTCTCTCTCTCTCTCTCTCTCTCTCTCTCTCACTGACTAATGTGTTCCCTCTGTGAGCTTCCATTACCTTCACCTCCAAGCCTTGAAGCTGCCAGACATTTCTTTCCCCGCCAGACTCAAACAATGCCCACCATACAGCTATTTCCTTCCTCCCCAAGACCACAATTTATCGTGACTCACAGTCCGTCACCTTCTTGCAGAGACAATAGCCTCGTTGATGCCAGGAGCTGCTATAAAAGATGTTTCCAGCCAATCTCAGCAAGGAACTCATCTAATCTGAAGCCAATCGAATCACATCCCTTTATTTCTCAGGCACACCAAGAGGAGGCTGGGTGACACTCACATTAAGCACCAGCACACGGATCACTCACTCAGAGCCTGTTCAAGGTTTTCAGTGGAAATGCAAATTCATGCACACAGCCTCAAGGACAGACAGGATTACAGCCTTCTTCTAGTTGTAGAGCTCTGCCTATTAATGGATGTCAGGTCACATGTAACAGAAATGTCTGAGAAGCTCTATATATACAGTGGAACCTCACAAGCCTGCTGTAAATAATAATAATATTTTTTTTTTAAATGATTAGTTTTTTAAATTTATTGAAAATAAAAAACAAACAAACACTGAAATACTAAAATGGAGGGTTACATACACAACCATGCTCACTCTAAATTCAGTTTCCTCCAGACCTTGAAAAGCTGATCATTAGAGTCAGGGGAGGATGGTGGAAGCCTTTCCTGAGAATGCTGATATAAAATCTCTATCTCCATTAGCGAAGTGTTGTCAATGTATGCAAGCTTGACATATGGCCACTAAAATCCTAAAAGTACATATATGCTGAATTCATACAGTGAGACACAGAATGTTGCAGAATCCAGAATGTTTGGTAGTAGAATCCACTTTAAGAGGACGATCATGTGGCAGCAGCATAATGCATAATCCATGCAGATACAGATCAGGATCTTCAGTTAAAATTCACATCAAACATCAGATTGAGGATTGGTGTGTGTCTTTCAGAAACTGCTGATCTTTTAGGATTTTCACACACACACACACACACACACACACACACACACACACACACACACACACACACACACACACACACATTCAACAGTCTCTGTATTTTATACAGAATGGTGTGAAAAACAACAACAAAACACTCTGAGTTAGTGACAGTTTTGTGGGTGGAAACACATTACTGATAAGAGAAAAATTGGCAGATTACTTTGAGCTGCCAGGAAAGACATAGTAACTTAACTGGTCACTCTTTACAACTGTGGTGAGCACAAAAGCATCTCAGCATGCATGAAACATTGATCCTTGAAGTGGATGAGCTACAACAGCATAATGCCACATTGGGTTTCACTCCTGTCAGCCAAGAACAGGAATTAGAGGCTATTATCAAAACTGTCTGTTTTGGGTGTCTGTGCCTGTGATATCTGCAGATTCTTGTTTTAACTGACAGAAGTGTATTCTAATGTAGTCTTGGGGTGTTGGAAGTCATCCATTTCAGGATTTGATGTGTTGTGCAATTTGAGATGCTTTTCTGCTCACCACGGTTGTACAGAGTGCCTATTTGAGTTACTATAGACTTCCTTTCAGCTCAGACCTGTCTGTTTATCTCCTTTTATGTACAAGGTGATTCAGTCTGAAGATCCTCTACTCACTCACAGGATGATTTTTTTCACACCATTTTGTGATTGTCTGCCAGTGAAATATGGGGTCCCACAAGGATCAGTTTTAGGACCTCTGCTTTTCTCAATATACATGCTTCCCTTAGGCAACATCATTAGAAGGCATGGGATTAATTTCCACTGTTATGCTGATGATACCCAATTATATATCTCATCAAAACCAGATGAAATATCTAAATTGTTTAGATTAACAGAGTGTGTTAAAGATATTAAAGATTGGATGACTGATAATTTTCTATTACTAAATCCTGATAAGACGGAGATATTACTGATTGGTCCAAAAACCAGTACACAAAAGCTTTCACAAATCAACTTGTACTTAGAAGGATGTTCTATTACTACTAGCTCAACAGTGAAAGACCTATTAGACAGCAACTTGTCCTTTGAAAAACATATTTCCGACATTACAAAAACAGCCTTCTTCCACCTCAGAAATATTGCCAAGCTTAGGAACATTTTATATGTTTCTGATGCAGAAAAGCTAGTTTATGCATTCATGACCTCCAGACTGGACTATTGTAATGCATTACTAGGTGGTTGTCCTGCGTCTTCAATAAACAAGCTACAGTTAATCCAAAATGCAACCGCCAGAGTCCTTACCAGGTCAAGAAAATATGATCATATAACCCCAATATTACCATCCCTGCACTGGCTACTTGTTAAGTTTGGAATTGCTTATAAACTAGCACTATTTACGTACAAGACTCTAAATGGTTCAGCTCCCACGTATCTAGCCAGTCTTCTAACACGTTACAATCCATCACGCTCCTTAAGATCTCAAAATTCTGGACTTCTGGTAGTTCCCAGAATATCAAAATATACAAAAGGGGGTAGAGCGTTTTTGTATTTAGCTCCTAAACTTTGGAATAGACTTCCTGACAGTGTTAGGGGCTCAGACACAGTCTCCCAGTTCAAATGTAGACTAAAGACATATCTCTTTAGCCAGGCATACATTTAATACATCCGATAACCCCGCTAATTACTTTCCATTTGTTTCCCTTCTTCTACGCATCCCAAGACATATAGAGATTGTGCCAGCTCCAGTGGCATCCAGAGATAGACCAGCTCCAGCCGGGTTCTGCTTTGTGAGGACTGGGGTATTCAAAGCAACGCTTCCAACCCTATGTGGATGACAACAACCTCCTAATTAATTTACACATAACTTTCTACACATGCTGTATCTGCATCACACAACTAATGCAGAAAGGACATTGTTCATATCACACTCTCTGGTGTCACCCAAATGAGGATGGGTTCCCTTTTGAGTCTAGTTCCTCTCAAGGTTTCTTCCTAATACCATCTAAGGGAGTTTTTCCTTGCCACAGTCGCCTCAGTCACCTCAGGCTTGCTCACTAGGGAAAATTTTGTCTAACATCTAGGACTGTTTGTCTGTTTGTATGTTTGTTGTTTCTTATGTTCTGTAAAGCTGCTTTGAGACAATGCTCTTTGTTAAAAGCGCTATACAAATAAAATTGAATTGAAAAATTGAAAAATTGTTTTATGTGGAAATCCCAGATGATCATCAGTTTTTGAAAGGATACCAGCCTAACTCTAAACAACAATCATGCCAGGATTAAAGAGATCAGATTTTTCTCTTGATGTAAACATGATCTCTATTAACAAGTACAGTTGTAGTGTAGTAACATTAGATGAAGCTTTTGACCTGTATCTACTGCCACATAATTGACAGATTGAATAACTAATCTCTCGTTTCTTTCAAAAATTCTCGAACGCATTATTTATAATCAGCTGTCTGACTATTTCCTGCAGAATAACCTCCATGATCCCAACCAGTCTGGTTACCATATCAGGTAACATGGAAGGGATTGACATCTGCTCCACGCAGACTATCTACTGGTGTCCCACAAGGCTCAGTACTCGGTCTTCTCCTTTTCTCCCTCTATACTCACTCTCTTGGCAAAGTTATATCCTCACATGGGTTTTCATACCACTGCTATGCCGATGACACCCAACTTATCTTCTCCTTTCCTCCCTCAGATACCACGGCTTCTGCTCCGATCTCAGAGTGTCTGGTGGACATTTCATCTTGGATGACAGCTCATCAGCTGAAACTCAATCCCAGCAAAACTGAACTGCTGGTCATCCCTGGTGATTCATCCCCAGCCCAGGATCTTGCGTTATCTCTGAACAACTCCATGATCTCCCCTTCAGCTACTGCTCGCAACCTTGGGGTAACCATGGACAATCAACTGTCCTTTTCCTCTCATGCTGCTAATGTGACACGCTCATGTCGGTTCCTTCTGTACAACATCAGAAAGATTCGACCATTTCTATTCACACAGGCTACTCAGGTGCTTGTTCAGTCTCTGGTCATATCGAGATTGGACTACTGCAACTCTCTTCTGCCAGGTCTACCTCTGAACGCAATTCTTCCACTGCAAATGATCCAAAATGCTGCTGCATGACTTGTTTTCAACCTGCCTAAGTTTTCCCACACCACCCCACTGCTGCGTTCCCTCCACTGGCTTCCGGTAGCTGAACGCATCAGATTCAAAACACTGATGCTTGCCTACAAAGCCTACAAAGCCAAGAATGGACCAGCGCCATCTTACCTCAAAGCTCTTGTTACTCCTTGCACTACACCTCACTCCCTCAGATCTGCTAACACTGCTCGACTGGTCCCATCATCTCTCAGGGTAAAAGGTAGGTATACATATAGACTCTTCTCTGTTCTGGCACCGAGGTGGTGGAATGAACTTCCTCTGGATGTTTGTACAGCCGAGTCACTGACTGACTTCAAACGTCAACTGAAGACCTACCTCTTCCTGAAGCACTTAAACTAGCTCTTATCTATTGTTATGTTGTATGTACAAAAAAAAAAAAAAGCTGACCCAAACTCAGTTTTAAGGGTAATGGTATCCTGAGTCTGTGTTCTATTGAACCAGGGTTAATGTATCCATTGACAGAGATTTTAAAACATTGTTGTACGTCGCTCTGTATAAGAGCATCTGCCAAATGCCAGAAATGTAAATGTAAATAACTACATACATGAGAAGTTGTACAGGTGTTCCTATTAAAGTGGAGAGTGAGGATAAGAAGGTGATCACTACTTTTATGGTAAAGGAGAATACTGAGGAAAATGAGAAATAGGCTCCTATACTTCTTTTTCCTTTCCGACAGACAGAAATTATATAATCACATAATCCTTCTCCCATCTGTTTGTGTGTGAGGTTGTGTGAGATTTTGTACCAGGGTTTTGCCTGCCACAGAGATCTTATAAACTGAGAATTCAGAAGACAGACAGAAAAGCAATTCCATTACCAGTGGCAGTTCACTTTATTTTACTGATCCAATTCACTGTCCTCTACTCACTCTAGATGTCTTGTTCCCACAGACTCAGATCAAATCATAATGGTCATATGAATCACTTCTCTTAAATACTGCCTGGGTGGCATGGTGGCACAGTGGGTAGAATTACTGCCTCACAGCTCCGGGGCCACTGGGTCAGTGGATGTTCCTTCAGTGTTGAAGAAGGTTCTTCCCATCTCTCAGAAACATGACGCTTGGTGCAGTGAGTACATTAATATGACTGTATGTGCACAGCGCCTTCTTGGCTGACGTACTGGTATGATGATACACTACAAATATATCTTATGTGAAAATGTACAGCTATGTCGTTGAAAAATGGTGGATCAGGATGTATGTCCTGCTGTAATTACAGCAAAAAAAAACTTACAGCGGGGCAATAGACAAACAGCCTAGTTGTTTTTTTTTCTGGTTATCCATTTGTTGCACAACCATGACATTTTTGTAGATGTATGATTTTTATTATAAAGTGTACAGCATATAGAAAATGTGATTGTGTGATTTCAGTGGTTTCTATGGAGTTTATGGGTCACGTACATGAACAAGGGATGAAGCTTAAAACAACTGCAATAGGATTCATTGCTTGGTGTTTCAGTATAGATGGTGTGGATTTTAATGCTTGTCATCATTGTAACAGTAACATGTAACATGCTTCTGATGCAGAAAAATGTGTCTGGAGTGGCCTTAAGGCATATTGGAGCAGTGTGTGTGTGTGTGTGTGTGTGTGTGTGTGTGTGTGTGTGTGTGTGTGTGTGTGTGTGTATATGTGTGTGTGTGTATGTGTAAATATGCATTGTTCCAAGAATCACCCACTTGTGGAAAAATCAATGGAAGAAAACATTTTTTTTTCATTAGAAAATTTACCTTGTACATGTTAAAATGACTGAGATCCTGAGAGCAGTCCCATTTTGTGCAGGTCAGACACCAAAGAAATCCTTTCTTTCCACTGCATGACCAATAAATGCATGTAAGCAAAGACCAACATCTTCAAATTTTTCAGAAAACACCATTAAACCTTAAACTAAAACTTGTAATTATGCAAAATTACTTATTAGTATATCTTTTGCTTGGAATAAATGAAATTGATGTCACGAGTGAGTTTAGTTAGCTAATATTTTTATTTCCAGCTAAATATTTTGATTAAGTTGAATATGTACTGTCTAATGCTGTGACAGTATGGGACTTTAGAACGTAATAAAATAAGTAATAAATAAATAAAATAATATTAATAAAATAAATCTATCTTAGATAGATAGATGGATGGATGGATGGATGGATGGATGGATGGATGGATAGATAGATAGATAGATAGATAGATAGATAGATAGATAGATAGATAGATAGATAGATAGATAGATAGATAGATAGATAGATAGATAGATAATGGTTGACATGGCTGTGTAGCAGGGAGAATTGCTACCTCACAGCTCCAGGGTCCCATCTGCACCTCTCCTTTGCTTGTTTTTACAAAGCCTTTGTAATATTGGTTTTGCTTCTATTGACTTATTTCAATAAAGGAATCCAATTTTATTCAGCATGCCTCCTGTCCATTTTCCCCTTTTATAAGTGACACACAATGGATCGCCTCTGACGTATGCGTGAGGCACAATTTAGATATCCTGTCACCTATTCAATGTTTAAAGGGATTCGTATGCTACTAAAGAGTCTTTGTGATATAAAGGGTAGAAGGCAGCTTGTCCCGAAGCAGCTTCCTTCTCCATTACAGTAAACATTCCTTTCTGTATGATTTATAGATTTACTTCTGTCAGCTGTGTCTCAGGGGAACACAGCCACCGTTATGAAGTGCAGCCTGGCTGTAATGATACACTTTACAGCACTGCACAATTATTGAGCTAACACTGGTTAAATGCTACAATCATTTGGATGATTGATCTTTTTTCAGTTTCTGTCTGATAAATAATTCATGATTTTTATTTTTTACTTTGGATTTATGATAACAATTCTGCCATGTATTTTATCATTTGTAACGATAAAATATTAGTGTTTATTAGATTAGTATTCGTATATTAGTAGATTATATTTGTGTTTACATTGTACTATTGTTACGGGTGGCGAGTACCCCGTAGGACCACTAGGGGGCCTTCAGCAGGGGTTGTGTTTAGTTGTGTCTGATTGTTTGTTATGCCATGTGTTTGTTTTAGCCACGCCTATCGCTAATGTGTTCCCGCCTTCGTTCACCTGTTCCTAATGTGTCTGTAATTATGTTTCTTATTTATAGTGGCTCTTTGTCTGTGTTCGGGGCTAGTCCTCGTCTGTATGTAACGTCTTTATGTGGTGTCTTCGTGGATGTATATTCTTATTTTCAATAAACCCCTGTCTGCCGCCTATCCCCGTGCTTGGGTCTGATGCATCTTGCTTCGTCTACCGGAAGTGTGACAACTATGAGATGAAAGGGGCATGTGAACTTTCCAAGTTCAAATCACTGACTTTTGATTTTACTGCAAGATCTTATTTAAAAATAAAAGGACAATGTGCAGCAATATAATGTAAAAAATAAAGCAATTTGCACTCTGATGATGTTAATGAATAATGTAAAAAAAAAAAACAACAAACAAAAAAAACAATTTTAAACTATATTTTCTCTTGGATTTCTTTAGATTATTTCAGAATATAGTATTAAATTAATAATAAAGAAATAAACTTAAATTGTGGGTTGGCCTTAAAGAGACAACTCCTTTAAACATATTTTACAGCCAATGTCCAAAAAGTAATCTTTTCAGAATTTTCTAAACTTTTCTTTAATTTATTCAGCTCACTAACTTGTCATTCCTTAATTGAGAGATGAGCATCTCCTCAGTGCTTTCTCATTATAAAAAAGCAATTAGGTTCTTATAAATAGGATATTATTATCAGGTTATTATAAACATGCTTCACTATTGTATACGATCAAATAAAGCTCATTTTCAAGAAGTGTTTATTAAACTAATGCCAGTCATTGATCTTTAATTCTACTTTTGCAGAGCAACATCGTTCCTCATTTAAACACAGCAGGTAAAAGCAAAGACATATGTTATACAGTTAACAGCCAGTGACCCTTTTCTGTCATTAAGTTTAAGGCTTCATACAGTCCTAATTAACACCTAGGAATTAAAAGACTCACTCATTTTTCCTGGTGAGTGTTCAAGGTATAAAAACAAGCTCTAACCTCTAACCTAAATCTCAACCTTCTACTGCCAAGTTAATAACATGGAGCATCTTTCTGTAGCTGACCATCCCAGTCAAAATTGAATCTTCACTGATTCAGTGGCTGGTAATGTGTTTGACCATGGGGCATGACAGAAAAACGGCTGCTGGAGTTGCCCTTCAAGGCAGGATTATAGCTGCTGGCTGAGTGAGTTTATAGTTTAGGTTACTATTTAGTACACTTTTATGTTCTCTTTAACTTGATCCAAGTTCTTAGCTAACGTTCCTAATTTAATGGTGGATTTAGGACCGTTTGGCTCGGGTGGTCAAGATGAGAGATAGAGCTAGTAGGCCATTGCAAAGAAAGATGTAAAGGCAGTTACTCTAAATATACAAATGCTGTGTTTTCACTCGTTAGTAATTTTCAAGAATGGATACACCTTTCATAATAGTGTAGTAAAGCTTATCTCTTCACTAGATTATGGCATTTATAGGTAGTAGATACGTTTAGGTTGCTGCTTGCATGAAAACAGATATATTTTCACTTACATATTACAAATTAATATCATTCGACATTTGCTTGCTTGTATTTCCAGCCAAGCGCTTGCGCCATGTGGCTCAAGTCCCACGTCTGTTGAGGCAGCGTGCTAGATTCAGTCATGGTTTCACAGCTTCATGAATCCCTTTCGTCCTCTCAGCTAACTCTAATACTTCCGCCTCGGCTCCGGGAACTTACTTTGCGATTTCTCCCGACCTAGATGAGGATATAATGCTATCTTCATCGGACTCTGAGGAGCTCGATGAGGGCAACAAGGAGAAAACAGCATTCGAATTGCCACCGCATTCTGTGGTGTTCGTAAAGTTCCTGGAGGTGATAACATGTGCTGTTGCTAAGCTTAGCTTAGTTTGGCATGATGAAGGTTAATGAACTTGACAATATTACTAATTTCACGCCGCCTTCCACCTCCATGCAGGCGTCTCCCATTTTTTTTCATACCTCCATACTGAGGTGTCGAGGTTGTGGAATAATCCTTATTCTGCCTGACTGTTCTCCTCAGCAACTGCTGACTATTCAGCCATTGTGGACTTTGGTGACCAGGAGTATACGGCAATGCCTAGGGTTGAAGAGCTTGCAGGCTCTCTCTCTCCCTCATTGGCTGCATGGAGAAAGTCTGCATTCCCACTGAGGCCCTGTCATGCTACATCAGCCTTATAGGGAAGGCCTACAATGCAGTCATACCGAGCTGACCTGCTAAAAGAGTTCATCTGTGGGAAGGGGCTCATCAATGAGGTCTGAACTCCGCCAGGCCACAGATTTAGCTGTCTGTGCCACAAAGCAGACAGCTCATGCCATTGGCCATTTCATGGCTGCATTTGGTTGCCACAGAGAGGCAATCTGAAAGAGAAAAAAGAACAGGACAAAACCTTTTAGATATCCAGATGTTTCTAAGGGCCTGTTCAGCCTTCTCTGCAGTGAGGAGTTAGGGCTAGGCCAGTACCCACCAGCCCCAGCCTGACCTGCTGAGTTAGAAAAAGAAGGCTAGCATTGCAGGCTGAGCCACCCCATGTAAAATCTGTAATGTCCGCTCAGGGACAGGTCCCCCAGGTGAGAGACAACCATGTGGTGAGAGACAACCATCTCCACCATGTGGGCCAGAAAGGAATCCTAATGCCCGAGGGCTAGGATTCTCAGGGATGCCCCTTTAGATCCATTTCCACTGCTTCCTACCCTGCCACCTCTGGTGCTTCGGGGTTCAGATATGACCACCCATGCTGCCTTATGTGTTGCCACCTCCTGGGTTAGCCCCTGCCAGCTTGCTGTTTCAGGGCACTATGCGAGGTGAGAACAGTGAGAGGCTAACACCTCTCTCAGACCACCTGGCAGCGTGAAAGCTTCTGCCAGGTGCATCAAAATGGGTTCTGTGTGTGCTGCCCACTGTTGTTAGCACATACCAAACCTCGTTCCTCCATGAGAAACCCCTCTCGCATCTGAGAAAGGGGCTGTAGAGTGTATTCCCCTCCCAGGTTGAGCTGGCACATCTTGATTCTCAAGAAGGACAGGGGCTACACCCAATTTTAGACCTGTGTGTTCCGAATTGTATGCTGAAACATACAAGTCCAGGATGTTAACACTCAAGGTCATTGTGTTGCAGATCAGGTAATATAATTACTGATAATCCTGAAGGGTGCATATCTTCACATATGCATCTTACCAGAGCTCCCGTGGTTCGTTTTTGTGGCGAAGTATACTGGTGCCGGGTTCTCCTTTTAGGCCTAGTCTTATTGCTCACCCTCACAGAGTGCATGGAGGCTGCTCTGCCATCATTGCACCCCGGGGCATCCATGTACTTAATTATCCAGATGATTGGCTCATCTTGGCTCAGTTCAGGGAAGCGGCAGCCAGGCATTGAGATGCTGTGTGAATTATATGCTTTCTCCCTAGACCTGGGCCGCCCTGCCCATGGCATTTAGGAGGGCTCCTGTCTCTTATGGCACACAGATTGCCTGAAGATTGGGGCTATGTTTCTAGAGCTGAAACACTTTCTCCTGAAACTCAGGGCCTACCTTTGGAGGTCCCCTTAATCAATCATTAGGGTGGTCTGTGTTTGCACCCTCTGATCAGGTTGGTGCACCAGATCTGGCCCTAGGTAGAGACTGACAGATTTCTCTTGCTGAGAGCTTTTTACTCTCCAGAGCACATGTTCGGGAAGCAGGCTTCCTGCTGAGGCAGGGGCTGAGGCCCAGGGAGTGGCATTTCCACCTGTAGGTGGTGGAATGCATATGGAAATTTTTTGCCAGGCAGATGTAGCTATGTTCACCTCTGAGGAGTCAACCCACTGTGCCCTGTGCCTTTCTCTTTTCCCTTCTGGATGGTGCTCCATCAGGAAGAGCCTCATCTCTCAGGTACATGGGTGATTCTCCACCCCCACCCTGAACCTCTGGTCTGACCCCTGAGGGGGACCAGCCCATAGACTCCGTTCTCCCAACCAAGGTTGTGGAGACTATTTTGGACTTTCACTTCTGGCGTAATCGGTGTCATCAGGATCTAGTTCACTGCCCTGTTAGTACAGTGTTAGAGTTCCTGCAGACACGCCTCTTTGAGGGCCTATCACACTCTCCATTGAGGTATACATGGCAGCCATTGCTGCGAGTCATGTGCCTGGTCTTTGGTCTCTCACCTCCTGTGCAGTGCCAGGTGGCTGAGGCTTTCCTGTAGACCATGTCTCCCCTCCTGGGACCTCTCAGTGGCCCCTGAGGGGCTTCTCCAAGCCCTCTTTGAGCCAATGGAGTCAGCCTCTGAGGAGTTTCTGATTCTGGTTGTCCAGCCTTTCTGCAGGCCTTCTGCCCTCTGCCCCACAAGTTGGTGGAGCAGGAGAGACTGCACCTTCTGTGCTCAGTTCAGGTTCTTAAGACTTACATTTATTGCCTGAGTGCAAGGCATAAGTTCTCTCCCATTTTGTCTGCTTTGATGGGCTCAAAAGCAAACAAAAGCAATTCCATCTCTAAGAAGCACCTTGTGCTGGGTAGTGGTAGCTATCTTCTAGGCCTATGACGTGCGCTATGAGGAGGCCTATGAGGTTCCCTCAAAAGAGAACTACACCAGGTTACGTATGTATCCCGGTTCCCTGAGAAGGGAATGAGACGCTGTGTTGCTAGCCACACCCCGGGCATGTGCGCGTCCTTTAGACAAGTAGAAGCTGGAGTAATGTGATGTAGATGCCCTTTTATGGTCTATAAATCAACCGATAAATCAACGTGATTTCATACAGAGTTTCAGACACATCTTCCACATAGAAGCGTTCCCACAGCGTCAGTCATAATGCAGTGTCTCGTTCCCTTCTCAGGGAACTGGGTTACATATGTAACCTGGTCTAGTTTTACAGTATATGACATTCTAAAGCATTAGAAAGTCTTCGACAGTGCAAATGAATATTGTGGGTAACATCAGATAAGAGTAGCATTAAATATACTGACATTAACTAGATATTGTCTAGTAGTGCAATAAAGATATTGACTTGAAGTGCAATGTTAACGTTTTATAACTGCATTTTCCAGTGGAACCAGATTATAAGACATGTTTATAGTGTTTCTGTAAATCTCTTTAATTGTTCTGATGTCATGGACTGCTCAGACATCTCTCTGCCAGAACACTAGAGGGCAATTTGGCAGTGTTTTCTCTATGTGTATTTGTTTGTTTTTCTGTTTTTGTTTACGTTTCGTGTTGTCACGTGCATTAGTCATTGTACCGAATCCTGCCTCTGCACACCTGTACCTGTTCTGTTCTCCTTATTGTTGCTGAGTCTTTGTTATTGTCTCATGTCTGTGTCTCCAGTTCCATGGTTTCTGTTTGGTGTTTTCAGTTTCCGTGATGTCTTCAGTTCTGTATATTCTGTTGTTTAGTTTGATCCCTAACATATTCTCTAATATAATTAGAGAATATGTGGTGAAAAATCTGAATTATAGAAAACATTTATAACATTATCTATTATTTGCTCACTTGAGTTGTACCACTTTTATGGTATATGGTTTTGAGTTAAACAACTTTTAAACAGATTTAAACTTTAAAACTAATGTATCTTACTCAGTAATAAGGTTCTCTCTATGCTTTCTAAATGTCTCAGAAATACAGTAAAGGAAAATTGAAGCAGTAAACATAAATAAAACTTTCAGGATTGTTTACTTTTGCCTACTGGTATGTCACATTATTCCTGTAGACAGTTCACACCCCATACAATGATTTTTCAATCAGAACTTGAATCAAAGTATAATCAGCTAGTTAGTATGTGTAGAACTACTGACAAATTCATAGATCAGTGACAAATCAGAAGGCTTCAATACCCAGCTTTATCAGGTTCACTAAGATGTGATGAGAGGAGCTTATGGCAGAACATGCCTTGGCTCTGGCGCTAATCTAATTAGATTAATGGATGATTCAAAATGTCAAGTGTATAAAATAAAGACAAAAATATAGGGCTGGATAGGAATAGGAACTCCAGTGGACACCAAACACATCACTTGGACTTTTTTATTTTATTTATTTTTTTTGTTTGGTTTTCAATTCCAGGTGAAAGTTGAGCTGAAATCACCATTTAACTGAAAGTCTAGTGTGGTGAAAACACTCCTTACACCTTAACGAGGTTAAAATATTAGCATAATGATGAATGGAAAATGCAATGTCTAGAAGATTTTTAAATCCAAGCCTACAAACCTAAGTAGTGACCACAAAAAATCACTGATCTGGTTCAAAACTACCTCAGCAGGAACACAAGTGTACTCACATGCATATTAAAGTGTTAAGAATAATGTTCACTTTAATATTTCTTGCTGAAGAAAATCTTTTTCTATCAAGCAGACCCTTATAGGTTTGGAGCAGAAAAACACAACGCTGTCACAAGAGTCCAGGGTACCTGTGGCTGGTCTGAACTGCATTGTAATCATCTGTCAGTTACTCCAATATATTGTTATCCATTTTCATGTCAAGGTGCAGACTTATAATTGTGAAGGGCCATGAGACTGAACCATATAACTGCTCCAGACAGAAAGAAAACAAAAAGAGCTGCTACTATAAAATCATGACGATATAGGATTAGCGACTACTCAGTCACACGATTATTAGTAATTATAAATATTATTAAAATGTTAATTATAAGTAAGAGGTTAAATATTTCCAACTAGTGGGTGTTGGAGCTTTTCTTGTATTCTTTCCAAATGAAAAATTCATCTAATCATTTTGTCTGTGTTTGCAGTAGTGGGTACAAGAAGACACAGAAATCTGGCTTTTACAAAAGTTAATTTACTTTGAATTAGGAGTTTTGATTAAAACGGTGTACATAGGTCTTGCGTTGTCACATTGTGAACTTTTTAAATTTGTCAGATTTTCCCGCTTGTATGCTATTGACCAGAAATTCCAGAATGTCTGAATATGAAAATCACTTCCTGGTATAAAATACAGCTTATAAAATATATAACATATACTGTAGAAAGATAGGAAAACATCTTGCATAATTACATATAAATAACTAGAAATAGCTTTAGAAAAACCAACACTATTTAATGTCACAGTATAACAGGATTTCTGGAAATGAGATTTACTTTTTAAATATATTTTTAAAGCACCTTAATGCTTTAGATGCCAGCAGAGGATTATAGCTTATACAGATGTATCAAAAACTTAAACCAGATCTTCATCTGATTTAAAATTCTTTAAAATGATGTTTTTAACGTCAAGAAATATCATAAACGGAAAGTCTCTGTAAATGTTATTTTTTTCCCAATATATGGCTGAAATAAAATATCTTCCTGAAGGTTATTTTAAGCCAGAATGTCATCACAATCTGATACTTAATAAGCATGGAGCAGATGATAGCCTTATTAACATGCATGGCATATTTGTTAATAAAGCAATCATAGCTCAGACTACTAACGATGTTAAGACAAGGGCTGTGGACGGAACAGGCTCCAGGATTGACTGGCTCATCTCAGTAATAATTAATCAGTGAAGCTTCTGCTCCCAGATAACACAATGGGCCTGATCTTTATTTTCATACAGATTATACAAGACTCCAGTCTTTTCATTATATAAACCATTCGGACTCATCCTGAAAACAAATCTGTTCCATGAAAATAGTACTGATGTCATTTTATTACACAATGGTTATGTGGAACTCTAAAGGAACCAGAAATTTCAGAAGCCTCAATGGTCAATGGTAGTTTACTTTCCTAGTAAAGCAGAATTAAAGCATTTTGCCATCACACTGTCACATACTAGTGGTACCAGGCGAGAAAGAGTAGACCCATATGCAGGGATAGACACAAAACATGGGTTTATTCCAAAATAAGAACACTCAAACATAGGAACATGATGGGAAAAACCAAACACAACACAAAGACTCACATTAAAGATGAGGACTAGCAACAAACACAGGCACGACAACCAATATAAATAGGGGTACTAATCAAAGGAACACAAGGGACAGGTGAACAGAGGTGGGAACAGGCGGGGCTAAAATGTCAAAACAAAGCACACGTCACAGAGAAACAAAACCCCTGCTAGAAGCCCCCTAGTGGCCCAACAGGGAACTTTTCCAACCATGACACACACCAACTTCAATGGTTTCAGTCTTTTACATTTTTTTTCTAAAATTACGGTATTCTCCTTTATAGCAGAAGACTCAGAGCTGTTATCTTGGCAAAGAGAAGTAGCACAAAATATTGACTAAAAGGGTGCCAATAATAGTTCCACAAATATATTTAACAGAGATATTTTTAATAAAACTGTGCTGTGTTTGCAATTGCTTGATATCTTTAAGAGCAGAGTATTTTTGTGAATTCTTTTAATTAAAGATCAAAAGTTTAAACAATAAAGAATTTTTCACAGCCTTCTTTGCTCAAGGGTGCCAAATATTTTCACTATGGGCTGATTAGTTATAGAATATTGAGACCATGTTAACGCATTAGAGAAATCCATAACATAAAGTGCATTTTGATTATTGGTATTATAATAGCATTGATATTTTTATGTAAATAAAGTAATTATTTTGTCATAATTTGCCTTGAATTGAATTTATATATCGCAATTTAAACTGTAGCGTGCATGAAAATACCTCATCGAATAAAACTGTTTCCACAGCTGAATTCTTTTTGTTGAGTGAGTTGAGTGACTAGTGCTGATTTTTCCCGTGGCTTCCAAGTGCTCATCTCATCCACCGTTTCCCCAATGAGTAAAAAAAATTACAAGGTTTAGTCTTGGTCACTTGTTATTAATGCATTATTAAACTGTTTTATTCTGTATGAGATATACATCTACAGAAAAAGTTATTTGAAAGCTAAAAAACCTTTTTTTGTGTTTGAAGTTCATTGTATGTTCCCACAAGGTTTGATAAAAAGCTGACTTTTAAAAGTCTATTATAGATCTCTTATATATATATAATATAAGGTATTTGGGAAAATATAGCGAATGTTAATAAATATATTTTCTTATTTATCTAAATGAAAAACCTTTCTTCAAGCTCTAAACTTAAATTCTTTAATATGGTTTATGTTTTTCTTGGCAGTGCATAGCTCTGAGGTCATTCTCAGTGATGCTGATTTCTGATGTATCTCCAAAAAGACAGCATGATGGGAATAGTGGGATGATGTTGTTTAGCAGATGGAATAATGGATTGAATTGAAGGATTGACTTGTTGCCTGATGTGTTTAATAACTCATTGTGATGTTGGACAGGAAAATCCTGTTGGAAGTCATCTTATACAGTTAATTTCTTTTTTTTATTTTTAATTGTTTTTTTTTCATCTGAAGAACAGTCAAAAAAAGCATTGTGTATGTGACTATAACAAAATTTGAATTTAAAACTGAAAAGTGAAATATCTTAACAGTGTGTAAAATAAAACATTTGGGATTTACTTTCACTAGTTGGCATTCATTCAAACTCTTCTACTGCTGGATTAAGTCCACTAAATGCTTGTATTGAATCAATAGCTAAGCTAGTTGTGGTGGCTAAGTGGTTAAAGACTTTCTGTAGAGATAAGAAGGTTGTGTTTTCAAATTACAGAGCTTTAAAGCTCCTGTGGTCGGGTTATTGAGCAAGACCCTTTAACCTTCAGCTCAGTCGTTTCCTGCATCAGTTAGCGAGCAAATATACCAGATTATTTGTTATTTTATTATGTAAAACATGACAGAACAAGGACAAGTGGTTAAGGTGATGTACTGCTAATCCATTGTGTTCTGCACATGTGGGTTCAAATCCCATCTTTGGTGCCAACACCATTTTGGGGCAATGATGGCTCAAGTGGTTAAGGCTCTGTCTTGTTGATTGGAAAGTCAGGGTTCAAGCTACCAACTTTGGGCCCTTGACCAAGGCCCTTAACCCTCTCTGCTCTAGGGACACTGTATCATGGCTGACCCTGATCTCTGACCCACACCTCCAAAGCTGGGATATGTGAAGAAAGAATTTCACTGTGCTCTGACAAAAATAAAGGCTGCTTCTATGTTGCAATAAATTTATTCACTGTAATTTTTACAGTATTTTACTTGAAAAATTACTGCACTTTTTCCTTCACTGTAGCCAAGAATTCTAGGTCTATTTGCAAAATTTAAGAAAAGACTTAATTGAGAATATATCAAGAGAATGCAAAGTTTTAGGCTTTAAAAATACTTTAAACCATTACATAGTTTTGATTTTTTTTTAACACTTTTTACTTTGGTGCATTTCTTGGCCACTGCATAATTCCAAATGTGTTATATCATTGTTTTAATTTACCCACTAATCTAAAATAGGAAATAGTAAAAGCAGGTGAAGATGAGCAGATGTATCCACATTTTGACTGGTAGGTAAGAATCACAAAAAAACTGTATGCAGTTGTTTTGTAGGCAAAAAGAGGCATAGAGGTAGCCAAGTTAAAAATTCAGAAATGACTCAGTATGCAGTGAAAATGCTTCTTATACCTGCTCCTGCAGCATGATGCTCAGAAAAGACAGAGTTTATTCTGACACAGGAGGAGGCACCAGAAGCAAAGCCTTTCAATAAGATTTTCTGGCATGTTTTGTACAAATGACATGCCTCTCCATTCCCACCCCAGACCTTCAGGATATATTTGATTGTTGAGTTGATAGAGAGCAGGTTTAATTAATTTTCACTATGTTAGGGTTACAAAAGCTTTATGAAGTAGCCTGTTAATGCAATTTCAAGGATCTTGTACCTTACATCAAGCCCACTAGTGTTCTTGATAGAGGGAGGATACGTTTCTCAGGTAATTTCCACAATCCTAATAAACACAGGTCTTGAAGGCTGCCACGTAAATGAAAACAATTGTAATTCCTAATTACAGTGTTGTTATTACTGCTGATGTTAATATTGGATTTAAACTGTGATGGGATTAAATGTAATTGAATGTCTTGGGATTTCTACTTTTTATTTTAAAAAATCATGGTTATTTTTAATAAGTGGTGTAAGATATTTAAAAGTATCAGTGGGAGTAAAAAGTTTGCTCATGGCTATTAGGTTGTCACAAGACAGTTTGGATGCGAATTCAGCATGTTTAGAAAAAAAAAAATCACAAAATTAGGAACAGCTAAAAAAAATTACACAAATGAGAAGAGAGTACAATCCAAAACCGTCAGGTAATCAGTGGGTACAAACCGGCACAGGTCAACAGGAGTAAACAAATCCACATGGGCTAGGCAGAGTCAAGTTCAAGAACAAAATCAGTGCAGAGATTAACAGGCTTAGTAACGTCATGACTCCGAGGGAACAGAAGGTATACTTCGCTGCAGTGAACTGAAACAAAGGTGCCTATGAAGGGTACAAACCAAATATACAAAATTAAACACAGTTGAACATAATCAGAAGACTTGTGACTGGGAGCGTGAGAGTGTTGGCAGGGAGGTGGAGTCCATGGCAGTCATATTCGTTGTCTGCTGTGAAACATCTGTTTAGTTCTATCCAAATTTTTTCATTACCCAACACTGCCATGGACTGTTTGGATATTTTCCTGCCAGACCACCAGAGGGCGATTTGCAGTGTCACTGTAGTGTTTTTGTGCCATATGGTGTTGTTTACATTTTGTTTAACATGCGTTTCCTCCACCCGAACTTCTGTCATGATTCCTGCCTCTGCATACCTGTTCATGTTCCCCTGATTGCCTCCTCTATATATACCTGTTGTGTTGTGCTTGTTTTTTGCTGAGTCTTCATTTTCCGCATCCATTTTGTGCTCATGGTTTCGTTGTGTGTCCCCACTGTTGCTCAGTTTTAATCTTAGTGTTTCTTTTGTTTTGTTTGTCTCCTGTCTTTATTAATAAATCCCTCTGTTGCTTTATCCTGCAGTCAGATCTGGACTCTGTTCCAACAACACTGCTTTACTTGTAATTTCCAGAAATTTAATCTAATTTTTGACAACAGAAGTGATTTTTTTTTATGCTAGAGCCACATCTTTCCTTTAAACTAGCTTACAGAATCTAGCCACTTCCTGTATGACTGCTACATACTTTGTTAGTCAACACTCAAGCTATATGCAATGCAGCAAAAACAAAATGGACTATACGATAGCTCTAGATCTATTTAATTCCTTAGAAGGTTCTGGTGAAGGAGAACAACAAGATAGCTTTTATTTAAGCCATAAAACATGCAAGACAACATCTAATTGAGAATAACATGGTGGCTGTGATTTGGTTGCAAGAATGAGCCAAATGCAAGAGGCTCACGTCACTGACTCTGGTGTTAGTTGTTCCTCTCATTGAGTCATGGAATCTATTACAGTCCCTAAGTCCATCAGCTCCTGCTCATTCCAGCTTTCTCCATGCTCACTCTATTCTTCTCTCCCCACTGTGACCAATTGCTAGAGCTGGACACACAGCAGCTGTAATTGGCAGAATCAATAACAGTTCTGCTTACTGACACACTCTATCATTCTTAGAGCACCACACATGCTGCTGCATGATGGAAGACCTCACCTGCACATCAGGCAACCTCAGAGCTAATGATAATTGATTTCACACACACACACACACACACACACACACACACTCACACACACACACACACACACACACACACACACACACTTTTCTCTAACTATCCTTGTGAGGACCTCCTTGTGACATGTCATGCAAATAATACTATGCTACATCTATATCTAACCTTCACTCAGTAACTGAAATCCAAAAATATTCTTTTAGAATTAAAAAAAAACTTCAGAGGGATATGACCCAATGTGGACACATGAGATATTTCCCATTTTTGCAAGCACATTCAGTCCCCTGAAGACATACAGAAATAATACACAGCAGATCAAATAATGAGTCTTGAATACAAAATTCTCCTCAAAATACTTATAAATAGAATGAATGGAAATCATATGTAATATTCATTCATTGTCTACCGCTGTCACGACTCGGCCGAGATCCGACCGCGAGAGGGAGCTGTCGCCCGCGTTTTGAGCCACTTCCGGTTTCGGTGGGCTCAAATACGGGTGCGCACTTCCTGCTCTTCGCGAGATATTGTTTTCTTATGGGACGTATTGAGCGCTATCTTCGTGATATATCGGCTGGATTTCTGTGTATGACCTGGACTGGCTTTTGTTTCTTCTTTGGGATTTTCTATGACACTTTGTGGATTGGTTATTGGACTTTGCTTGCTTACTGGATTACTCTCTTGAATTACCCTTTCTGTTTTGACGCTTTGGATTACCGCTTCCCCATTGCCGACTCTCTGACTGTTTTCTCTTCTGCTCTCTCCCTTTCGCCGGTTCCGCGAATGGATCCGGCTTCTTCCGGCGCTGGCAGCGCGCCGTCACAGAATATCTCGCCATCCACGGATCCAGCGGAGCTGCGCGAAATCATCGTGCATCAGGACTCGCTCATCCGCGCCTTTCAGGCTCAGCTGGAAGCGCTAACTGTCCAGCTGAGCAGCGCAACCGCTGCCACGCTGTGGGTAACGCTGATTGCTCGTGGTGAGTCACCCCGTTTAGCACTTCCGGATAAATTCGATGGTTCTGCTGATTGCTGTCGTGGGTTTCTCCGCCAGTATGAGGTGTTCTTTTCACACCAACCGGGGATGTACTGCGAAGATGAGGACTAAATGCGCATTCTTGCTGTCCCTGCTTACGGGGAAAGCCCTCGAATGGGCTTCGGCGGTGTGGGACGCCGACCCACTGATACGGGCTTCCTATTCCCACTTTGAGGAGGCGATCCGTGAGGTGTTTGAACATCCCGCGGGCGGCAAGGACATATCAGTCCAGTTGATGGAGATCCGTCAGGGTTCAGACTCCGCCGCTGATTATGCCATCCGGTTCCGGACCCTAGCGGCGCAGTCTGAATGGAACAACGCGGCGCTCTGGGCCATGTTCCACGCTGGCTTGAACCCCGCCCTTCAGACTGAACTCGCATGCCACGTGGAAGCCACCTCCCTTTGCCAGTTTGTGGCCACCACGATCCGCCTCGACAACTTGCTATGCCAACGCCGGACCGGGGCCTCCGACATGGCCTCCGTCCGCCCCCGCGTCAGACTGGACTGCCCTGTACGGGGTGAGAGAGACCCAGAACCCATGCAGCTGGGGAGATCTAGGTTGGCGGAGGAGAAACGTCGCCCTTGTGGACCCCCGAGGCGGTGCTACAACTGCGGGTCCACCGGCCACCTAAGACCCTGCTGTCCGGAGAGGGCCTCCGATACCCAGGTGGGTGACCGCTGTCTACTACTGAGTCTCTCCATTCCTGTGTCCCTGTTGTTCTCTGACCGTTGTGTCCGTGTTCCAGCGTTAATTGACTCCGGGGCAGCCGTGAACCTAATCGACAGGGCGTTGGTGGAGGAACTTGGCATCTCCACCTCCCCCTGTGTACCATCTTTAAGGATCACAGCCATTGACAGTCAGCCGATTGGAGAGGGCTACCTCAGACACCAGACAGAGCTGCTGGGTTTCCAGGTGGGCCTTTTCCATCACGAGAGGCTGACTTTCTACGTGACCTCCTCCCCGGCGAACCCTGTGATTCTGGGATTCCCATGGCTAAGGCGCCACGACCCTCAGATCTCTTGGCGCACGGGGGAACTGACACGCTGGTCACCTGCCTGCTTGAAGAACTGCCTGAGGAACCCAGTGTCCAGGTCCTGTGGGACATGCAGCGTCAAGGAGGTAAACACCGGGGCTCACGTATGCCTTCCTCAGCCGTATGCAGACTTTGAAAGAGTGTTCAGTGAGGAGAGGGCGTCACGCCTGCCGGAGCATCAGGTTTGGGTTCTTCTTCATTGAAAAGAAGGATGGGGGGCTCCGTCCGTGCATCGACTACCGGGGCTTGAACGCCATCACCGTCAGGTACCCTTACCCCCTGCTGCTAGTACCCACAACACTGGAGCATCTGCGTGGGGCCAGGGTGTTCACGAAACTCGATCTCCGGAGCGCCTACAACCTGGTCCGTATCCGAGAGGGCGACGAGTGGAAGACAGCGTTCTACACGACGCACGGGCACTATGAGTACTGTGTGATGCCCTTTGGCCTCACCAACACCCCGGCGGTATTCCAGGCACTCATTAACGGGGTGTTCCGGGACCTCCTGGGGAGGGGCATCATTGCGTACATTGATGACATTTTGGTGTATTCCACCTCCATGGAGGACCACGTACGCCAAGTCCGGGAGGTACTCGCCAGGCTGCAGCGACATCATCTGTTCATGAAACTGGAGAAATGCGGGTTCCACCGGACCATGGTAACCTTCCTGGGGTACGTCATCTCCCCTCGGGGAGTGGAGATGGACACTAACAAGGTTCAGGCTGTGTCGGAGTGGCCTGCTCCATCCACTATTAAAGAACTACAATGGTTCTTGGGTTTCGCTAACTTCTACCGGAGGTTCATCCAGAACTATAGTTCGGTGGCAGCTCCACTGATGTCCCTCCTGAGGGGGAAGCCCAAAAAACTGAACTGGATGGACCAGGCTCAGGCGGTCTTCCAATGCCTCAAAGACTGCTTCACCACGGCCGCCATCCTATGCCACCCTGACAGGCCGTTCGTGGTAGAGGTGGACGCCTCCAGCAGTGGGCTTGGAGCGGTGCTCTCCCAGCGACATGGTGACCCCGGGAAGGTACACCCCTGAGCCTTCTACTCCCGGAAGCTCACAACCACGGAGGTCAACTACGATGTGGGCAACCGGGAGCTGCTGGCTATCAAGGCCGCGCTGGAAGAGAAGCGCCACTGGCTGGAGGGAGCACGTCACCCGTTCCAAGTTCTGACAGATCACTGTAATCTGGAGTATCTGCGCGGGGCCAATGCCTGAACCCCAGACAAGCCAGGTGGGCCCTATTCTTCACCCGGTTCCAGTTTACAGTATCCTACCGCCCAGGGTCCAAGAATGGAAAGGCGGATGCTCTGTCCTGGCAGTCTGAGGTGGCTGGCGACCTCGGTCAACCCGAGCTCATCCTACCAGTTACTGCTCTACTAGCACCGGTCCGGTGGGACCTCCTGGGCGAGATTCGGCGGGCCCACGCCGAGGAGCCACCTCCCACTGACTGTCCCCCATGCAGACTCTTCGTCCCGTCTCAGTTCCAGCCTCAGGTGATGCGGTGGGTGCACGAGGCACCCAGCTCGGGACATCCAGGTACCCGCCGAGCCGCTCAGCTGGTCAGCCGCCAGTTCTGGTGGCCCTCCTTGGGCTCTGATGTTGAGGACTTCATCCAACAATGTGCCACCTGTTCCCAGGCACGGACTAGCCATCAGCGTCCCGAGGGACTACTGGAGCCCCTTCTGGTTCTACGGCGCCCGTGGTCGCACCTCTCCGTAGATTTCCTCATGGACCTGCCAGACTCAGGGGGCTTTACAGCGATCATGGTAGTGGTGGACCGCTTCTCTAAGGGGTGCAAGCTGGTTCCCCTCAAAGGTTTACCCACTGCCATGCAAACGGCGGACGCCATGTTCGCTCATGTTTTTAGGAACTTTGGTCTCCCAGAGGACATTGTGTCGGACCGGGGCCCGCAGTTCACCTCTCGGGTGTGGAGAGCGCTGTGTGCGTGACTGGACATAGGGGTGAGCCTGAGCTCGAGTCACCATCCCCAATCTAATGGTCAGGCGGAGCGCCTTAACCAGGAGATAGGCCGCTTCCTGCGGAGTTACTGCAGCAGGGAGCAGCAAAGATGGAGCGAGTTCCTGCCCTGGGCCGAGTACGCCCAAAACTCCCTCACGCACTCTTCCACAGGCCTAACGCCTTTTCAGTGTGTGCTGGGGTACCAGCCCCCACTGTTCCCTTGGTCGGGGGAACCCTCCAGCGTCCCGGCTATGGAGGAGTGGTACCGACGCAGTCAGGAGGTCTGGGAGCGGGCCCATGTGTGGCTTCAGAGGGCGGTGAGGAGGCAGAGGATCTAGGCCGACCAACATCGTCGCCCGCACCCTGCCTACCAAGTCGGGCAGATGGTGTGGTTGTCCACCCAGAACCTCCGCCTCAAGCTGCCCTGCCGGAAACTCAGCCCCAAGTTCATCGGCCCGTTCGAGATCGTCCGCCAGGTGAATCCTGTGGCGTATCGACTTCGGCTCCCGGCGTCTTATCGCATCTGCCCCACCTTCCATGCATCTCTTCTCAAGCCTGCGCACGCTTCCGCTGGGGAGTCGGTGGTCGGTGGGGACCCACCACCGCCCCTGGACATCGAGGGGTCGCCCGCTTACCAGGTGCGGTCCCTGCTGGACTCCAGACGACTGCGGTCGCACCTCCAGTACCTCATGGACTGGGAGGGGTACGGCCCCGAGGAGCGGTCGTGGGTGGACGCCTCTGACATCTTGGATCCTTCGCTGATTGAGGACTTCCACCGCAACCACCCAACTAGGCCCGCCCCGTGGCCCAGGGAGCGGCCTCGGCGAAGAACCCCCGGAGGTGTTCCTAGATGGGGGGGCTCTGTCACGACTCGGCCGAGATCCGACCGCGAGAGGGAGCTGTTGCCCGCGTTTTGAGCCACTTCCGGTTTTGGCGGGCTCAAATACGGGTGCGCACTTCCTACTCTTCGTGAGATATTGTTTTCTTATGGGACTATTGAGCGCTATCTTCATGATATATCGGCTGGATTGCTGTGTATGACCTAGACTGGCTTTCGTTTCTTCTTTGGGATTTTCTATGACACTTTGTGGATTGGTTATTGGACTTTGCTTGCTTACTGGATTACTCTCTTGGATTACTCTTTCTGTTTTGACGCTTTGGATTACCACTTCCCTGTTGCCGACTCTCTGACTGTTTTCTCTTCTGCTCTCTCCCATTCGCCGGTTCCGCGAATGGCCGTCACAACCGCTTATCCGATCTATTTTCAGGTCACAGGGAGCCTGTGTCTATCTCAGGCGTCATTGGGCATCAAGGCAGGATACACCCCGGACGGAGTGCCAACACATCCCAGAGTGCATACACAACAGCCAATTTAGAGATGCCAATCAACATACAATGCATGTCTTTGGCCCAGGGTAGGAAACCGGAGTACACGGAGTAAACCTCTGAGGCACGGGGAGAACAGGCAAACTCCACACACGTGGCAGAACACACAACCCTGGAGGTGTGAGGCAAACGTGCTAACCACCAAGCCACCGTACCCCCCATCATATGTAATGTAATGTAATATAATATAATATAACTAAAATAATAAAATCAAAAGATCCTTTAAAAATGATTACTTGTAAGCAATAGACATAGTATTAAATTAAATTAATTAAATTAACTTCTAAAGTTGGAGTTAAATAAAATTCAGCATTCAGCAATTCAAAAATCAGCATGTTTCTATCAGTAGGATTCCAAAGGGTTTGCAAACAATAATACTTTAAATTTAATTACATTTTTGTAGAACGCTTTTAACAATGGACATTGTCACATAGCAGCTTTACAAGAATCTAAAAATTAAAAATTATAAAGTTTCAAATTTAAATTTATATTTATCTCTAATGAGCAAGCCAGAGGAAACGGTAGTGAGGAAAAACTCCACGATATGATACGAGGAAGAAACCTTTAGAGGAACCAGACTCAAAAGAGAAACTCATCCTCATCTTGGGGACACCAGATACTGCAGCTGTAATAATTTCTTTTTTGTAACTGTGTATTATATAGTCAAGTGCAATCATGTAATCAGGAGCTTTTGAGCATGAGTATCAGCGTCATTTCTGAATACATTATACTTTTAATATAATATAACATAATAAAATAAAATGCATCCTCATCAGATCCTGTGCAATCCCAGAATTCTCCATGCTTACTGGGATTCGCATGATCTAGACAAAGAGCTTTTCCTGTTCTGTCACTTTAAAAAAAAAAACACCAGAGAAATTCTCCCTTTGTATTCTCCTTCTATTCAATCTCCCCTTTTTCAGCTTTGTATGAAATGACCTTGAACAACATTGCTCTCAATATTGATATCTCATGCATTATTCTCGCTGTCTTCGTTTCAATTTTTGACCCTAACCTCACATGTCAAGCTAGACTAAGTAGGAGAAATAACCAAGAACTGCACGGCTTGTGTGAGTTGGTTTTGGGGTCACATGTGAAGGATTGAAAAAAAAAAAGATTTTCTAAAGAGAACAGCTTTCACCATCATGACTAAAATGTCAAACTTACACAATCTGTTATATAATTTTTTTTTTCCTGGATTATCTCTCTCTCCCCTTGATTGAGGCAGCATACCTGTGTGGCAGCACAGATTACAGAAGCCCTTATTACCCTAGTTTCAGCAGTTAAACCTGCAAAATCTGCAAGCTTTTGGTAGCTTCTGTACATCCCCCTTTACACAAACGGTATGCCATTGAGTGCCTTACTCAGTTTAAGCGTGATTAAAATAAGTGTGGCTGAATTTTCTAATGACATCCTTTTGTCACTTCATGGCCATGGACCTGCTTGTGTACTGCCACAACAAGAGCATTATTCAACCGTATTCCTGCTTGTATATTCGAGACAGCTTGTTAACGTGTTATTTATGCTTATTTGTTATTTGTTTAAATGTTTTTAGATTCATTTATTTAATTCCTAGTAAGAGACTAAAGATTCCATAGTGGCCAGTGAAATTACTCAGGAAACTGGTTGCATCAGTCCAAGCTGGTTAAGTGGTGGAAGTATATTTGAATTAAATAAAAGGAACTTTATTTATGTAGTTATAGAAAAATAAGAGAAAATATAGAGAAAATAAATGTGCATGAATTACATTTTTTATGAATATTGCTAATTAATGGAAATGTTTTTTTAATGATTAAGATATGAACTATAAGCTATTTTATATATGTTTGTATTCATATAGTGGGGCAAAAAAGTATTTAGTCAGCCACCAATTGTGCAAGTTCTCCCACTTAAAAAGATGAGAGAGGCCTGTAATTTTCATCATAGGTACACTTCAACTATGAGAGACAGAATGAGAAAAAAAAATCCAGAAAATCACATTGTCTGATTTTTAAAGAATTTATTTGCAAGTTATGGTGGAAAATAAGTATTTGGTCAATAACAAAAGTTCATCTCAATACTTTGTTATATACCCTTTGTTGGCAATGACAGAGGTCAAACGTTTTCTGTAAGTCGCCACAAGGTTTTTACACACTGTTGCTGGTAGTTTGGCCCATTCCTCCATGCAGATCTCCTCTAGAGCAGTGATATTTTGGGGCTGTCGCTGGGCAACATGGATTTTCAACTCCCTCCAAAGATTTTCTATGGGGTTGAGATCTGGAGACTGGCTAGGCCACTCCAGGACCTTGAAATGCTTCTTACGAAGCCACTCCTTCGTTGCCCGAGCGGTGTGTTTGGAATCATTGTCATGCTGAAAGACCCAGCCACGTTTCATCTTCAAAACCCTTGCTGATGGAAGGAGGTTTTTACTCAAAATCTTACGATACATGGCCCCATTCATTCTTTCCTTTACACGGATCAGTCGTCCTGGTCCCTTTGCAGAAAAACAGCCCCAAAGCATGATGTTTCCACCCCCATGCTTCACAGTAGGTATGGTGTTCTTTGGATGCAGCTCAGCATTCTTTCTCCTCCAAACACGACAAGTTGAGTTTTTACCAAAAAGTTCTATTTTGGTTTCATCTGACCATATGACATTCTCCCAATCCTCTTCTGGATCATCCAAATGCTCTCTAGCAAACTTCAGACGGGCCCGGACATGTACTGGCTTAAGCAGGGGGACACGTCTGGCACTGCAGGATTTGAGTCCCTGGAGGCGTAGTGTGTTACTGATGGTAGCCTTTGTTACTTTGGTCCCAGCTCTCTGCAGGTCATTCACTAGGTCCCCCCGTGTGGTTCTGGGTGGTTCTGGGGTGAGATCTTGCGTGGAGCCCCAGATCAAGGGAGATTATCAGTGGTCTTGTATGTCTTCCATTTTCTAATAATTGCTCCCACAGTTGATTTCTTCACACCAAGCTGCTTACCTATTGTAGATTCAGTCTTCCCAGCCTGGTGCAGGTCTACAATTTTGTTTCTGGTGTCCTTTGACAGCTCTTTGGTCTTGGCCATAGTGGAGTTTGGAGTCTGACTGTTTGAGGTTGTGGTCAGGTGTCTTTTATACTGATAACGAGTTCAAACAGGTGCCATTAATACAAGTAACGAGTGGAGGACAGAGGAGCCTCTTAAAGAAGAAGTTACAGGTCTTGAGAGCCAGAAATCTTGCTTTTTTGTAGGTGACCAAATACTTATTTTCCACCATAATTTGCAAATAAATTCTTTAAAAATCAGATAATGTGATTTTCTGAATTTTTTTTCTCATTCTGTCTCTCATAGTTGAAGTGTACCTATGATGAAAATTACAGGCCTCTCATCTTTTTAAGTGGGAGAACTTGCACAGTTGGTGGCTGACTAAATACTTTTTTGCCCCACTGTATATAGGCAAAACCAATCAAATTACATCCTGCAAAGATCCTAAATTTGAACTTAGTCATGCTATAAATGCTACAATGTTGGTTAAGATACCATAATAACTCACAGAAAAACAGCATATCTTGTCCAAAAAGTCCATTTAAAACAATAGAATAAAAATAATATTGAATCAAATTATTATATGATTTCAACAAAAGTACTACATGAGGTTAAGGTATAGAGATGTCCACAAAAAACTGGTGTGCTGTGGGTAAGGACATCTTTATTTCACTCACACTCACAGAAGAAGCAGACTGCCTATTTGAGAGAGCAAAGTAATCAAACTTCCAATTCAGGGGTTTGGAATATTATCCAGAAAGGGCAGGTGTGGCTGCAGGTCTTTGATTCAAGCCAAGCAGAGCCAGTCTTGATTTCACTGTTTAATCACTTGGTCCCACTCTTCAGTATAGTTGTGTTATTTTAGTTGTGGTTAAAATAAAAACCTGGAGCAATGCTTGAACTTTGCAAATAGGTTTTCTTACCTCTGGGTTAAGGGTTTTTAATTATTATATGGGCTTAATATAAAAATAATCATTTCCAACCAAATATCACACAAAATCCCTAGAAGTTACGAGACTTTTTTTATTTAGTGCAAATAAAGTTCTAAAGCTATAAAACATTATGTTCCTATTCATTTGCAATAATTGTAATTATTGTCATTTTCTCCAGATTCTATCCAGTGTGTGTTTCTGTTTCATGCCCAATGGTCAATGGTAACCCGACAGTTAAGGTGTTGGGTTACTGAGCCAAGGGTTAGAGGTTCAAGCCCCAGCACTGCCAAGTGGCTGTTGTTGGGTTCTTGAGTAAGGCCCTTAACTCTCTCTGCACAAATTGTGCTGTATTATGGCGAGCTCTGACTCAAACACGCTGGGTTATAAATTTCAAGATTTTATTTGTCCTATACACAGTTGTATACCGTATACAGCTTGCAGTGAAATGGAACCTGGCCACACCTTCTACTGTGCACATAAATAAACTAATTTTAAGAAACTAAGTTAAAAAAGAATGAATAGAAATAATATGGATAAAGAAGAGGTAATAGTAGATGTGATAGAGGAAATAATTCAATGAAATGTGCTGTATATGTGACTAATAAAGTCCAAAGTTTCTTCTTCTTCTTCTTCTGTGATCCTGGGAAAGACTCTGGATTCACTGCTACACTAATCAGAATAAAGCAGTTTCTGAATATGAATAAATGAATTTTGATCAGGTGAAGTTAGAAAGGGAAAATCTTTAACACTAAGTAACTGAAGTAAGCCTGCTGCAGCACTCCTCGCTAAATGTGTGGGATGCTGTTTTGCAACTCTATGTGACGTTTACATGACGTGTTCAGATGGCAGGCCTTTAAGTAACTCAGGCTGTTTTCCAAAGACGCACATGTGTGGGCTAAATATCTCCCTACCACTGCCTCATTCCAATCTTGCTTCCACAAGCCTGAGAAGCATCCATGCTTGCCTATCCTTCACTCCCCCTCTCCTCTCCATAAGGAAAAACTGACCTTGACTTCACACTCTACACTCTAGGCTCAGATTACAGCAAATCTTTTTTCAAACACTCAGCCTCCCCAAATCCTATTTTTTCCATGCCTGCCGGTTTTATACTCTATCTGAACCAACAGATATTGAAGAGAACAGGGAACTGAAACTGTGTGGGGCTGAACGTATTTCATCTCTGCTTCATTTCTCCCACTGTGCATCGATTATGATTCATGGTTATGAATATTCATAGTGCACCTTCCTCTTGGTTTGCATTTCAGTAAATCTCACAAATCACTCTGAGCACTCAGGAAAGAGAGGAGTAGAAGTCCTGAGGTATTCGGCACATCCTAGTCAATTATTTAACAAGCTTCTTGATATGTCATTTAAAAGGGTTCCTTATAAATCTTAGCAACTGGCTTTTTATGGAGATGGCATGTGAGCTCAAATTTCAGTATAATGTAAAGTGATTTCAGCCATTTTATATCTGCTTCAACTCACACGATTAATCATAGTCATAATTTGTGAAGTTGTTTTTCTTTTCATCTTCTGAATAACTGTCATGGGACCGTTGTTCATTCTTAGTCTTACTCTTAAACTATTTTTCTGGCTCATTTCAGTCAATTCTCAGAATTGGACCTGGAATCTTTATGTCATGGATTGTAACAACAAACATAAATAACAAGTTAAGCTCAGTTTCTTTCACGCTTTGCTAATGAATTCGGTGCTAAATCCTGCTGCTAAACATTAATAAGAAAAATCTAGCCATGGGGGTCACAGTCCAGTGACTTCTGTGCCGGTCCCAAGCCCGGATAAATAGAGAGGGTTGCGTGAGGAAGGGCATCCGGCGTAAAACATTACCAAATTTAACCATGCGTATCGTCAGTACAAATTTCATACCGGATCGGTCGAGGCCCGGGTTAACAACGACCGCCATCGGCGCCGTTGACCTACACGGCGCCGGTGGAAATTGGGCTACTGTTGCTCGAAGAAGTAGAGGAGGGAGGAGAGTGCAGAGAGAGAGAGAGAGAGAAGAGGAAAGGTAAGAGTGTAGGACTGAGAATAGGAACTCTGAATGTTGGTACTATGACAGGGAAAGGTAGAGAGCTGGCTGATATGATGGAGAGAAGGAAGGTGGATATACTGTGTGTACAGGAGACCAGGTGGAAGGGTAGCAAGGCTGATAGTATAGGACCAAGATTCAAGCTGTTTTATAATGGTGTGGATAGTAAGAGAAATGGGGTAGGTGTGGTCCTGAAGGTGGAGTTTGTGAGGAATGTCCTGGAGGTGAAGAGAGTGTCAGACAGGGTGATGAGTCTGAAGTTAGAGATTGAAGGGGTGATGTTGAATGTTGTTAGTGGTTATGCCCCACAGGTAAGTTGTGAGTTAGAGGAGAAAGAGAGATTCTGGAGTGAATTAGATGAGGTGATGGAGAGCATTCCCACGGGTGAGAGAGTGGTGATAGGAGCGGATTTTAATGGACATGTTGGTGAGGGGAACACAGGTGATGAGGAGGTGATGGGCAAGTTTGGTGTTAAGGAAAGGAACCTTGAAGGACAGATGGTAATGGACTTTGCTAAAAGGATGGACATGGCTGTGGTTAACACTTATTTTCAGAAGAGGGTGGAGCATAGAGTGACTTACAAGAGTGGAGGTAGGAGAACACAGGTAGACTACATCCTATGTAGAAGAGGCAATCTGAAAGAGATTAGTGACTGTAAAGTGGTAGCGGGAGAGAGTGTAGCCAGACAGCATAGGATGGTGGTGTGTAGGATGACTTTGTTGGTCTGTAAGACGAAGGGGTCAAAGATAGAGATAGAGAAGAAAACCAAGTGGTGGAAGCTGAAAAAGGAGGAATGTTGTGAGGAATTTAGACAGAAGTTGAGGCAGGCTCTGGGTGGTCAGGTAGTGCTGCCAGATGACTGGGAAACTACAGCAGAAGTGATCAGGGAGAAAGGTGCTGGGTGTGTCATCTGGAAGGAGGAAAGAAGATAAGGAGACTTGGTGGTGGAATGAGGAAGTTCAGGATAGTATCCAGAGGAAGAGGTTAGCCAAGAAGAAGTGGGACATGGACAGGACAGAAGAGAACAGACAGGAATACAAGGAGTTACAGCGCAGAGTGAAGAGGGAGGTGTCTAAGGCCAAGCAGAAGGCATATGACGAGTTGTACACTAGGTTAGACACTAGAGATGGAGAGAAGGACTTGTACAGGTTAGCTAGGCAGAGGGATCGAGATGGGAAGGATGTGCAGCAAGTTAGAGTTATTAAGGATAAAGATGGAAGGGTGCTCACAAGTGAGGAGAGTGTACAGAGGAGATGGAAGGAGTACTTTGAGGAGCTGATGAATTAGGAAAATGAGAGGGAAAAAAAGAGTAGAAGGGGTGAACAGAAAGTAGATAAGATTAGAAAGGATGAATTCAGGAAGGCTTTGAAGAGGATGAAAAGTGGAAAGGCAGTTGGTCCTGACAACATTCCGGTGGAGGTCTGGAAGTGTCTGGGAGAGGCAGCAGTGGAATTTTTAACTAGTTTGTTCAACAGGGTTGTAGAGAGTGAGAAAATGCCTGAGGAATGGAGAAGAAGTGTGTTAGTGCCAATCTTTAAGAATAAGGGTGACGTGCAGAGTTGCAGCAACTATAGTGGGATAAAGTTGATGAGCCATACAATGAAGCTATGGGAAAGAGTAGTGGAAGCTAGGTTAAGGAAGGTAGTGGAAATTTGTGAGCAGCAGTATGGCTTCATGCCCAGAAAGAGCACAACAGATGCAATTTTTGCTCTGAGGATTTTGATGGAGAAGTATAGGGATGGTCAGAGGGAGTTGCACTGTGTGTTTGTAGATTTGGAGAAAGCGTATGACAGGGTGCCAAGAGAAGAGCTGTGGTACTGTATGAGGAAGTCAGGAGTAGCAGAGAAGTATGTCAGAGTGGTGCAGGACATGTATGAGAGGAGCAGGACAGTGGTGAGGTGTGCTGTAGGTCAGACAGAGGAGTTCAAAGTGGAGGTGGGACTTCATCAGGGATCGGCTCTGAGCCTCTTCCTGTTTGCTATAGTGATGGACCAGTTGTCAGAGGAGGTCAGACAGAAGTCTCCTTGGACAATGATGTTTGCAGATGACATTGTGATCTGTAGTGAGAGCAGGGAGCAGGTGGAGGAAAGCCTGGAGAGGTGGAGGTTTGCGCTGGAGAGAAGAGGAATGAAAGTCAGTCGTAGTAAGACTGAGTACATGTGTGTGAATGAAAGGGAGGGAAGTGGAACAGTAAGATTACAGGGTGAAGAGGTGAAGAAGGTACAGGAGTTTAAGTACTTGGGGTCAACAGTCCAGAGTAATGGAGAGTGTGGGAAAGAGGTAAAGAAGCGAGTGCAGGCAGGTTGGAATGGGTGGAGAAAGGTGTCAGGAGTTCTGTGTGATAGGAAAGTATCAGCGAGAATCAAGGGGAAGGTGTACAGGACAGTGGTGAGACCGGCCATGCTGTATGGTTTAGAGACAATGTCACTGAGGAAGAGACAGGAGTCAGAGCTAGAGGTAGCAGAGCTGAAGATGTTGAGGTTCTCTTTGGGAGTGACAAGATTGGACAGGATTAGGAATGAGTACATCAGAGGGACAGCTCATGTTGGACGTTTGGGGGACAAAGTTAGGGAGGCCAGATTAAGATGGTTTGGACATGTTCAGAGGAGGGAAAGTGAGTATATTGGTAGGAGAATGTTGGACATGGAGCTGCCAGGCAGGAGGCAAAGAGGAAGGCCAAAGAGGAGGTATATGGATGGAATTAATGAGGATATGAAGCTAGTGGGTGCAAGTGTTGGGGATACAGAAGATAGGGATAGGTGGAGAGAGATGATTCGCTATGGCGACCCCTGAAGGGAAAAGCCGAAAGAAGAAGAAGAAGAAAAAACATTAATAAGAAAAATTAATGACATGGATTTGATCATCAGTTTTAAATTGCTTGGAGCAAAAAACTAGAGCAATGAGAGGCAGTGAAGTTAGTGCTAGAGAATCCTGACATCCTCTCCATCCACAACACATCCTACTAAATCTGGCATTAAAAATGTCTAATCGCTCTTGCCCTTAATAATAATAAAAAAAGATGAATGTGAAGACTAATCTTAATGTTGATTAAATTGTGATGGAAAAAGGGTTTATTCATTCATTTTTCTTTTTCCTGGACAGGGCCATGAAGGACTCCAGATCACTGAAAGCATTATCCCAAGAGCATTAGGTACAAGGCAGGACTAAGGACTTTATATGAAAATATACATTTCTGAATTTAGGTTCTGATGTGTGATGTCCTTATCCATCCAGAACAGCTTAAATCGATCTCATTTATACAACTGAGCAGTTAAAGGGATTTGAACTCACAACCATTTGATCATCAGTCCAACATCTCAACTATAAAAAAAAATTTTATATGAAAAAATCCTCTACAGAGCTGTCAGTAGTCATAAAATATACTCGATATTGATTGTTGCATCCATTTTTAATCAATTTAAATTTTTATTTTCATCATTTTTTAATCATGTTTATTTGAATATTTCTTTTAAGAATGGATCATTCACAACACAGCTTTATAGAAATAAAAATTCAGAATAAAAATTACTAACATTTTTATGAGAATTTATATTTCTATATTAATTTCATTTTATTTTCCTTTGTATTTTTATTATATATATTTTTAATAATAATATAAATCTGGAAAAAAACTGAACCTGGAGAATACCCACATGGTGACAAGGAGAACATGCTGAAGCTGTGATCTTCCATGTTTTTTTGTTGTTTCTGTGGTTTTGGATGATCTTACAGACTGTGTTCATATGCAGTTAGGCTTATTATAGGCATGGATGTGACCATAGCAACAGTCCTATAAAATAACTTTGTGGAAATTACAAAGTTTGCTATATAAAACAATGTTTGCTCTTTCCATATTATTTGCTTGCAACTAATCAAAAATATTTCCAGTGCTGAAAATTGACCAACTGAAATGTCATCATTTCTGAGTAGATTTTTCCATTTATTTCTTATATTTTAATTTTTAAATAGAAATATGAAAGTGTATAACGCAGTAATCAGTACAATCCTCTAACAAGGTAATGATCTGTTGCCAAAAAATTAAGTAAAACGTGGTACAACTGATGTAAATATCAGCATAGACAGTATTAAAATTCTCAGAAGTTATGACATTTTAACATCCAGAAAAAAATGGCATTTTTAGCATTATTGTCTTAAAATAGACTATTCAGCTGTTTTGCTGCTTATCATGAGGACAAAACATGGGAAACCTAAGTAAATGTTTTGTTGCAGTATAAAAATATTTTTTTATATATTAGATAATATTTATTATTATTATTATTATTATTATTATTATTATTATTATTATTATTATTATTATTATTATTATTATTATTATTATTATTATATAAAAACTTTTTTGGTTTTTTTTTTGTAAAAAAAAAACAAAAAACAAAAAAAATGTTCTTTAGGTATGTAATTATGTGGTTTTTATAGTACAGAATCACAAAATTTGCAGCCAAATCCATGGAGGGATCAGTAACTCTTGGTTTTGTTTGCAATATGAATCGTATCAGTATTATACAGCAGTGGCATATGGACCTGCTAGTAATAAAAAAATTACTGTTGTATTTGAGTACTGTTTAAAAATGCATATTAGTAATGCCTACTACTGATATTTATCCTGCTCACCCAACATGTAAGAACAGTTGGTCTTCATTGTCTATTTAAATAAAACTATGAAAGCAGAGAGCAAAAGCCATAACACAGCAGCACATGTGCACTTTATCTAAAGCCCATATGGTTACTGCAGTGCAGTGAAACGATCAGAGACAATGAGCTCACAAAGCTTTTTTGGAAAGATACTGTACACTGCAACTGCAGGCATGAACTCCAAGAGCTGCCAAGGACTCCCAAAGCAAACACTTCACTCTACAGGTCAAATGGCGTTTGATGACTGTGGAGGATTAAAAATATATATATAAAAATCCAGACACACCATGACAGGCCATCTGATGTTAAGGGAGATTAAATTACTACCATCTGAAAGTGTAGGAAATAAACTTTGGCCTTGATGGGTACCAGTGGAACAGAGATGCCATTTTGCCACTCTGATGTTATATGCTGATTGAATAGGTTCAACCAACAAAGCACAAGGGGCATGAAGCAGTTCATTGTTCTTGTGGTTGAGCACTGATGCGATATCATGCCTTCTTGAAAAAGCACGGTCTAATGATTTGATGTGGACTGGAGAAAACTATGGTGCCAAGTTATGGCCTGAAAGCAAACCAGCTTCCTCCAAGCTTATTAGTCTTTTTAATATTAATAACCACTGCTCTGAATTATGACTTCATAAAGGTTAAGGGCTTCAGGAGATTAGACATGAAAAATAATATATATAGAAAAAGAAATGGATTTAGTGGGACCCTTTGATATGAGCTCATTTAAATATCTGGATAATAGCGTCATTAAATTGTTGTGGTGAAGGGTTAGGACACCTTGTGGTTATGCGGTGAAACTGTAATGGATTTATATAGTGTGAGTGTTGTATAGATTCAGAAAGAAAATGATTAGCTGTGACGTTGTTAGGTTTCAGTTTTTGTAATACGAATCGAAATGGATGTTGATGTGCAGTAGGAAACGGAAACAGCATCAGTAAGGACGTATAAAAAAAAAAACATGCTGCAATTCCACACATTTTTTGTCACTTGTTTAGATGGAAAGAACATCAGCATAAAAAGCAGGGTGTCAATGTTGCAAAAATCTGCCCCTTGGCATGAACATGCATATGCCTCCATTCCCCCTCACAGCTGCTCTATTTAATAACTCCTGTTTTTAATAGAAAGAAAAGAAACTCTACCCTCCAAATAGTACATGTTAATGGGAAGGAAGAGTTTGCAATATTGTATTATTATTAACATTTATTATCTCTGTGCTGAACTAGTCCAATTTAAATTGCTGTTTAGAAATCATACACACACACACACACACACACACACACACACACACACAGACCATAAAATTCATAATCCTAAAATTTTATGAGATAGAAGTTGTGTGTAAAATGTCATGTCAATAATTTATTTTTTAACTTTTTTAAAAAAAAAAAAAAGGTTTTCTGTTAGAAAGGAAGGAAGGAAGGAGGGAAGTTTACACAACACGATGTTGTCAGGATCAAGCAGCTGGATTAGGGAGGAGATGGGAATCTTTCTTACTTTAATTATAGAGATTAATCTGACTTCTATATTTGATGGTAAACTGCAGCAGATTAAAAAGGCACAGTAATGTTTTGGTATTATGTAAATTTTTCAGTGTGGAGATTCACCGAGACATAAAAGTGATGAGACTTTAAATTATATGTAATCCATGGTCTATTAATTCTAAACATTATACTTTTGTCACTTGCATCTTGTGGTAAAGAAAAGGCTGGAAAATTTGCAATGAACCTGAAAATCAGCAAATTTTATTTATTTATTTATTTATTTATTTATTTATTTATTTATTTATTTATTTATGACAACAAAGCAAAGCATATGTGACAGTGGGCGGCAGTATTATTACATAAAGCATTTTTAGAAAATCACTTTAACAGAAACAAGCTGCTTGTTTCACTTTTTTTTTTCTTAACACAATTTTATTTAATCACATGCATTACGTACATAAAACTGAGGGAAACATGAAAGCTAATGACATTATTCATGCACTCTGTTTCTCTCTCTCTCTCTCTCTCCCTCTCTCTCTCTCTCTCTCTATCTATCTATCTATCTATCTATCTATCTATCTATCTATCTATCTATCTATCTATCTATCTATCTATCTATCTATCATCTTTCTCTGTTATTATATTAACATACCTAAATAATGTTAACACTACAAAAAGATGGCACTTTCTATTCTCTAACTTTTGGAACTGGTTGTTAGGGATCACTCTTTCATTCTGGGGGAAAGAAAATATTTTTCCCCTTTTATCCATGCTACAGAAAGATATAGATGGATTTCCTCTGTAATGTTGATTCCTGTTTATCAGTCAGTATGTGATGAGATTCAAAAACAACACAGAGATGGAAAAGTAACCAATTAGGATTCATGTCTAATATAGTGGGATCTTCTGCACCCAGAGATACTGATGGATATGAATCTGTGTTCACAATCAAAAATAAACCAGTGTATTAGAGTGAACTGATTTCTTTATCACCCAGAATGCAGCTCAAGGCATAAGATCAGTATCATATTTTTATGAGATTATTTGTGTAGAGCACACTGCATAAGAATCACAGACCTGCTCTTTTAATACTCTTTTAACTTGGTGGAGGCTAAATAGTGACCATGTGGAAAGTTCCCCTTAGTTCACCAGAAGAGCCTCCTTAGTTATCTTTCTCTTTTTTTAATAAAAACAAACAAAAAAATCTTTTCTCTTTTGCTTTTTTATTTATTTATTTATTTATTTTTATTTTATTTCATCTCATAGCATTGTTTTATTCATTCATTCATTTATTTATTTATTTATTTATTTATTTATTTATTTATTTATTTATTTATTTATTTATCTATTTATTTTGTTTACCACTTTTTGGGCAACTATTGCTTTTTTAAATGTGCTTTATAAATAAAACTTAGTCCCTGACTTACATTTTCATGGGACAATTTTTTTTGTACATCACACTGCATATAATTTATGACAATAAACATATTACAGAAGAGGTTATTGTAAGAGATAATGATAAGGTAGAGTGATTATGTAAAACAGTCTAGTGGGCGTATTGATATGTTCAATTTGCTCATGTGGGTGTTGACCCAATTTGGTTGGCTGGTTAACTTTACAAATGCTGCCGTGATTAAAGTGGCTGTTTCACACACCTACAGAATCTGCCACACTGCCATCATTCACCACACTGAACTACTAAGCATATAATCACATCTTACTTCAATTAAGTTAAACCGAAATGCATACAGATATCTAGTAAGCTATAAGAGATTAATAAATAAACAATGAATACATTTGTCTTGAAAATCTCTCCTGTCCATGAGTCTCAAAAATTAATATCAGGGGACAGATCCACATCATCTTCATGCAGATTCTCCTCCACTGGTATCCCACAATGCTCAGTGAGGTCAAATCCTCCATCAGTTTTTCTACCAATGCTATGCCGATGATGCCTAACTCATCCTCTTCTTTCCTCCCCCAGACACTCATTTACACACTTTCTGCATGGTCCTCAGCATGCCTGCCAGACATCTCATCATGGATGGCTACTCAACAGCTGAACCTAACTTGAGCTGATGTAGATATTTGGAGCATGATTATCTCAAGATCTCAATCATACAGGTTTCTCTTTTACAACATTAACAAAATCTAAAAATAAAGGTCACTAATGGGTTATTTTATTTCACCCTCTTTGTTATCTAAAACTGGTTCGAACCAGATCTTGGTAATAGTTTTCTGTTCAATTGCCTCCAGAACATCCATCCTGTTCTCTTTTTATCTCTCCTGATATGAAGTCGTCTTTCCAGAAGGTTGTGTTGATTTAGGTTCAACAAAATCACTCCAATCAGACATACTGGCATGACTTGGTACTGTATATATGCTCATGCATCTAAATGAAGGTTGTTGTTCACTTCCTTGCCCTTTTGAGATGGGACTACTGCTTCAAATCCAGAATGCAGCTGCATGACTTGTTTGCAATCTTCTCAAGATTTCCCACACAACTCCATTCCTATGCTCTCTCCATTGGCATCGTGTGGCTAACTACAAACCAAAAACCACTACTACCCCCCATTAACCCTAAAGCACATTTCACTGCACCACATTCCTGAACCCTCCATCTATCAGGATACAAGGAATCCAGAACATTCTTTGTCTTCTCTGCCACTTAGGTAATGGAATAAACTTTCCTTGGCTGTCTGTACAGCTGAGTCACTGACTGCCTTCAAATGATGACTAAAGACCATCCTCTTCACTAAGCACTTGAATAAGCAATTTATATCTATTTTTTTTTTGAAATCATGTGTTTTCTTTTCATATTAATCTTCCCAGCAGTTATGACACTTTTAGTCCCTGACCTTGTGAACTTACATGATGATGTGTTTTTGATAAAGACTACAAAGACTTTCTGGATAAGTTTGTCTGCCATTAAAATGTAATTGTAATGCATTAATTGTATAGAGTTTTTCAAATAAATATAGGATCTACCGTATCTTGAATATCTAAATGAATATGAATATCTAAATAAGACGATTGTTTGCTATGGTATGTTTATTATTATTATTATTATTATTATTATTATTATTATTATTATTATTACTATGTGGCTACTAAATACACATCACGTGTGTTTATGTGTTATGAACAACCTCAACTCCTGAACAGCCACATGCACCTACAGCCTCTGGATTTATAAGCTTTTGATGAATTGCATAAGATTTGCCATGTCATGTCAGGCTTTAGGAAATATTAACAAGAATACTCACAGACAATGGATGCTGCAGTAGAGGATGAAAGATGATTTACTCAGTGCAGGCCAGGTGAGATAAAAGCTTTTTCTCTGGGCTCCACATGCCCCTTCCTCCCTGCATCCTCAGTACCGCATACACCAGCTGAAACACAACAGAATTTTACTATACCTCAGTATAATGATTCTCTCTATCTCAATTTATCTCTCTCAGGCACACACATACACAGAAAATAAGAAAAACACAGAAAGGAAAATATAGAGAACATTTAAAATTTCTAATATGATGACGTAAGTTTTAAATCAAGAAATTTCTTAAATTAATAAATGTATTTGGGTTACATTTTTGTACCACTTATCCTACACAGGTTCATGGGGAACCTGAAATCTGTCCCAGGAGACTCCGTACACAAGGGTGTACATAATTATACATTCACAGACCCATTCACATGATACAGACAATTTACAGATGCCAATAAGCATACCATGCATGTCTTTGGACTGGGAGGAACCCAGAGTACCTGGAGGAAACCTGCGAAGCACAGGGAAACATATAAAACTCCACAAACACAGGATAAGAGGCAGGAATCAAACAGGATCAGAGGCAGGAATCAAGCAGGATCAGAGACAGGAATCAAACAGGATCAGAGGCAGGAATCAAACAGGATTAGGGGCACGAATCAAACAGGATCAGAGGCAGGAATCAAACAGGATCAGAGGCATAAATCAAACAGGATCAAAGGCAGGATTTGAACAGGATCAGAGGCAGGAATTGAACAGGATCGATGGCAGGATTTGAACAGGATCAGAGGCAGGAATCAAACAGGATTGGAGGCAGGAATCGAACAAGATCAAAGGCAGGATTTGAACAGGATCAGAGGCAGGATTTGAACAGGATCAGAGGCTGGAGTTGAACAGGATCAGAGGCAGGATTTCAACAGGATCAGAGGCAGGAATCAAACAGGATCAGAAACAGGAATCGAACAGGATCAAAACAGGAATTGAACAGGATCAGAGGCAGGATTTGAACAGGATCAGAGGCAGGAATCAAACAGGATTGGAGGCAGGAATCGAACAAGATCAAAGGCAGGATTTGAACAGGATCAGAGGCAGGATTTGAACAGGATCAGAGGCTGGAGTTGAACAGGATCAGAGGCAGGATTTCAACAGGATCAGAGGCAGGAATCAAACAGGATCAGAAACAGGAATCGAACAGGATCAAAACAGGAATTGAACAGGATCAGAGGCAGCAATCAAACAGGATCAGAAACAGGAATCTTTATTTACTATGATACATTCTGTAAAGATCCGAAAAGCTGGACATGCTATCAAAATCCACTATAAAGCAGGGAAAAGCTCTGAATAGGATCGAAATAGGTCATTATAATGAAACTATATTTCATTATAATGACCAGATGAAACCATTCATAATGTATGTACTGTATGTTTCAAATTAATTGCTCTAATTGATTTTCTGCCCTGTGAACACACACAGCATAGGGTCTGCATGAGCTATATAGAGAAGTGGCTCAATAAATACTGTAAAAGTTTGTACAGAAATATGGCATAAAACTCAGGAAGGCAGTTTGGACTAAATCTGAATAGTAAATCTGCTATTAAGTTTATGAACTTGTTCAAGTTCATGAGCGTGGTTCTGCATGCCTGTATACTGCGGATATATACTGCAAATCAGAAATGTGCACAACTACTAAAAAGAAGAAAAACACCTCTACCTTTTCATATGTTCAAACATTCTGGGCTATTTTTAAGTGTGGTTTTGAGTTGTAGTTGGATGGGAATTTTGCTGAAACCTGTCAACCCTCCCCACGAGCTCCAGCAAGCTGTTCTTTAAAACTTAGTATTAAAGGGAAAACCTCATGCTCAGGATACCAGTCCCTGGAAAAACAAATGTAAAAATAATACTTTGCCTGTTGTTCATATCCATTTATGCATTATCTGTTCAATCAGAATAATGTATTCACATTTGGAAGTGATGTTCTGAATAAGTGAGGTGAAATGAAAATGGTTTGACATTAGAATGGAGAAAAAAATACATTTTCTGTAGAGGTGATAGTGGTTCCCGAGCACAGAACACGAGGAAGCTGCTATTCTGACAACCATCAGCTTCAGGAAGCTCTTGCATACCAATGTGCGCTCGTCGAAACACCGGCTTGGAAAAGCATAAGGGTGTGTGTCATAGGCAGCCTGATGAAGGCTTTGTAAATGCTGCTACAAATGATTTACGAATAAATCTGTTCATATACAACTTGACAAATGGCACCTAATGTGTGTAAATATTACCTGGATAACAATACAACACCCTGAGTAGGATTTAAATGTTAATTTATTCCATTACAGCTGCATAAAATAACCATAAACAACACTTGTAGAATAGTTTAATAACCTATAATTATAAATCTAAAGATGTTTTCTTCATGCTAAATGTTTTTAGTACAGGTCGGTAATAATGTCCTTATGCTACAACGTCTAATACTAAACACAACCTATAGTCAGATCCCAAATCTCCAATCAAACATTGTGGGAATCTAAATTCTTTAGATTCCCACGTATCAGGTTTATGCTATAATCTATAAACAGGATGCTGAAAAGATTGACAATTCCCTTAAGGAAAAACACATTTTTGTATTTTTAATAAAAAAATAACAGCAGTCACATATACTTCCATGTGAAAATGTGTGTATGTGTTTTCGCCTCGGAGAGATTAAGAGTGCATACGTGAAATAAAATAGCACAAAAATAGTGCACATGTCAGTTTATGATACCATCCACAAGCCTAAAATTAATCTAAGCATGCTTCAGCTGAACCTATAGCCTCATCCCCACTGACTCTGGTCTACTCTCACCCAAACTCTACAGTTTTATGTTACTCTGACTCAGAGTCTCATTTCAACCACATACCTTTATATCATCTTCATAAAGTCTTTAGTGCTGCTCAAGGGCAATGTAGCACAGCTAGTGGAATTTAGCCACAGGACAGTGGAAGAAAACTGGAGAACCTAAAGAGGTGAAAGTGCGGCGTTGTGGCACCCTTCAAACATATAAAGTTTCATCACAATCATCCTGTATGGTATAATACAGTCAATCATCCTACAATCTCATCCAACATCCTTCTGCACCCGACTTTCTATTTCATTAAATAAATTACGTTAAACAAGTTTATGTTTAATTAAGTTAAATTAAACAAAACAAAACCAATTTAGTATATTTAATGTAATCTACCAAATGTAACAGACACCAAAAGATTCAGAAGCCATTCCCTATGGCTTCTCAGTGACATCTTCTGTAAACATCAACTGCCACTTACAGCGTTAATCCAATATGTTGTTGTCCTTCAGCTGCTTCATGTTCAGGTCGCCACAGAGGATCATCCAATCCACAAGTTTAAATTTGGCACAGGTTTTACACCGGATGCCCTTCTTGACGCAACCCTCACATTTTATCCAGGCTTTGGACCAGCACTGAGAGTTAACCTCTCTGTGGGTGGGTCATTTCCCAGTCACCAGGGACATACAGCATTAATCTAATATAATCTTCAGTAAACTACAATTTGATAATATCAGGGAAATAAACACAAATGAAGAAGTTGCTTTCGGCTGCTCCCTGTTCGGGGTCGCCACAGCGGACCGACTGGTCCGCACAACAACTTGGCACAGGTTTTACGCCGGATGCCCTTCCTGCCAAAACCCTCCCATTTTTCCCGGGCTTGGGGAAATAAACACAAATAAAAGTCATAAATGAATGAGGTGAGATGAGATAAGTGGGTGACATTTAGAATTCACCACCATGTTGGCATTTTTCTTAGGCCCATTTGACTCCAAAATGCATCTACATCACTGTGCTGTAGGAGATGTTCCCCTCTTAGCACAAATGCTAGGAAAAAATAAAAAATAAAAAAAATAAAAAAGAACTTTAGTTTGAACCCCTTGCCAATGTAATACTTATTTAATATTAATAAATATTTATTTAAATTATTGATTTAAATTAAAATTAAAATTAAAATTAAAGAGGGGCATGGTGGCTTAGTGGTTAGCACGTTTACCTCACACCTCCAGGGTTGGGGGTTTGATTCCCACCTCCGCCATGTGTGTGGAGTTTGCATGTTCTCCCCGTGCCTCAGGGGTTTCCTCCGGTTTCCTCCCCCAGTCCAAAGACATGCATTGTAGGTTGATTGGCATCTCAAAATTGTCCGTAGTGTGTGAATGAGAGTGTGTGTGTGCCCTGCGATGGGTTGGCACTCCGTCCAGGGTGTATCCTGCCTTGATGCCCTATGACGCCTGAGATAGGCACAGGCTCCCCGTGACCCGAGTGTGGTTCGGATAAGTGGTAGACAATGAATGAAATTAAAATAGATTAAATTATTTAACTTGTTTAAAATTAAAGATTAAATTATTTAAATTAAGTTATTATATTCACAATAACTAAAAACAAATAAAAATAGCTAAGGCTTTTAAAGTCCAAATCAGGTGTATTTTAGTTGCACAAAATTCTATATTAACACACACAAGTGAAACCTAACTCCTGGAAATCCACTAAACATATCTTTACCCTTTCTCTTTTTTACACATTAGTCATCATTATCAACACTGTTAGGATTTCAAAGGCAATCTCGGTTCATTTAGCACTTCAGAGATCACCTCTTCTGGATTATTCTTTACTTTCTTTCTTGATTCTTTCCATTTAGCAAAGCGCTGCAGTACAGGGACTCCAAAGATATTAAAGACAAGCAAGTGGAGGACCCACAATGAGTTGAAGAAACAAGGAAAAATTGAAGATGTTGGCTAGCGGATAGCAGGGTGCTAGAATACTTCTCCAAGCCCTGATCCAACAAGACCCTTGGCAAAGATAGTCAGAGGCTAGTCCAAGCTAGAGTGGGTGGAAAACAGCAGGAGCAAGGCAGCAGAGAGCCTGGACAAGATGGAAGAATTTGCTAGAATAGAAGATTACCTGGACAGACATCTGGCAGACACACCCCAGTGCAAGTTCCTGACCCTGAAATGCCAAGTCCTCCATATTAGGGGCAAGGTAGTGTAACCACCCTGCCAGCATCTGTAGAAATCACCCTAAGCAGCTGAAAAGAAATCAGTCACAGACCAAAACACTCTCCAAGGCATCTGATTGGCAGCTGGAAGTTGACCTAAGAAGTAGTTTCCTCTCAGTGTTTCACCAACATCTGAAGTCTGATATGTTGATTCTGTCAGAGACTTGGTTGTGATGAACTGTCAGTGATAAAGCTGAGAGTGCACTGGGAAGGCCACATTGGGAAGGTGAATAACAGGAAGTGTGCCAAGTATCAGGAGCTTGTGGAAGACTGTGAGCCAATAGAAGTAGGGTGCAGGGGATTTGCCTGCTACTCACTTTATAAAGTGCTGATGACCTCAGGGAACACCGCTGATGATGAGTCCCAGTTAATCTCAGGATGTATCTTCTCATTAGACTTATTGTGGCCTTGTGTATATTTCATGAGGCTGCACTGAGTATTCTTGGTTCTTGGATCTTAAACTGAATACGAAGAGCTGATCTGACTGAATAACAAAGAAGTGACCACTCACGTTCAAACTCAACTTCGCCATTATGAGCTACGCTGATAACCACAAAGATACCAAAAATATATAGTCTTATGCCTGTGATTTATGATGACAAAAATAGAACTAATTCATGGATTTTTACTACAAAAATATAACAATATTATCCCTGTAAAAAAAATTCATCCGAGTATTGCACCACTACCCTTATCAGACTGGACAACTAATTTATTTTTATAGCACTTTAAAGGTCAACATTGTTATTTATTTAATGGAAAAGATTATCAGCAGGACTGTCCTCTCCCCTTCATCTTCCCCATTTCAGCTGTAATGAGTACAGGCACAATGATGCTGCTCTCAGCTAGACTGTCTGAGGAATTACAGCTATTTATAAAGCGGATAGCAGAACATTATATAACAAACCAAAAAGACAACTTAGAACAAGCTGGGGTAATTAGTCTAGGTATTCTGGCGCCATGAAAATCACTTTAATGCCACAGTGATCAAGTAACATATATAGCAATGGAGAAACTTTATTAAGAACAGCAGAAATAATGACACTAAAACTGAATACAAGGTGAAAGATTATTCAGACAAAAATAATAGTCACTATGTCTAGAGTTAAATTAAAACTTAAAAGGATTTAATAATGAATGTATTCGTGAATATTCACTGTTTTTGTTATTCTAGGACCTCTTTGTTACTTACAATGCTTTAAAATTTGTCTATTTGCAGTTTGAAATATACTGATATTTTATTATCATTAGTAGTAGTAGTAGTAGTAGTGGTAGCATTGGTAGTAAATGTAACAGAGTAGTAACTGCATTATATTGTATGTGGGAATGATTCTGGGTTGGGATCCTGATCAAGTGCTATTTAAACAAACTGGCTTAAGCTTTAGAGAAGAACAAGATGAACACTTATAATAATATTTAAGATGGATGTGGAAGTTTTAGTGTAATAGGGAAAGTTCAGAATGTTCTACTAAATAAAGAAACACAAGGAGAGTACACAAGAAATCGAATAAAAATTAGACTTAAAATGAGTTCAGTGTAGTTCAAAGGGGCAAGATCCACACCATCAGCATGAACAGAGAAAGTGCAGCAACAAAATCGAACCTTTTTGACCAAATACAATGTCCATGAAGCAACATTAAATCAAAAGAGCTTGGGCTTTGATTTTCTCTAAAGAAGTAAAGGTTCTGATCAAGTCAAAGGCAAACTTTGGCCTTTGTTGTTTTATTGATTTTGAAAAAACATTATGAGCCTTCAAAATGCCATTCACACTGCAGCACTCTCAGAGCGCTGAATTTAGCATCACTAAATGCGAGCAGTCTTAAACCTGAAGATCAAAGTGGAATGTACAGGCCCTCCTTTCATAAATTGCGTTAATAAATGAGCTAAGCACGAGTCTGGAAAGCAACCAAAGGCAATTTGAAGACTTGGTAATGAAAGTATGGACATATAAAAACACCAGACAAGTGCTGCCATGTATTAACCCAGCTAGATTGATTCAGTGGTTGAATATTAGGTTTGCTGATGTACTGAACCATCTCTGCAGGCACAATGCTGTGTACCTGGTACTAAATAACTGTGAAAGTCACAATGATGTTGACAAAAAAAGTTCATATAAAAAAGTATATTCATAGAAAAGTTACAAATAAACAATACCAGTTTTTTTTTACACAAATGCTTCTATTTTCAAAGTAACTGTGATATCAAACCCATTTCTGCTCCAAGTGCTTGTTCATCTAAAAAGCAGCTCAAATTTGATCTTCAACCACTAAAAATCTGTGTAAGGTTATCCAACAGAGGGAAAAACACACGTCTAAAACACACTGAAAGTCAACAGAGTTCTGAGTCATTTAATAAAATCATTCCTTACTTTATACTGATTGAAAATGTCCTATAAGGATTTCATCTCCTGGCTTTCTACCATCCATCAGATCTAAAGATAAATATGGATTTATCTGAAACTAAGGCAGTTCTCCAGAAGTACTGCTCTTTTTCAGTGGATATTCTTTTGCATATTTCACCCTTGCTTCTTATTCTTGACACTGATGAATGGTTTCCTCCGTGTTACTCTCTCGTTGCTCATTGATCCTGTTTTGAATAGTTTGTTCTCTGTATCTGCTAATTGTCATTGATGTTTGAGGCAATCATTGCTTCTTTTACTTGCCTGCTTTTATTGATTTTACTTAGAATTATCTTTCCCAGGCTCCTGGTGGTCTTTTAGGTGATCATGTACATTGTCTATTTTTGTTCATTCATCATCTTCAAACATTTTGTTTATTTATTTATTTATTTATTTATTTTCATTCAGGCAAACAGAGCAGCCTACATTTTGCAAATAGGTGTTTTTCAAAAAATTTACTTCCCTCTTCTTCGTTCTTTTAGCCAGCTGCTCTCAAGGTTATTTATAGAGGATGGATTTAGTCAATTACCTTCAGTTTCATTCAGCTAACCACATGGTGTAGTTCATAGTGAGTTGTCATGTTCTTGATAAATCTATGAATCCATGAACCCATGAATACTAGACTCTCTAGATTCTTCATTTTCGTTATCTACCGTCAGTTTGCACATGTGTACTGTGATGTAAATACTGATGTAAATATGGTTAAATGCACAGCTGTTTCATATCTGCACCACTATGTTTAATTTAATTTATTCTATTCTATATTCTTTTATTTCTTTATAGTCTTATTTTTGTGTGTGTGTATTTTATATATATATATATATATATATATATATATTCATTCATTCATTCATTGTCTTCTGCTTATCCGGAGCCGGGTCACGGGGGCAGCAGTCTAAGCAGGGATGCCCAGACCTCCCTCTCCCCAGACACTTCCTCCAGCTCTTCTGGAGGGACCCCGAGGCGTTCCCAGGCCAGCCGAGAGACATAGTCTCTCCAGCGTGTCCTGGGTCTTCCCCGGGGCCTCTTCCCGGTGGGGCATGCCCGGAACACCTCTCCAGGGAGACGTCCTGGAGGCATCCGAAACAGATGCCCGAGCCACCTCAACTGCCCCCTTTCGATGTGGAGGAGCAGCGGCTCTACTCCGAGCTCCTCCCAGGTGACAGAGCTCCTTACCCTATCTCTAAGGGAGCGCCCTGCCACTCTACAGAGGAAGCTCATTTCGGCCACTTGTATCCGGGATCTTACCCTTTCAGTCATGACCCAGAGCTCATGACCATAGGTGAGAGTAGGAACGTAGATTGACTGGTAAATCGAGAGCTTCGCCTTCTGGCTCAGCTCCTTCTTCACCACAACAGACCGGTACATAGACCGCATTACTGCTGCCGCTGCACCGATCCGTCTGTCAATCTCATGATCCATCCTTCCCTCACTCGTGAACAAGACCCCGAGATATTTAAACTCCTCCACTTGAGGAAGGACCTCCCCTCCAACCTGGAGGGTGCAAGCCACCTTTTTCCGGTCGAGAACCATGGCCTCTGATTTGGAGGTGCTGACCCTCATCCCAGCCACTTCACACTCAGCTGCAAAATGCCCCAGTGCATGCTGTAAGTCCAGGCTTGAAGGAGCCAACAGGACAACATCATCTGCAAAAATAAGCACTGAAATCCTGTGGCCCCCAAACCGGACTCCCTCCAGCCCCTGGCTGCGCCTAGAAATTCTGTCCATAAAAACAATGAACAGAACCGGTGACAAAGGACAGCCCTGTTGGAGTCCAACATGCGCTGGGAACAGATCTGACTTACAGCTGGCAACTCCTCCTCCGGTTATATAGAGACCAAACAGCCCTTAACAGAGGGCCACGGACCCCGTACTCCCAGAGCACCTCCCACAGAATGCCACGAGGGACACAGTCGAAAGCCTTCTCCAAGTCCACAAAACATATGTGGACTGGTTGGGCAAACTCCCATGAACCCTCGAGCACTCTGTGGAGGGTATAGAGCTGGTCCAGTGTTCCACGACTAGGTCGAAAACCACATTGCTCCTCGTGTATCTGAGGTTCGACTAACGGTCGGACTCTCCTCTCCAGTACTCTGGAATAGACTTTCCCTGGGAGGCTGAGGAGTGTGATCACCCTATAGTTGGAACACACCCTCCGGTCCCCCTTCTTAAAAAGAGGGATCACCACCCCGGTCGCCCAGTCCAGAGGCACTGTCCCTGACCGCCACGCTATGTTGCAGAGATGTGTCAGCCAAGACAGCCCCACAACATCCAGAGACTTAAGGTGCTCAGGGCGAATCTCATCCACCCCCGGTGCCTTGCCACCAAGGAGCTGCTGAACTACCTCAGTGACCTCTGCTTGGGTGATGAATGAATCTATCTCTGAGTCCTTGGCCTCTGGTTCCTCTACGGAAGGCGTGTCAGTGGGGTTGAGGAGATCCTCGAAGTATTCCTTCCACCGTCCGACAATATCCCCAGTCGAGGCCAGCAACTCTCCACCTCCACTGTAAACAGTGTTGGCAGAGAGCTGCTTACCCCTTCTGAGGCGCCGAACGGTCTGCCAGAATTTCCCAGAGGCCGTCCAATAGTCCTTCTTCATGGCCTCACCGAACTCCTCCCAGACCCGAGTTTTTACAGACAATGGCTGTAGTTTGCTTGGCCTGCTGGTATGCCTCAGCTGCCTCTGGAGTCCTCCAAGCCAACCAGGCTCGATAGGACTCCTTCTTCAGCTTGACGGCATCCCTTACTTCCAGTGTCCACCACTGTGTTCGGGGATTGCCGCCGTGACCGGCACCAGAGACCTTACGGCCACAGCTTCGGATGGCTGCGTCAACAATGGAGGAGGAGAACATGGTCCACTCAGACTCAATGTCCCCAACCTCCCTCGGGATCTGTTTGAAACTCTCCCGGAGGTGGGAGTTGAAGACCCCCCTAACAGAAGGATCAGCAAGATGTTCCCAACAGACCCTCACAATACGTTTGGGCCTGCCAAGTCTGTCCGGCATACTCCTCTGTAAGTGGATCCAACTCACCACCAGGTGGTGATCGGTTGACAGCGCCGCCCCTCTCTTCACTCGAGTGTCCAAGACATGCGGCTGAAGGTCAGATGACATGACCACAAGGTCGATCATTGATCTCCAGCCTAGGGTTTCCTGATATAAATGTACTGATGGGCACCCTTATGCTTGAACATGGTGTTCGTTATGGACAGGCTGTGACTAGCACAGAAGTCCAGCAACAGGACACCACTCGAGTTCAGATCAGGGGGGCCGTTCCTCCCAATCATGCCCCTCCAGGTATCACTGTCATTGCCCACATGGGCGTTGAAGTCCCCCGCAAAACTATGGAGTCCCCAGTCAGAGCACCTTCCAGCACCCCTCGCAGGGTCTCCAAGAAGGTTGGGTACTCCACACTGTCATTCGGCCCATAAGTCAAAACAACAGTGAGACACCTATCCCCGGCACGAAGGCGCAGGGAAACAACCCTCTCATTTACCGGGGGAAAACTCCAGCACATGGTGGCTGAGCTGGGGGGCTATAAGCAAGCCCACCCCAGCCCAACGCCTCTCACCATGGGGCACTCCAGAGAAGAAGAGGGTCCAACCTCTCTCAAGGAGTTGGGTTCCAGAGCCCAGGCTGTGCGTGGAGGCAAGCCCGACTATCTCTAGCCGGTACCGCTCAACCTCCCTCACCAGCTCAGGCTCCTTCCCCCCCAGTGAGGTGACATTCCATGTCCCAAAAGCCAGATTCTTTGTCCAGGGTACATATATATATATATATATATATATATATATATATATATATATATATATATATATATATATATATATATATATATATATATATATATACATATATATATATATATATATATATATATATATATATATATATATATATATCATATATATATATATATATATATATATATATATACACCGATCTGGCATAACATTATGAGCACTGACAGGTGAAGTGAATATATACGTATACATATATATATATATATATATATATATATATATATATATACACCGATCTGGCATAACATTATGAGCACTGACAGGTGAAGTGAATAACACTGATTATCTCCTCATTATGGCACCTGTTAGTGGGTGGGATATATTAGGCTGCAAGTGAACATTTTGACCTCAAAGTTCATGTGTTAGAAGCAGGGAAAATAGGCAAGGATTTGAAAGCGCCAACAATGGGCACGTGAGCATCAGAACTGGACCACGGAGCAATGGAAGAAGGTGGCCTGGTCTGATGAATCACGTTTTCCTTTACATCACATGGATTACCTGGGGAACACATGGCACCAGGATGCACTATGGGACTAAGGCAAGCCAGCAGAGGCATTGTCATGCTTTGGACAATGTTCTGCTGGGAAACCTTGGGTCCTGCCATCTATGTGTATGTTTGTTTGACACGTACCACCTACCTAAGCAATGTTGCAGACCATGTACACTCTTTCATAGAAAGAGTATTCCCTGATGGCTGTGGCATCTTTCAGTAGGATAATGCATTCAGGAATGGTTTGATGAACACAACGAGTTTGAGGTGTTGACTTGTCCTCCAAATTCCCCAGATCTCAATCCAATCAAGCATCTGTGGGATGTGCTGAACAAACAAGTCCGATCAATGGAGGCCCCACCTCGCAACTTACAGGACTTGAAGGATCTGCTGCTAACATCTTGGTGCCATCTTGGTAACCTCTTCTGGGATGTCACACACTGCATATCACTCGTAAGGCCACAAGTGTTCCATTTTTTCATTAAAATTAATCAGACATTATTCAGACTTTGCAGCTTAGTGTGCAGTTCTAAACGCTAAAATAAGTAAATTTTTAGATGTTTATGAAGAAAATGAATATTTCCTGCTAAGACGTGGTCTTGGGAGACATTAACGCATTTAGTCCAGAATCAAGATGTGTCAATGGAATTTCAATGTCACACCATTTTTTGTGCCACACACCAGCATTAACAGGCAAATAAAAAAAAAATCTGAAGTTGTGCAGAGCAAACATCTAGCATTACGGCAGCTGTAATTATAATTTTCAGTGATTATATGATGACACGCATCTCACTGGACATAATTTACTGCATTTACTCCAATTTATTGCAGTAGATGTCAGTCTGATGATATCAGGACCTCATCCTGAAGAGGAAATGGCATCATGTATGTTTTAGAAATTTGGGCATTTCTAGTCAATAGAACATAAACAGAACACTACACAAACTATTGTAAAGCTACAGGTTTTGAATGTGAAATGAAAGGACAACCATCTACACCTGAATGTGTTTTAGAGCTTTAGAGTAGAGCATTTTCTCTGAATAAATTTTATTTATGATTATCTGTGTTGCTGAAATGTTAGAAATTATAACTACAGTGTAAAAAAATCTCTGACAATACCAAATGCTTGAACAAGAAATGCAAACCAACTACTGCAAACACATAAAAAATGATTAGCTAAATGATTCAGGTGGAAAGTGTTTAAACATAGTTCAATTCAAACCTACAAAACAACTGTACCTGAGACATTAGTTTGGTGTATTTACCTTTATATTTGTAATGAAGAAATACATGATTTTTACATAATTATGTTGTTGTTGGTGTTCTTTCAGCTGCTCCCTGGTCAGGGTCGCCACAGCGGATCATATGGATTCACATATTGTGATTTTAGCACAGGTTTTACGCCAGATGCCCTTCCTGATGCAACCCTCCCATTTTTTCAGGCTTGGGACCAACACTGAGAGTTAACTGTTCAGTTGTTGGGTTAGCTCCCTTTCTCGGAATCTAACCCAGGCTAGGGCAATGAGAGCAAATATTCAAATACTTAGAAATAAAAATGTTAATCGGGGGGGCACGGTGGCGTGGTGGTGTGGTGGTGAGCACGTTTGTCTCACACCTCCAGGGTTGGCGGTTTGATTCCTGCCTCTGCCATGTGTGTGTGGAGTTTGCATTTTCTCCCCATGCCTCGGGGGTTTCCTCCAGGTACTCCGGTTTCCTCCCCCGGTCCAAAGACATGCATTGTAGGTTGATTGGCATCTTTAAATTATCCATAGTGTGTGATTGCCTGAGTGAATGAGAATGTGTGTGTGTGCCCTACGATGGGTTGGCACTCTGTCCAGGGTGTATCCTGCCTTGATGCGCAATGACACCTGAGATAGGCACAGGCTCCCCGTGACCCGAGAATAGATCGGATAAGCTGTAGACAATGAATGAAAAATGTTAATCAGATATAATTAATGTATGAGAGTGGCTGAGTGGTTGCTATTACATCACAAATTGTTTGCTAATCCCAGAAAATCATCATGTTTCAGATGCTACTGCTGTGTTTTATAGCAGGAGGTGTTTTATAAGGAGCAGCTATAGATTCATGATGTTTAAGGGTCACAGCACCACCTAAATTTAATGCTTGGTAGCTACATTAGCTGTGAGCCAAATAAGCCATGTTGACTGTTGAACACTTCTGACAATCACCTGTTAAATACTGTTAACACTGTGATACTATCAAGATTTGTCTTCTGAAATTTGCTGTCTAATGCTAACCAGACCGGGGCAGATCATCCTCAATCTGTGCATCCCATAGGGTATTTCAGCTCAAACGGTTGTTTCCCAATATAAATAAGTTTTGCTCGAACAATAAAGAAAAACACAGAGAGAACATACATTGTATTTCATGGTCAGTGACGTATGAAGGATTTGGTAACGTGCTGTTTGAAACCTGAGCTGACACACTGGTGAAGGAGATTAAATGAATTATAACCAGTGAAGCAAAGAAAAAAAGCATGACAGAAACATGCTGGGAAATACAGCTTGATGCTCAAGAATTTTCTGTTGTTGTTTTTCTATCCACAATATGAAAAGAAACAGTTTTTGTACATGAACCATATCAATTTCAATTACTGGACCAATGGTCAAACAGGTCATTCAATATTTTAACAATCTGCAAATGAAGCTTATGGTGAAAAAAAATTAAAATGTAATGATTGTGTCACATTGAGTGTCTGTCAAAATGTCTGACATTTTTGAAGGCAAATTGAGTAGTACATTGCAGTAATCAGGCTTCCATGGCAAATGAGATCTTAGTGCAGAGAATTGAATTTTTCATCATTCTACTTAATGGCTGCTGGCATTTTGCGGTAGGCCTGGATATAAGAAATACTTCATTCTTCTCCTCCAGCTACGACAATATATCAGACCAGGGGATAATTATTCCTGAGGCACTGCCACAGTGACAGCCCTGCCACTGGCTTTCTCGACTGGAAGCGAGTGTAAAAATGGCTAATCAAACCAGCATGGGAGATGGCAAAGAAAAGGACAGCCCAGTTTGAAAAAAACAAAAAAGTAAATACATATATAAATACACTCTATGAATTATAACACATGATAGCAGCACTGGCATTAACCCTGCCCATTTTCTTAAACTAACCTATTACATGAGTTGGCGTATGCAAAAATTGTATGACCATATTTGAAAGGGACAGAATAGGAACATGATAGATGTGCATGGGCTGAATTCAGGTCCAACTATCTCAGGAATGAGGCTGTATAACAAAAGCACACCTGCTCCCACTGGAACCAGACAATACAAGCGAGAATTAGGGAAGCCGTGATAGATACCTGGACTCAGACATTTTTTTTTTTAATGGAACAAATGCCTCTAGCCTGCTGGATGATTACCTGACTGACTCCAGCATGCAAAACATCCAAAAACTTGCAAGGCAAATTCCAAGGTTGCAAACTTACAGTATTAAAAAGTGAAACTGTTCTAATGGTCCCCATGTTTATAGGATCGTGTTATTTCCCAAGAGCAGCAGCTTCCACTTGAAGAAGACTACACTGTAGCCCCGGTGCCTGTGAAAAGATTAGGGCTATCTCATTCAACACATGGATGAGTGGCTCTATGGGCCTCTGGTATCATTTCTGCCTTGCCTCATCTTACAATCCAGCAGTGGAAGTCACATAAATATATATATATACATATTCTCTCTATTGGATTACATTGCCAATGAGACACCTGCCTTCTAAGAGCAATATCAAGGCAGGACCAGTTAAAAGTTAAAAGATGTTAAAAGATGTAGGGGATCTGGCACATTCTTAGTAAACAGTGCAATTTCTGTCAAGCTGTGTTATCATACAACTCACAACCACTGGTTTAATGTCTCCATTGAAATCTTCTTAAGAAAGAACACAGTTGACAACAATACAAGCTAGTTATCTGAACTGTGCATATATTTCTTTATGCATCAGGTCTTGACTCTGAAATTGCCTTTGTATGCTTCCATATATCTAATTGATATTTAACGTAGCAGGCGTTTAACAGCTACTTAGTTGAGATTTGAGTTTTATTTATGCTTATTTAAATAAAAAGTAAAAGGTAAACATAGTGTAACCCTTACCTTTAGTGACACAAACACCTTTAGTGTAAATTATCCTGTACATATTGACTTTAATGATGTTTTTGCCGGACAGTGCAGCATGGCCTGGTAAATTACCCAGAATGCTCCACTGCAGTTGTTGTATTTCCACCGCCAAATGAGCCAGCCAGAGCTAAAAATAATCTAGCCTGTATTTGATTGATCAAATAAAAATCACAGAATCATCCTGTAATGTGTCTGGCTGGAATTGATTCTCTTCTAGCATAAAAACATTGAGCTGAAGTCTAGTCTCTGCCACTCTCACCCTTTAACAATCCTACTTCAGGCAGGTTTAAGATGCCATACATTCATCAATTTTTAAATAGCAGTTTAATGCTTCAGATGGATTGTTATTTAATTGTGCTTAGTAATATTTTGGGTTAGCTTGGGTTACTGTCTGTTTCACATGTTCTACTCCCGAGTTCTTTTAGGATCTCTGCTTTCCTGTTCTGATGTCCAAAAACATGCAGTGGTTGAATGTGATTGGTTCCTTGTGACTAATTGCCATCCCACCCGCTGTGAATTCTCCCACTGTTGGTTACTTTGGTACTTTGGATTCACCACATCCCTAACTTTAGTGGAAATGAATGAAGTATCATTTCTTTAGTGCTATTTAGCTTTAACCCAAATTTCTTTCCCACAATCCAAGCAAAATCTTCCATCTTCTAGTTAGAGCAAACCCCAAATGACTTCCTATTCTTTGTTTGTGTCCTACATACAGTAGGATTATAATATAATGAATGTCCTAGAATTTTTTCTTTATTAACATCTGCTCAGGTTTCAGTCAATCCCCTAAATGTTCTCACTAAAGATTAAAATTTTGTAACTCCTGGCTGTTTGGGTTTGAGTACATAGGCAACTATTAACTTTAAAGGTTTAAATATTTTCCAGCTTGTGTTTGTGTGTGAACTACCATTAAAGCAAGCACTGTATATGAAACTTATTAATAATCTCTATGACAGAAACCAGGCAGTGCTTCCTTGGCATCAAATATGTCTGGATTCATTTCAAACTTGTTTATTTGAATTTCAAGTAGGATTTTACTATCTGTGCCTATCAATTGACCACACAGTAACCTCAGGAGAAACCTCTCCTACTTCTACAGGTAGAGTAACAGACACTCAGCTGAGGTTCAGATTACCCTAGGTTCACATTTGGTGCTGCTGCTTGGTAGAGAAAAGCAATAAGATACAATCTGGATTTGCAATTCTGGGACAAAAAAAGTGCATTACTCTAAAAATTTCTCTGCAGCAGCAGATGGCCCGAGTTGGTTTTAGGTTTTCTGCATAAATCTAAAGAATAAAAGTGCTGGCTGAAGGAGTTTAGCCCAATTCATAAGCGGAAAAGAAAGACAATGCAGCAGAATGGTTTGTTTCTTTAGTCCCCAGATTAATAGCACATTGCGGAAGGCCAGGGATGAGATATAGAATTAAAAGCAGAAAAGACTAAATTCATTTAGGAGAATAGGCAAAAAATGACTGCATAAATATATATGATACATAATGATTAGATTTGCCACTCATACAACTGAAATAAATAAATAAATAAATAAATAAATAGCTAAACACTAATTGAAAGGTTTCAATAGTACCTTTTCTCAAACATACCTGTAAATAAAATTGTCAATCTTAAAATGTAAATAATAAATAAATAATCAAATAAATAAATAAATAGATAAATAAATAAATGTTAATTTTCTCAATGTCCATAAAACATGGTGTTGCCCAATGAGACAAATAAAGACATAGCACACATTTAAAATCCATCATCATAAGAAAATAATCTCAAAGAGATTTTAATCAAAATAGACAGAAGATTGCTAAGAAAGCACAAGTCTTTAAAGAAATAGTATATATGCTGGTCTTTTTATATGTAAGTAATACCTAATATATTGTCTAATGATTTTCAATTGTTCTAATAATCAATTATCCTTGAAAAAGCCATCTTTCTTCTCTCTTTAAGAATTGCAGCCAATTTGAGTTTGAAGTAGCTTGAGATTCTTGCTTGAGAGTCTGTTGCTCTTCTACCTCAAGGTTGAATGTGTTGTGGATTTTGAAGTCATAGCATTTTTTTGCTCACACAGATGTTATTTAGTACAGCATTTGCAGTAGTACAGTAGCTAGTTCTTGTCATTATCATTCACTCTATCATTAACAAGGCTTTTCCACCTGCAAATCTGATACTCACTTGATGTTTTTGTTTCCACACCATTCTGAGTAAACTCTAGAGACTTTATTCACTCTAAAGGACCAGACCAGCCTGTCTGGCACCAACAACCACTCCACAATCAACATCACAACATGAATCATGAACCACAAAGAACTTTTATTCTACTGTTATTGAGCAAGAACAAGGAAATTTCAAATATGTCAGCTCCCATTGCAAATACAGCCAAATGCTTCTGTATTTTGATGTGATTATAAACTGAATCTCTTGACCTGTATCACATGATTTTATGTCTTGCTCTGCTGTCACATGATTGCTGATTGGATAACTGCATGAATGAGCAGGTTTACAGATAAGGTTTAGTGTTTATCATAACATGGAGCATTGACAGTAACATAAATTGCAAACAGATATCAGATTTTATATCCTGAAACAGATATAAAAATGCTATTATTTGGTATCTTCCATTATCAGGCATTGTATGGAAATACAATAAATAATACTTTTGATTTTGATAGTGACAGTAATCAGATTCAAAGGCTGTTATTTTTTATTTAAAAGGATTACTCACCTCTTTCAGTATACTTCAATGATTTATATTTTCCTAAATCGGTCGATTTAGTGACAGGTTATTAGGTTGAAAGTAAATGCAGCCACTGTGTCTCACTTCTTAATGGTAACAACTTAACTGTGGAATAGCACTATGACATGACCCTGACCACAGAAAGCTGGCAATGATCTGGTTATCTTCTGCACATGAATGCAATTGTCCCATGTCGATATAGTCATGTGGCTAAACCTTGACAGAACATTGCTTTCCATGATGTAATGTCTTTTAAATATGTGGCATTTGATTTATCCACTAGATTAATTCTGTTGATTGATCACAAATAAAGTGATGTGTGTATCGCAGAATGTCAGTTTTAACTTGACAGCATTTACATCCATATTGAATAAATCAAATGAGACTTTTTTACATGGCCCTCCCACAGTTTAGAAGTGATTGAATTGTATTATCATGAAGAATATATACAAGAAACATTTTCAGTATTTGGTTCTGCATTTAATCAGTGTCTAGACTTTATGTGCTGTAGACATCACTAGGTTGGATGTATTCTATGCTGATATTTTGTCAGACCTGTAACATAGCCACCTTTGGCTTGTTTTGTGGGGGGTTTTGTCATTTTGTCTCTAGCCATGCCTCCAGGAGTGAAAATAAATTATTGGTATGATTTAGGTCAGTTCTATTCATTGTTACTTGGAAAAATCAAAGTCTTGCTCACATTTTAAATCACATACATCATGGCACTTGGTTCATTCTGAGCAAGCACAGGCTTCTGATTATTTCAGATTAAATAACATCCATCACATGTAAAAAATGGTGAGTAAATTCCACTGGCAGTCATACATAGCATGTCACCATGGGCAGATAAGGTGGAAAGATTTAACAGATAAAGTAGAACGTGTTACATCACATCAGACCTAGTGCACTGACAATCCTGGTTCCTGTCAGTCATCATTGCTCAAGCTCACTGTATATATTGTTTTCACTCAGGTTTCATTGGTTAGTTTTGTTAGTTAAACCTGTTTTTCTCTGTCTTTCTCTTTTTTGTATATAATTTCTGCCTGCTATATGGTTTTGCTTGTTGTTTTAACCCTGCTTTTGGATACCACTTTATCTATAACTAACTTGTGTTTTTAATCTGTATTTAATAATTTACAAGCAGGAAAGTTTCTTTCTTTTTATTATTTTTAGTTTATAACTATTCTCCTCTTGAGCATTCTTTAATTAATGAAAGCCTTTGACATTTAATATTAGATAGAAAATGGTGCGCTTTTGTTGCATTGGTAACATGGATAATGGATATTAAAAACAGCAGCAATTACAGGATCGTTAAAAAACTCAAAACGAATCATAGTACAAATGGGAAAAACATTTTGTTGCAAATGAGAGAAAAAAAAACAACCTTTTTTTGTAATTAATGAGGAACAAAATACATACACTGCATACTAAATATATCCTATGAAAAAATTTGCCAGTATCTCATTAAAGTAACACAATTGGTAATCTGACATGAAAGGTAAGATTGTGACAGCGCATATTAGAATAGTGTGTCAGGGCTTTGATCCATGAATGACCTTATCACAGAGCAACCCAAAGAACCCATTACTCTACGGAGCTAGCTCAACTGACAATCCACAAATGGGAGCTCACTGCAGCTGTCACTGCCCGCGATAAGAGGTATCACTCCAATTGATTGACACACCAAAGTTTGACCAATGTATTTCCGCAAAAGACTTCCTTAACAGTTACAGCGTAATGTGCTGTAGATGTTGATGTATCTTCAGGCGAGAATAAAGCCAGAGTAAGAAGCACAGCAATCACAAGCTCTTAATTAGTCTGAGTAGCTGGTTGGGAATAAGCTGCTTTGGTTCATTTCCTAATGCCAGTGTACACACATCAGCTCAAGGCATAACAGACAAAATCAATGTATCTCTAAAGGCCAGAATATTAGACATGATTAGCATCTAAGTACTTAAAATAGATATCCCAGTAATCTAGTAGTCTAGTAATTATTCATTTATTGACTCATTCATCTTCAGTAACTACTTTATCCTGGTCAGGGTAATGACGAATCTGGAGAATTCACCATGGGTGGGATGCCAGACTATTGAAGTACACACACACACACACACACACACACACACACACACTGACAATTTAGTGAAGTGTAGTAATCATGGCCTGTTGATAACTGCAGCAAAACCTGATGGCACACAGCAAATACAGAAAGGCTGCTCTGAAGGCATGCATGAGTGCTCTGTGGGTAAATGATGTATTTCCTTATAGGATAAACACTGATGCCTAATCACTGCAGTTACCTGGAGAAAGTGGCCTCAGAGCTGCTCTGTTTAATAAAACTGTGTGGTGTGTGTGTGTGTGTGTGTGTGTGTGTGTGTGTGTGATGATAATCTCCAGCTCTGACAAAATCAGCCTGAAATCACTGGCTCAACTGGTCTACAAATAAGAGAGGAGTGAATTCTCCTCATGAATTGCAGATTCATAAACTCAATCACTGAACACAAGAGGATTGAATCTCGGTCATGACCCAAAAGATTCCCTGAGTTGAACACAGAACTGCTGAACATGTTAAAATTTGTTGATTTTAACACTGACCTGCTCAAAGATACTGACAGGGCTGAACATCTCAGATGGCACTTAACAAGCCTGACATACATGTAATTGCAAATATGACTTTTATGATGCAAATATTATAATGCAGATGTTAAAAAAGCACACATAAAATATATACCTAAAAGTTATGACTGAAGGTGTTTTTATACTTTATTTTATAATTAGTAACCTGAAATTATAAAGCTATAGAACTATCAAAAAAAGATATAACATTTCAGAAAGACACCATTAGAGCAACCTACAATTTATCTTATTTTATACCACTGAGCAATCAATAGTTAAGGGCCTTGCTCAGGGGCAGCTTGGTGTACCTGGGATTCAAACTCAAAGCTATTGATCAGTAGTCCAACACCTTAACCACTAAGCAAGCACTCACAGTGACAACACATCATTTTTTAGGCGAATAAAAATGGTTTAATTTTCAAATTTCAGCTTGTTTGCAGTAACAAAACTCATCAGCAACAACTGAACGAAACACAAACGCATGCTGTTGATTGATTCCAATTTGTTCACCTTAGTTACTTATTCAAAAAGGAAATAAGGCATGTATTGTTGGTTGTAAGGAAAAATATCCAAGCATTTGCCATGACCAGTGTTTTAAATCTCCTATTTTTATCAAGTGCTTTTGATTTGAAGAGTTTTGTTTCTGAAGAAGCAAGGAAAGCGAGGCAGTAGTTTGAGAGGTCCATTCACAATGACACATGGCCTTGGAATAAATACAGAAAAGCAAAAACACGGAAGAAGCTCACACAGTAAAGAAAAATGAGGTGAGGCACAGTGGTGCATTCCTCTGTATGACCTTGAAAAGAGTTTGCTGCTATAGAGAAGTAGTCATGACGAAAGCATTTGCAGATTTTCCCCGGTATCAGACGCCTCATTTATTATATCCAGGATGGCTGCAGCAGTGGAATTTCCATTGCTTTTGTATTGAATCTCATCTAGTCAGCATGAAGCAAAGATAAGAATAAAGCAAAGACTAGAAAATACACACCTCCAGCTTCACTCAGGGACATATTAAATAATGATTCAAAATACATCTCAAAGCAACCCTGAAATAGAAACCAGAAATAGAAAGCCATAGAATACAGCATGCTGTGGTATCTTATCAAAGACCAAGAGGATTAAAGCAATTACCATAAACAAAAGAGTAAATGAACAGTTTAGAGAGCAGCTTATAACCAACAGCACAGTTAAATGGTAAAGAGGAAACCATTTCAAAGACTGATTAGTACTTTACTGACAGAAACCTCTGGTTGGAGGGACCAATACAATACACTTAGTCTACAAAACAGCTGCACGTCATCATTTTCAATCAAGATGTATTGATTTTAAATGTATAAATCATTCAGAAACTAGGATTTCAGTGTCACATTTTTTTTTACCAGTGGTTACATTTATTTATTCATTCATTCATTTTAAGAAACTGTTTTAACTTCGTCAAGTTTGCAATGGATCCGAAGCCTATCCCTGGGAACACTTGCCAAGAAGCGTGGATGCAATCTATTTATCATAGACAATCCACCTACATGCATATTTTAGAAGGTGGAAGGAAAAGAGAATCCTGTGGAATCCCAGGTGGCCACATACAACACTTCACTTAGACAATACAGTGCTTCTACTTTTTCTTGATAGTACAGTATATCTTACAGTTCTTCATGGTAGATGGAAAGAAAAAAGAACTCTATAAAAGATCCATGCTATGTCACACTCATGTTCAGGAGATTCTGTCCACCCAGGTGGCCAGTAAATCAGTGAACCATGGTTCCTGAACCAATGGGTGGTTTTCATCAGAACTAATCAGGCCACATAGAAGAAGGCAAGCCGGTGAAGGCAGTGTCCATGGATGCAGACCATATACACCCTTTCATGGAAACGGTATTCCTGTGGCCTCTTTCAGCAGGATAATGCGTAATAAACCAAAAATGGTTAAGGAATGGTTTGATGAGCACAACAATGAGTTCGAGTTGTTGAATTACTTCAAATTCCCCAGATCTCAATCCAATTGAGCATCTGTGGGATGTGCTGGACAAACAAGTCCGATCCATGGAGGCCCCACCTCACAACTTACAGGACTTAAAGGATCTGCTGCTAACATCTTGGTGCCAGATACCACAGCACACCTTCAGAAATCCAGTGGAGTCCTTGATGAGTCAGGGCTGTTTTGAAAGCAAAAGGGGGACCAACACAATATTAAGCAGGTGGCCATAATATTATGCCTGTTCAGTATATATATATATATATATACATATATATATATATATATATATATATATATATATATATATATATATATATATATATATATATATATATACCAACCACTGACATTTTTTCCTTACTCATCTCTTCTTTTGACTGTTTTTCACTAGTGTTGCATTTGACTATGGTCAGTGTCAGTACTGGTAGCATGAGGCGATACCTGGACACTACAGAGGTTGCACAGGCAGTCCAGCTCCTCCAGGATGGCACATCAATACCTGCCATTGCCAGAAGGCTTGCTGTGTCTCCCAGCACAGTCTCAAGAGCATGGAGAAGATTTACTCTAGAAGAGCTGGACAGGGCTGTAAAAGGTCCTTAACCCATCAGCACAACCAGTACCTGCTCTTTTGTGCAAGGAGGAACAGGATGAGCACTGCCAGAGCCCTACAAAATGACCTCCAGCAGGCCACTGGTGTGAATGTCTTTGACCAAACAATCAGAAACAGACTTCATAAGGGTGGCCTGAGGGCCCAATGTCCTCTAGTGGGCCCTGTGCTCACTGCCTGGCACCATGGAGCTCAACTGGCATTTGCCACTGAACACCAGAATTAGCAGGTCTGCCACTGGCACCCTGTGCTTTTCACAGATGAGAGCAGGTTCACCCTGAGCACATGTGACAGACATGAAAGAGTCTGGAGAAACCGTGGATGCCATGCCATAACCATGTTATGCTGCTTGTAACATCGTTCAGCATGACCAGTTTGGTGGTGGGTCAGTGATGGTCTGGGGAGGCATATCCATGGACTGACTTATTTTATTGTAATAATAAAATTTTCTAAATTTTGTATAACCGATAGTAGATCAGAGTAACAATATAATTTCATTATTATATTAGCAATCAATGCAATCAACCTCCACATCATTTGCCCAAACTCTTGCCACAAAATTTGAATCCCACAATCACAGACAATGTCTTTCTTGCACTATAATTTCTCTTCACTAGAACTAAGGAGCCCTGAGCTATTACAGCTTGAGAATTTTTCTTCACCCCAGGCCTTCTCATCCAACATCAGTACCTGACATCACTAATGCTCTTGTGGTTAAATGATCGCAAATCCCTACAGCCACACTCCAACATCTAGTGGAAAATCTTCCCAGAAGAGTGGAGCTTATTATAAATAAAGGGAATCTGGAATGGGATGTTCAAAAACAACAACACGTACTGTATTTGTGGTGGTCAAGGGTCCAAGTGTTTATCACAGCAGGAACAACAAACATAGCATGCTGTAATCAAATATGAGTGAAGATGATGGAATGAGAACAGTAGAGAGAAAGATCTGATGCAAATGCACTGTCACAGTAAAATCCAGGTAAGATGGAGGATGTTGGGTTTCCATTGGCCACAGTGCTCTAACCTTTAATAATGACCAGTAAGCCATGTGTTGGTCTTATTGATACAGTCAGACAAAGCAATTATCATCACCCAAGATGCACCAAAACACTCCATTTACCATGGAAATATGACACTAGCAAAAAAGATCAAGAAATAAAGAAATTAGCATAGATTAACTGCCATTTTTTCCATTCTGCCCATTGAGTGCCTTGCATAGATACTTTTCCCTTTTTGAACCTTTCCCACATTTGTGGTGTTTCAACCTGTGAACAAAAAAAGTTTTTTGTGGCACTAAGGTTAATTAACCTAAAAGCAGTATGTTAGTTGGAACTATTCACCCTGCATGGGTCGATTTTAGAACCACCTTTGGCTGCAATTACAGCTGAATTTTTAAGTCTTGCCAATTGAGGTCCTGGCTTGGCCATTGTAACACTTTCAGGTTGGCTTTGAAGTACACCAATGTAGCTTCAACAGTATTCTTAGGGTCATTTATAGGGTCATATTCATGGAAGTTGAACTTCCACCCCAATCTCAAGTCTCTTGTAGACTGGAACAGGCTTTTTTCTAGAATTGACCTGTACTTGGCTCTATCAATCTTGCCCACAACCAGTTCCCCAGTCTCTGTTGATAAAAATAATTCATGATTCACTCTGGAAATGGTGTTCTCAGGTTAATGATTGTTCCAAGATGTTCAATTTTGGTGTTTGGTATCATATGACCAGAGAACATCTTTATGTATTTGCTGTTGAAAACTCATATGTTTTTTTTTTCCAACATAATGACATCCTTCATCCGGTCCTTTCATAAAGCCCAGTCTGAGTGTCCAGGCTCTGGTTCTCCTTACATACATCTGATCTGTGGATATCTCCAGTTCCTTCAGTTACCCTTGGCCACTTTGTTGTTTCTGTTATTAATGTGCTTCTTACCAGGCCACTGACTTTTGGTGGTCAGAATCCTTTAGCCATGGCTGTTCTATATTCTGTTCATTTATTAATAACAGACTGATGTTTAGTCCAAAAATCTCTTCACACCTTACACCATCGAACAAGTGACTCTTTTGTCTTGTCTTTTGTCTAACACGTGCTATTACCTTAAATGTAGTCCTTTTAGAAGGTAATAAAATACAAATAAACAAACCAAAATATAAGACTATTATATTAATATAACACTACTTCTAGCTATTTATACTAATCTTGATAATATGTTTGGTATCGAAAGGAGCAAAATTAACTGCATAAAAGAAAAGAAATTGGGTTGATAATTTTATATATATTTATTGTAAACTTATAATTGGAAATTCTGGACATTGTAACTATATTCAGGATATTTTTACTTGTTATTGCTAAGGCATTTTTGAAGTAAAGTGGATTGGCAAAGCTTTATGACCATTATTTATGTATGAGGAGACCACTTGCATATCACAGCGAGACACACAGGAAGCATACTGAGTATTTAAATACTAAAACAGTTTAAATACTAAAATAGGTTAAGGTTCAGAAGAATGTTAGGGTTGCTAGTAGTGGGCATTTTCTCATTTACTTTTTCTCATTTTCTCATTTACTACTGTTTTTTTAGTCCTAACTGATTGCATCTAGCAAAAAGAGCAATTGCAAAAGGAGAAAGAAGGGCAACATTGCATCTCTCTCTCTCTCTCTCTCTCTCTCTCTCTCTCTCTCTTTCTCTCTTCATATCTTGTATTCTGAGTTTCCAGAATATCTCACAGCTAACTACCATGGATGTTTCAGAGGTACACACTCCTTATCACATGGTACATACAGCATTCCAGTCCAACAGGAAGTCACAGGACATTTTGATCTAAATGAAACATGATAAGATGCTATATTTATCTCTCACAAATGCACAAATATAAATGAATGCACATGAACAACCATTTCTGTGATATTGCTGTGATAAACCTTCAATAAAACATAACACATGATAAAACATTCAGTATGCAACAATGCTTTAAAAAGCATGACAGGTCCAAACAGACTTTTTTTTCTCTTATCATCTATAATAGAATATAATAGAATGTTTTGTTTTGTTTTTAAAAAAAGATGCCTGACATAGAATAAAAAACCTGCTACAAAGGATTATTGTGCAGCAGTGAAGAGAAAGGAGTTACACGTTGTTTTTATATTGATTTACATGCATCTCTTTAACTTCACATACTGTGGAATAAATAATTTTGGAATTTTCTGTGTAATTAGGTTATTTAAATTCACAGCCATTCTTCTTTAAGAGTCTATCACTGGCAGGACAGAGATCACACTCACACACACACACACACACACACACACACACACACACACAGTGATGTCTCATGGGACTCTGCTGCTTATGTCTGAAACACTTGTGCTACCAATCTCCGCTGTTCAATTTTAATCATTAAAAAATTAATCTTATGCGTTTGTTTTATTGTCAGTGTTTATCATCACATATATGAAATAAGACCATGTACGTGCATGCAGGCATATACACAGGTACACATAACATTAATCTTCATTACATGTGCAGGACAAAGTAAGAAATCAGAATTAGACACCACAACATGCACACTCGCTCATTCCTTTTAATATTCCCATATTATGCCGTATATATAAATATTTATTTAGCTCTAACTCAGATCAGTGTTGCACAGACAATATATTTATATAGTCCATACCATTTCTGCCAACTTATTTTTTATATTTTTTGTCATATTATATTTTTTCTATTTATATTTTAGTGAATCCTGTTTTATATAAATTCATTTTTTTCTTTTTTTATGTCACCAGATAGAAGTAAAAATCATTTAATCACATGCCTGCATGCTGTATTATGTATGGATGTGTAAGAAATACATTTACATTACATTTACATTTCTGGCATTTGGCAGACGCTCTTATCCAGAGTGACGTTCAAAAGTGCTTTGAAGTCTTTATCAATGAATACAGTAACACTTGTTCAATCGGTCACAGACTTAGAATACAATCAGCCTAAAAACTGTGTTAGGGGGAATTTTTTTTAATACATAAAACACACCAAGAGAAAATAAGAGCTAGTTTAAAAACAGGGGTGCAAGTCTATATCGCAGTATTTCAGTCTCAAAGCATGTAGAAGTTCCTTGGGTTCAGTGGAATTTGATTAAACCCTAAACATTTAAACAACACACTTTTAACATTTTAACACTTTTTGATGTCATGCTTTTAATGTTAATGAGGTTATATGCGCTCTGTGTTAATAAGCAACTGAAAATCCATTTGTGTGCTATGGTTCCGTTGGCCCAATGCTGTTCCTGTAGTATAACCAATCAGCGTCCAGTAGGTTTGAAGGACTGGTCTGAGAAGAGTTATGGTTGTCCTCAAAAAGCTGTATTTTACTGATGAAAATTAAATGACTTGGGGGATGCTTTTGTTAAGCTTAGGCTGGGGTAAAGACAGGCACATAAACAGTTGTGTGTCCAATAAAATTTGAATTTAAAAATATTATTAAAATATTCATCAATTTAGATTCACTGCAAATGAACATCATGCTCTTACAGACTTTATGTTTATTTACTACATCACAGGAACTCTGATAGACTCGTCCTATTTTTATCCATCATCTTCTTCCAGTTCTTACACATATTTGGACTCAAAGGTAGTTTTCTTTTTGCCAAACTGACATCTCTCTTGACAAAAAAATCACTAGATAGTGTAGAGTATATTGGTTCAACACAAATTTTGACAGATTCTGCTGAAATTGTGAAGAAAATACCTGTTGGTGAGGTCAGGTTTAACATTGATAAACATAGGAGGAGAGATGTATCTTTCTATCAGTTTTATTATTTTTTTCTTTCAGTTGAGATATAAATGTGTTGCTGTGCATCTCCACATGTTTTTTTGGGGTTTTTTTTTACAGGATGCTATTTCATATCTGTCTGTCTCATATCTGTTTCTTGGAAAAATGTGCTGTAATGTTGTAGGTTTTTGTCTCTAATCTGATTGGCCAGCTTCCTCTTGATATATTCTATAGTCTGAGGCTTGTACAGACTGCGAGTTAAAACTTGGTTTTGATTCATCTCCTGTCTCTGCCCTAGCACTTCCTTTTAATATACATTTACGCCATTTGACAGACGCCTTTAACAAAAGCGATTTCAATTTGTCTCTTTTTACAACTGAGAAATTGAGGGTTAAGGGCCTTGCTCAAGGGCCCAACAGCAGCAGCTTTTGATGGATCTGGGATTTGTACTCACAACCTTCCGATAATTAGTTCAACACCTTAACCACCAAGTTATTACTGTTCTCTCTGATTAAGTTCACCTGGTTTCAGTTTATGTTCCTATTTAAACCTTTGTGTGTGTTTGTCTTCTTTATGAAGTTTACGTTCCATGTGCATGTGTCCGTGGCATCACCAAGAGGTTTGTTCTTTGTGTAATCAAACCTATTTTTGTCTCAGTATACCTGAATTTTGACCCATCTTGGTCTAGTCCTTGTAGCCCTGTTTTCTTGCCACATTTTTGTCCACAGCCCTGACCTTGACCTGTCTTTGTCTCTGACTTTATTTGGATTGTTTCAATAAAAACACACCCGCATCCATACAGCCTGCATCTGTCTCCTGTGTCTCTCTCTGTGATAATAGGAAAATATGTAAATACAGGAAATATGTAAATATTTGCCTAAGTGAGGAAGGACCAAACAGATAATAGATATTTAATGTTGGAGTAGCTGTATTTTAAATACCGAAATCTTGTCTGACTGTTCAGTTTTCTTTATATAGCAACGTTTAATTGGTTAAAAATAACTAACTTCATCTATCATTCATTCACTGGACCCAGGAATGAAGATGGAAAACTAGTGGAGACTCTAAATTAAGCCCCAAGGTAGGGGACCCCTCACACACTTCAAACCTAACTTACATATTCTTGATCCAGTCTCCAATTCCCAATTCCCAGTGCTTGTCATTTTCATAAATCGAATATGCAAATGAAGATTCCCAAGGTCCAACCTGAAACTGTCGCTAAGAAATTGGAGGAAAATGAATTTGAGTGGAGGAAACACTTTTATGAAGTACATTCAGGCCATTATGCAATTATTATTCTTAAGGGCTAAACTAGTAAATTTGAGAGCTTTGGTATTGATATGGTCGATAAACTGAAAATGAGAGCATTTTTTCTGAGAACATTTTATATGAGAGTGATAAATCTGAGTCTGTAGTGTGCATTTAAGAGCATTTAACATCAATGAAATAAAAGCCATTGGACTGTAGAAGCCCAAGTTAATTGATACCTTTTGATTACATCTTCAGTAATATTAGACATTATGTTTAGTTTTTCTTGTCAGTCTATATTTTTAAAGTGACCTTCTAGCAGAGAGTGCTGTATGGTAGAGATTAATGCTGATCGCACCTAGTGGCATTATATTTAATGTTGTGTGAGTCATACCATGACTAAATACCATCAAATGCTGTGACCTGAGCTAATCTATGTGACTCAAACTGGAACACATAAATTGAGCTCCAAAAAAATGATGACGATTTACTGCAGAAGAAATAAATTACATATAAGTCACATACATAGGTGTAAAAAATACAGTATCTCTGTTTCTATGTAATTAAGCAGAAATATCTAACTCTGTTAAACCTTACAGTAGTTTTTAGAATAAATAATTATAAAATCTCCAGTAATATAATATTCTAATATATATATATATATATTATATATATATATATATATATATGACTAATAGAACTATTATCATGGGTTATTATAAATAGATCCCAGTAATTAACTGTAAATAGCTGGAATAAATCATTACTATAGTTGTTTAAATTGTCGAAGTGAGGAAGAAAATCATTAAAATTATTATATTAAAAGTTTCAGGTAAAAATCAGAGTTGCATCAGAATTTTGCTGTTTTTGTCCCCACTTGGCTTCAGTTAGCTAGTTAACTCAGTTAGCCAACTAATTACTATTAGGTTTTCTTAACCTTATATCACTGTGGTAACTTAACAACTCATTAATAATTAAGTTTATCTAGAATCGAACACCAATCATCTATTCATCTTTATACAAATAAAATTCATTTTGTAATATGAATTTATTTGAATGAACTTTTTTTCTGTAAAAAATTATTTTCAAAGTTATATTTAAACTTTTTTTTTTCTGTATAGAAAAATTACAGCTTGTTACTGTGCACAATCTATTTTTCTTTCAGTAATTAGTAAGTTACAGTAAACAGCCATCCCAGTAACTTTCATTGTACACCGGTTTTTACAGCGACTACCTGCAAACAGTGTTGCCAGTATTTTACTGTTTAAAAAAAAAAGCCTAGTAAGGTCTAACTGTAAATGAGCTTCATAGATCACAGCTGCTCTGTTCCTGCCTGGATAGCATTAGCTGGATAGGCAGGGGCAATTTTGCTAACTTTTTAGAAGAGGAAAACATTTTTACTCTAGACTTTTCAAAATTTTTGCATGTACATTGCTATAGAGGCATTGGTGGCTCAGTGGTAGGTTTCTCGCCTATCATGCGGAAGGCCCGGGTTCGATTCCCAGCCGCTGGATGCAGTGCTGGTTCCAAGCCTGGAAAAATGGGAGGGTTGCAGCAGGAAGGGCATCCGGCGTAAAAACCTGTGCCAAGTTGTTGTGCGGATCAGTCGGTCCGCTGTGATGACCCCGAACAGGGAGCAGCCGAAAGTATTGCTATAGTGTCGGCTCAGAATCTCACAGCTCTAAAACACCCCACATCTGAGCCTAGAGGTCATCCTTCAACCCTGTCTGTACACACAGATAGATATATATATATATATATATATATATATATATATATATATATAGATGCACACACTACTGTTAGTGGTCTGTGAAAGGAGGAAATGTGTGCTTATAATAAACATGGAGAGGTTTTATGTGAACATACATATATATATATATATATATATATATATATATATATATATATATATATATATATAGATATATATATATAGATATATAGATATATAGATATAGATATAGATAGATAGATAGATAGATAGATAGATAGATAGATAGATAGATAGATAGATAGATAGCTCAACCCACCATATATGTTGGTTGCTATGCATAGATTTGTCAGTTTGCCTCTACCCCAAGCTATTATTATTTGGGTTTTGAACTATATACATTACAGCCCTGACACTGATGTACTATGAGAATCATGAGCAGCAGCTTTTCTAGGAAAACACCAATCAAAAACATCACGCCAACAGCATTCCTGTGGGCAGAAACTAACTACAGATGATAGACGAGATAGTGATTAACACACACACATTACATGACCAGAGATGAGCTACCGTCTCTAACTGTACACTTCCAAGGTGAACCAACACATTATTTATGTCTAATGGCCAGTAATTAAACAGAGGTTCTGTTTTACTAAGGTCCTTAATGAGGGATGCTAATTGGCATGTGCAATGGGAGCAATTGAGCATGCAAATAGTGGGACTGTTGCAGGTGATTTACACAGAATAATTGCATGAATTACTTCATGTGGATATTCGGGAGAGAAAAAAACACATAAATGAGATTTATTGCATGCACTAAACGTTTCTAGGAGTAGGGGTTAGTTCAGATTCTCAGATGAATAAAATGATCTTAAGTTTAAGAATGGTGGAAAAAAACATACCAAAAATAAATATTCAAATGATTCTTTCAGACCTGATAACCTTTACGCATTTTGTGTCAGAGCTCTGCATTTTAAAATGTCTGAAAAACTGCAGGTGATGTGTGAATCTGAAATATTTGCCATGGCAAAGGTGTTTTAACCCCAACTCTTCCACATCTCGCCTCAATTTTCCTGCTTAAAAGAATTTTAAGGAACATGGAAATAAACTCTCAAACCTCCAATTGTTTAGGGAATGTCATCGAAAAAATTAAGACAACGATGAAAAACTTCAGAAAAAATGTCCAAAAATTTGATTTAAAGCATCAGATTGAACACATTGCATAGAATCATATACTAATAATTAAAATAATTATAATTGTATGAGCAGCTAAACAGTTTGTGGTGAAAACCATGCAGAATTTCTATTAGAGACATTATAAAAGCAATTTATATAAGGATTAAATTGAAAATGCATTCAGACTACCAACTGTTTTTTTTGTTTTTTTCCAGATTTCGGGTTTTGATCCCAGCCTCTTCCCATGTGTGTGTGGAGTATGAATGTTCTCCACAAGCTTTGGGAGATGGGATGGGAATTGGGCCTGAACTGGGAAAAATTTAAAAATGTCTCTACTATGGCATAATTTAATAAACATTGTCAATGTTAAGCTTTTGTGTAGTTTTGTGTTCATCTTATGGAAATGAGCTCCTGCAAATTCTCTCTGGACATCCAAAAGTGACTTTCAGGCTTAACAAATGAATTAATTGATCTTCTATAGATACTGAGACCATTAGGTAGAATCTAGCCAAAATGCATATTTATTAACCAAATGTGCATAATGATCAAGACACAATATGACACAATCCTTCACAGTTAACTAGCATGGTTTTGAGGGTTTTATCACATTTGCAAGTGTTTTTACACATTTAAAACTTTGTAAATTAGGACTACAGTGTTGCTGAATCCCAACCAGCACAGCTGCACATAATGCTGTGCAACAGAGGAACCGCAGAGGAACAGATGCACTACTCAGCAACTACACACAAAGGTAAATATCCAAAATAAAATGTTCAATAATTGTGAATATAAGCAATATGTGCCTAATAAACCAGCTACTGGATGTATTTATGACAAAACATTTACAACAAACCCAGTTTTGGTGCTTTAGTTCTCAGCATGCTCTTCATGCCTGTGTGTGTACACTTCCTGGAGTATATTTATTAGTGCATTTGGAGACTTCAAAGCCAACAAATCATCCTTCATCTCCCTCTTTTGTTGCCATGGAAACAAGGCAAGAGCAGCAAGGGAATGTGGGGAAGGATTTCTGTTTCCTTCCTTGGGATCCCCATCCCAACATATACACAGGGTATCAGATGTTGCAAGAATATTTTACATTATTGCGGTAATGGCTAAAGCTGGGAAACATGACATCAAACAATCAGCAGTTTATGTGAAGTGTAAACCTTTACTATGGTTTAATAATTTGCTACTTCACTTATTTCCATAATTTTACACCTCAACACATTTCTCTATTGTGTTTCCCCCCAACCACCACATGTTAAAAGCATTCTATATACACACTCCATATTTGTTAGATGCAGCACTCGATTGCTTTGTAAACAACGACAGAAAATGTGTGCATTATAAATAAATGGCTATGGGCTGTTTTTCTCATCATGGCACATGCACAAATCAAGGCAGAACGTTTCTCTGTGACCGTTACTGAGGTTGGAATCATGCCGCTGAGCAGCACAAATGTACAAAAAGTTGTGTTTGAATGAAAACATTATTAAACGTTGTGATTATGTGTTCTTTAGTATGACCAGCTAACAGTTGGAAATCTGCTCAAAATAAAAGCTAATGAAAGAATAAATGTGTGCAGACACATTTTCTGAATTTCTAATAACTTATAGTAATATTCAGTAATCGTTTTAAAGAAACTTTGTGATTAAGTAATCATTCAGATTATCTTTATTTACTAATAATGAATGCTTATTAATTATAATTCTCTTTTAAAGTGGTGGAAATGTGCTGTCACAAACGTTTACATATTAATTTGCACCTACTGTTTCAAGTCTTTTGCAAGCTTAGATATGGTAAATAATATGTCATGGGCAAAATGAATTCACTTACATTGGCACCAACGATACACCATTCGGAAGAAGTGCCCTAAATGACCAAACATGGAGCCTGTGATTTAATGAATTTGCATGTTTACATCCTTTTTATACATGCAAAACTTTAGAACATTGTATATTAGGCATTACTGAAAATTGTCACGTCAGATATGTGTTTTGTGTGTGCATAATTCTTTTTGAATAATCACTGCCATGTGTCACAAGATGGAAGCTTACACAAGATAAAGAGCACTCAGCAAAAACACAGGAAACGCTCGGCAGAAACAAGGTCAAACCAGATCTGTAAACACAACACAATTTAGCTTACATAATTAGCACTTTATGATGGATTAGTACACAGATGTATAATAAACACACTCTGGTGTTTCCTTTTCAGTCCTTTTGGTTCCTCTCTAGGTTTCTTCCTCATATCGTCTCAGGGAGTTTTCTCTTGCCACCATTGCCTCTGGCTCACTCATTAAGAAAGTAAAAAGTTGAATATTTTATATCTGTATTTCTCTAAAACTACATTGTGTTTAAGAATTTCCATTTTCACTCCCAAAAGTGCTTTATAAATATAATTAAATTTGATTAAATATTCAGATATTCAGATTCAAAACATGCTTTTATATTTACAGCAGACTGTGTGCCAGATCTATAACTCTCGAGTCGGTGAATCCTTTCAGTCAAAATCACGACTCATTTCCTTTCACTTGAATCACTTCTCAACTGTTTACTGTCTGCTACAGCGTGATCAAGCTGTACATGTGGGCAAAGCAGGCAACTGAAGACGAACAAATCTGTATGAATTATTTAACAGAACAGACTGAAAAGACTTCTGAGACTGTAAGATACCATCACCTCAAACTAGGGACCCAGTTAAAGTAAAAATACATAATTAAAGGTAAAACTAAGAGTAACAAAATTAGAAAAGTACCCAAAAGGACAGAAAATAGAACTGTTTTATAGAAGGGTTTTTTTTTTTTTTTAAACAAAGCCAAGAAACTAGGAAGTAGGAATGCTTTCAAGATTCCTTTAAATGCTACTGTTAAACAATTAAAGTAAATAATTATAATAAATCAGGTTAATAAACTTTAACATAAGGTATGTGGAGACATTGTTGAATTTGGATGTCTGAGAATTTTTATTTTCTATGATACCACAGTGATTTACCAAGTAATACAATTTTTAAAGAATTCTAATAAAGTTTTTTTTTCTTTAATTGTTTACATTTGATGTTATGGACCATTTTGTGAGGAGTTTGTGCTTTCCAGTTAGATATCATTACATGTGATAACAGGAACACTATCCCATATCAGGAATCTTAATTACTTTTACAAAGCAGTGACACGTGAGACTCCTTTTTTAAATGTTATATAAACACCTCCTACCAGATAACATCAATGACTTCCTTTGTTATATAAGATGTTTTCTGTTATATAACACCACTTCTCGGTGACTACTGATGCCTGTTGGTACTGTCATTTTAAGCAATCTCAAGTGGGATGGAAACATCACCTGGATCACAAAAAATGCTTGGAAAAAGCTGAAGACAGCTGAAGGAACTCGGTCTCCCGCAGGCAGTTCTGGTACAGTTCTACACAGCTATCACTGAATTCACCTTGACATCCTCCATAATTGTCTGGTTTGATGCTCAGGTCATGGGAAAACTTCAGCACATCATCTACTCTTTAAAAACCGAGTGTAGAGCTCCCTCCTTCAAAGTGTCTGAAAACTAGCAGCTTGGTCTTCACCTATTTGAGCAAACATAATCTGGAAAACTGTTCAAGGCATCCAAAACTATGGCAGCATGTCTGAATTAATTTCTGAAATTCTGTTATACCCGTATTCACACTGTACACTTCGGAGCTCACATTTCTACACAAATATTTGTAAATGAAACTACATCTGTCTTATATTTGCACCTTTTGTTACTACTTTGGAATTGTTTGTTGTGTTTATTGTGTAATATACAGGACATTGCTTGCATTACTGTGTTGGCATTGTTGCACTATTTATATTTTTGTGTATTAATATTATATACATGCAAGTAATCCTGGACAATAAAGTGATTTTTGATTCTGTCTCCGTGACATAAGTACATTTGTAACCTTGAAAGAGCTGACTGAAGAGGATTGATAACTTTGACTCTTAGAAAAATACATTGGGAGAAGGTTTGTCAGAAACACCTTTATATATATATATATATATATATATATATATATATATATATATATATATATATATATATATATATATATTTTTTTTTTTTTTTTTTTTTTTTTTTATGTGAAGCCCCAGCCCCCCACAAACTGACTACTGACCCTGGTACATGATCAGGAAGCCCAATTAATCTGGATGGTGGAGCAATTACACAGATGAAACAACCTCAGACCTCAGACCCATAATCCAGGATTTTGCCAGCTAACTATATCAACCAATCAGTGAGAGAGAAAGAGCTCGTGCTGAACTGTGAGGATTCTGTCATTCCTAGAACCATTACCATTTACCTTTACAGCATTTGGCAGATGATCTTATCCAGAGCGATTTACAGAAGTGCTTTGATTTGAGTGTCTCTATCATCCTGCTACTGGTTCACTAAGTCACAGCCTAAGAATAGCATCAGTCTAAAAGCATTGTTGAGGAAGTAATATACCAGGAAAAGCACACTATTTAAGTGCTAGTTCAGGAAGAGGTAGGTTCAGGTGTTCAGACATCTAGTTCATTCCACCTTCCAGCTGCCAGAACAGAGAAGAGTCTTGATCCATGGCTTTCCTTGTACCCTGAGAGATGGTGGGATCAGTCAAGCAGTGCTGGAAGACGATTGATAAGTGAATGTAAAAGATGTAGATGAGGCCTAAGCACGTGCTAGAAGATAATTAGGGCATTATCCAGTTATAGCTTTGTCAACTAATCTTATTTTCTATGGCTTTTCTCCAAATGTCATCAAATTTAGGTGGAGAAATGAGAAGAGGTTGCAGTATGTCTTCTAAATGTCTCACTACCTGTGAAATGCATCAGGATTTGTTGGTCAGTGTGAGAGTTTTTTTTGTTTTTTATTTCTAGGTGAGTAAATCATTTTATAAACTTTATAGGTGAAAGAATTCAGGTGTGACAGTGAGAGCAGCTCTGGAGGTTATAACAATTTATGGATAATCAACCAACAGCTTCTACATGCTATCTGGCTTTTTTTTTTAGAAAAAAACACGCAAACCCCTTGATAGAGTTCAGACTTTGAAAATTTGATCCAAAGTTTGAGTCTGTGGATGACCGATGGCTCATTAGATTCACAGCTTTACAGAATGCTCCAATTTAATAGGAAATATCTTATTTCATATCTTCTCTTTTTTCTTAAGAATAGCTCTAATTACCTCTGGGAGATTTCTGTACTCCCTCATACATGCAACCAGCTCCTTTTACTTTAGACTTTTAATTAATGGCATAATACAATAATAACATAACAAAGATCACCTTGAGGATAATGTTAATTCCATATTGGGCCAGTTTCAGCAAAAATCATTAGCTAATTAATACTGAACTATACTATATTCCTCTTTTTATAAGGAAAGGCTGGTGATTTTATCACTAGTTTCACCTGTTCAAGATAAATGAGGCAAAACTTGACCAGACAGTACATGTACACAGGTTTGCTAAGGCAGTGCGTCATACAATGACCTAAGAATCAGCATCAATTATATCTTCGATCTATGTGGTTTTGAAAATTATGTAAACTGAAGAACACAACTGGGAAACTGGCTTTGTTAATGTTAATGAAGCAGTGAATAGCTTTATGAAAGAATTCTCTAGAGAGTGCACTTCTTCAGAAAGACACCATTAATAAGCGACTCATACATGTTTTCTATTGCATCACTCAATGTGTCTTCACACCCACTGATCCGCTGAGAGTGTCTCTAAGATATCTCACTACACACACACACACACACACACACACACACACACACACACACTCACCTGCACACACACACAATCACCTGCCCACTCACAAACACACATGCATACACACACACACTCACCTGCACACACGCAAACAACTATGCACACACACATGCCTGCACACATACAGACACAAATGCAGGCACACACACACCTGCACCCACATGCACACAAATCTGCGTACACACACAATGCACACACAAAATGCACACACATTCACACACTACACACACACAGACACAGATCTGCACACATACACACACACACCTGCAGACACACACACACACACACACTCACACACAGAAAGACACTCTGAAGTCCCCTGAGTGGTAGGCCTGATCTGAATTAAAAATTGATGGCCTGCTCTGGTTTGCCATCCCTCTTTAATTAAGATCCAAAAGTGCTTTGTTTGTGCTGCACTGAAAATGCAAAGTCACCCTGTGGGAAGCCATTAAAACATCACAAAGGATGCTATCAATGGTAACTATACCACCTTATAAGGAGGAGAACATATTACACAGAACCTAAAGGATGAGCATAACAATGTAACATTTGTGTGTGAGGTTTAAAGATGAAGACAAAACACATAAATTAGAAAGCATCCACTGACCTGAAAACTCTTAAATCTATTCAGATAAGAATGTTAGGAATTCAGTATCCTGAATTTTTTGAGTTTCTAGTGTACAATTTGGGAAGAGGGGCTGCCATCCAACTTTTGCTGTTTTTTTTTGTTTTGTTTCTTGGGGGCTACACAGGTGCAAATGAACATTGCAGGAGATTACGTTTCCCTCACCAGTCCTCAGGCTGATCCACCTCCTTCCTGAATGCTGACTTGGCTTTCCTGCTGATAATCCCCACAACTGTAGTACCGTCAGCAAACCTGATGATTAGACCTGTAGTTTGCAGCACAGCCATGAGTCAGCAGTGCAAACAGCTGTTGATTGTCACCTGCAGGAGGTGGAGCTGCTGATTCTGATGGACTGGTCTCCTAGTCAAAAAGTCTAGCTTCAGAGGGAGATGCCCAGGAGTTCAGCTTTTCTGGGATTTATAGTGGGATGATTGTGTTGCATGCTGAGAGGTAGTCGATGGACAGCACCCTTGTCCAGGTGATTCAGAGACAGGTGGATGGCACCAGAAATAGTGGTGTAGACATACTGAAATTGGTTCAGTGTGATCAGAAGACTTCTATTTATGTGTCTCATGTCTAGGCACTCAAAGCACTTCATGTTGATTGGTTTGAGTGCAACAGGCCAGTAGTCATTGAATCAGAAAAAGTCAATTTCTTTGACACAGAGATGATGATAGTTAGCACACAGGGACAACTGCCTTGGTTTAGGAAGATACTGAATGTTACGGGTAGCAGGGCTGAGGGTGAACCACTAGGGGGCTCTCAGTAGGGGTTGTTATGTTATGTCTGTTTTTGTTTACCTCGGCCATGTGTGTGTTTAAGCCCCGCCCTAGCCTAATGTGTGTTCCTGCCCCTGCGCACCTGTTCCCAATGTTTCCATGATTATGTTCTCCATTTATAGTCCTGTCCGTGTCTTCATTAGTTGCTAGTCCTCGTTTGTATGTAGGCCGATGTGGTGTCGCCGTTTCTGTTTCTATGTCATGTCTCGTGCTTCATGTTTAATAAACCCCGTTTTGTTCACGGAAGCTTCGCGTTGGGTCTGTTATATCCAGCCGGACACCACCGGCCGTAACACTGAAGATGTCTGTTGGGAAAGATCATTCCCTAGGACCAGACCAGGCATATAGTCAGGACCAGCAGCTTTCCATGGTAAACACTGGACAGATGGATTTATTACTAAATCCTGATAAGACGGAGATATTACTGATTGGTCCAAAAACCAGTACACAGAAGCTCTCACAATTCAACCTGTACTTAGAAGGATGTTCTATTACTACTAGCTCTACAGTGAAAGACCTGGGTGTAATATTAGACAGCAGTTTGTCCTTTGAAAAACATATTTCCGATATTACAAAAATAGCCTTCTTCCACCTCAGAAATATCGCCAAGCTTAGGAACATTTTATCTGTATCTGATGCAGAAAAGCTAGTTCACGCATTCATGACCTCCAGACTGGACTATTGTAATGCGTTATTTGGTGGTTGTCCTGCATCCTCAATAAACAAGCTACAGTTAGTCCAGAATGCAGCTGCTAGAGTCCTTACCAGGTCAAGAAAGTATGATCATATAACCCCAATATTATCATCCCTGCACTGGCTACCTGTTAAGTTTAGAATTGATTATAAACTAGCACTTCTTACATACAAGACTCTAAATGGTTTAGCTCCCACGTATCTAGCCGGTCTTCTAACACATTACAATCCATCACGCTCCCTAAGATCTCGAAACTCCGGACTTCTGGTAGTTCCCAGAATATCAAAGTCTACAAAAGGGGGTAGAGCTTTTTCGTATTTAGCTCCTAAACTTTGGAACAGTCTTCCTGACAGTGTTCGGGGCTCAGACACAGTCTCCCAGTTCAAACGTAGACTAAAGACATATCTCTTTAGCCAGGCATACACCTAATAAATCCCATAACTTTGTACTCCAATACATCCGATTAGATGCACATCATCATCTAGTGCCTCCTAATATCATGAATAGCAGCTACGCTAATCCCTTTCCATTTGTTTCCCTTCTTCTACCCACCCCCGAGTCACACAGAGATTGTGCCAGCTCCGGTGGCATCCAGAGATGGTCCAGCTCCAGCCGGGTTCTGCTTTCTGAGGACTGGAGTATTCAAAGCAGCACTGCCAACCCTATGTGGACATTTTACACATAACATTCTACACATGCTGTATCTGCATCACACAACTAATGCAGAAAGGACATTGTTCATATCACACTCTCCGTGTGTCACCCAGATGAGGATGGGTTCCCTTTTGAGTCTGGTTCCTCTCAAGGTTTCTTCCTAATACCATCTGAGGGAGTTTTTCCTTGCCACAGTCGCCTGAGTCACCTCAGGCTCGCTCACTAGGGAAAATTTTGTCTAACATCTAGGACTGTTTGTTTGTATGTTTATTGTTTTTTATGTTCTGTAAAGCTGCTTTGAGACAATGCTCTTTGTTAAAAGCGCTATACAAATAAAATTGAATTGAATTGAATTGAATAGATGTCTAGTTTAGAAAGTCAGAGTACTTGGGCGGTGGAAGGTGGGATGGTCTTCACTGTCAAAAGAATCCATGGACATTTCCTAAACAACAAATTCCAGCCTTCACTGACTACAAAGTCTGTGACGGTTATGCCTTGCTCCCAGATTCACTGAACAATTTCTGCTTACAGTTCGAAGGACAGAACGTACTGCCAATTGTTTAAACAATGAAAAGCTCTGAAAGTATTGGGTTTAGCCTTCAGGTTCACCTGTGAATACTGCATTTTTTTGTTAAAAAGGATAAACCTACATGTAGATCAGAGAGATGTCAATGAGAGAAAAGCAAGGCATTTTGAAGATGAGAAAAGACGAAAAAAAAATCTGAGCCTTTGCACAAGAATTGGGCATAGACACAACAATAATTTGGAATGTCTAAAAAAAGAAAGAAGCCTCTGGTTTACTTACAACAGACATGAAAAGGGTTGGCCAAGGAAAACAACAGTAGTTGATGACAGAAGCGTTGTAAAGAAAAACCAAAAAATGACAGTCAGTGACGTCAACAACTCCCTTCACAGGGCAGGAGTACATACATCACAATCCATCGTCTCACCAATCCTAATACTCACTAATCCTAATCTTTATTGATGATATAACTTATGATGGTAGCAGCAGAATGAATTCAGACATCTACAGGAACATTCTACCTGCCAAATTTACATAGAAATGCATCTAATCTAATTGCAAGGAACTTTATCATGCAGCAAGACAATGACCCACAACATAAGACAATAAAGGACTTCATCAGGTGAGAAAAATGGAAGGTTTTAGACTGGACAAGTCAATCCCCAGATCCTTCATCTTAAATTGACCTAAAGAGGACTCATGGGAAAAAACACCCAAAATAAACAATAAATGAAGGAAGACTTTATGAAAGAAGAATACAACACTTTGGTGATGAAGCTTTTGCAGGCAAGGGATATGAAAATGAATAACATGTTATTTGCTTTAATTTACTTTTAAGTCTGAATGTTCCTATATTTTTGTTCATCTAGAAAACTGGGTTCTGTTTAATACATCTAGAAGTAAATGTCAGGGAATGAAAGATGAAATTCTGAGCATCTCATACCAAATTGTTTTCAGTGTAAGAATAGGCTTTTACTGTTCAATTCAATTCAATTCAATTCAATTCAATTTTATTTGTATAGCGCTTTTAACAAAGAGCATTGTCTCAAAGCAGCTTTACAGAACATAAAAAACAATAAACATACAAACAGTCCTAGATGTTAGACAAAATTTTCCCTAGTGAGCAAGCCTGAGGTGACTGAGGTGACTGTGGCAAGGAAAAACTCCCTTAGATGGTATTAGGAAGAAACCTTGAGAGGAACCAGACTCAAAAGGGAACCCATCCTCATCTGGGTGACACCGGAGAGTGTGATATGAACAATGTCCTTTCTGCATTAGTTGTGTGATGCAGATACAGCATGTGTAGAATGTTATGTGTAAATTAATTAGGAGGTTGTTATCGTCCACATAGGGTTGGCAGTGCTGCTTTGAATACTCCAGTCCTCAGAAAGCAGAACCCAGCTGGAGCTGGTCCATCTCTGGATGCCACTGGAGCTGGCACAATCTCTGTGTGTCTCAGGGATGGGTAGAAGAAGGGAAACAAATGGAAAGGAATTAGCGTAGCTGCTATTCATAATATTAGCAGGCACTAGATGATGATGTGCATTTAATCAGATGTATTGGAGTACAAAGTTATGGGATGTATTAGGTGTATGCCTGGCTAAAGAGATATGTTTTTAGTCTACGTTTGGACTGGGAGACTGTGTCTGAGCCCCGAATACTGTCAGGAAGTCTGTTCCAAAGTTTAGGAGCTAAATACGAAAAAGCTCTACCCCCTTTTGTAGACTTTGATATTCTGGGAACTACCAGAAGTCCGGAGTTTCGAGATCTTAAGGGGCGTGATGGATTGTAATGTGTTAGAAGACTGGCTAGATATGTGGGAGCTGAACCATTTAGAGTCTTGTACGTAAGTAGTGCTAGTTTATAAGCGATTCTAAACTTAACAGGTAGCCAGTGCAGGGATGATAATATTAGGGTTATGTGATCATACTTTCTTGACCTGGTAAGGACTCTGGCGGCTGCAGTCTGGACTAACTGTAGCTTGTTTATTGAAGATTCAGGACAACCAACTAGTAATGCATTACAATAGTCCAGTCTGGAGGTCATGAATGCATGATCCAGCTTTTCTGCATCAGATACAGATAAAATGTTCCTAAGCTTGGCAATATTTCTGAGGTGGAAGAAGGCTGTTTTTGTAATGTCGGAAATATGTTTTTCAAAGGACAAATTGCTGTCTAATATTACGCCCAGGTCTTTCACTGTAGAGCAATAGTAATAAAACATTCTTCTAAATGCAAGTTGAATTGTGAAAGCTTCTGTGTACTGGTTTTTGGACCAATCAGTAATATCTCTGTCTTATCAGGATTTAGTAATAGAAAATTATCAGTCATCCAATCTTTAATATCTTTAACACACTCTGTTAATCTAGACAGTTTAGATATTTCACCTGGTTTTGATGAGATATATAACTGGGTATCTTCAGCGTAACAATGGAAACTAATCCCATGCCTTCTCATGATGTTGCCTAAGGGAAGCATGTATATTGAAAAAAGGTCCTAAAACTTATTCTTGTGGGACCCCATATTTCACTGGCATTACACTGGACAGTTCTCCATTTAAATCTACAAAATGGTATTGATCAGATACTGTTCTAATACTTTCAGAAGAGACTGAAAAAATTAATCAGGAATTTTAAAATTAAGTCTGTACTTAACAAGAAGCTAGTGAAGAGATGCCAGAACAGGGGAAATAATATCCCTCTTTTTGGTTCCTGTTTAAAAATCTAGCTGCTGCAAATGAGATAAGGCAGTTTGAAGAAGGCCAGCATACAGAGAATGACAGCAGTCTAGCCATGTTGTAATAAGAGCATGATTACAACTTCCAGGTAGAGAAACTTTTAGTTTATAACTTGCTAATAAAGTAAATGACAGAAGCCTCCATTAACAACAGAACCTTCTTGTTTATCAAATAGAAAATTTGAGTCAAGGATAACACCATGATTTTTGACATGCTAGTGCAAAGAGGAAAGAGGACATAGGAATTCAAGGACAAAGGAAATGAGCCTAAAATAATTCAGTTTTATAACACATACAGTGCATCTGAAAAGTATTCACAGCGCTTCACTTTTTCCACATTTTGTTATGTTACAACCTCAGAATTCTACAAACAATACCTTATAATGACAACATGAAAGAAGTTTGTTTGAAGTTTGTTTCTGGTCTAGCCAAATTTTGAACCCCACGTCCCATCAGACATTGCGGCCATGTTTGTAAGACTCCACTTCCTACAACATACCTGTGCTTCCACACTCACAGTCAGCAGATTGCATCTGACTCCACTAAGCAGGAAGGAGCACTATGTGCAGTGTAGGACCGAACCTGAGACTACCTGTAGGAGGTGGTGTGGGTTCAGCTGCACTGAAATTATGTTGTGATTCTCATGAATATGAATGCAGCTGTGAGTCTGAAACCAGACAAATGCAGCAGGGCATCAGAAACAATCACACTCAGGTTCGAACCACACCAAACGTATGCAGTGTGAAAGTCAGTGTAGTTTCAGGCACAGTACATACTCATACATGCGAAGTACATACTCAGTTCATTCATTCATTGTCTACTGCTTATCCGATCTATTCTCAGGTCACGGGGAGCCTGTGCCTATCTCAGGCGTCATTGGGCATCAAGGCAGGATACACCCTGGATGGAGTGCCAACCCATAGCAGGGCACACACACACACTCTCATTCGCTCACGCAATCAACCAATTGCAAAAGTAATTTAGAGATTCCAATCAATCTACAATGCATGTCTTTGGACTGGGGCAGGAAACTGGAGTACCTAGAGGAAATCCCCGAGGCACGGGGAGAACATGCAAATTCCACACACACATGGCAGAGGCGGGAAGCAAACCCTCAACCCTGGAGGTGTGAGGCAAACGTGCTAACCACCAAGCCACTGTGCCCCCACTTACTCTGTTTCCATTCATTATTATTGTTTATCCTGCTTACTGTTTTGACTCTGCTACCATCTGATAATCTGTTTGTTGATCACCTAACCTGTGCCTGTTTACAGTTTTGAGATTGTTTGCCACTGTGAATAAACTCCACGTTAACCTGAGCCTGCATTCTCCTTACTCTCCTTTCTGTTCAGACCCTAGGGTTCAAAGTAGAAGTAGAAACATTTTCTTACAACATTTGTTATTCATGAAACTCTTGTAATTTTGGAGAACATTTTTTTATCGTTCTCCTGTTCCTGATCTTATGCATGTTTGTGTAAATTCATGCATAAGAAAACTAACCAATCTAAAGTTTGATCGACTTCAGATCACATAATTTGCATAGATCACTGCAGTTGCTTTTATCCAGAGAGACTTGAAGAAGTGCTTTTGAGTCTAAAAAAAAAGACTCCGGCTAGCTCATTAGGACAAAGAATATCAATGATAACATTTTATGAAACCCAGTCATTTTGTGTTAATAAAAAAAAGAAAAAGAAAATAAACAGAACAAACCCATAAATTAAGACCCATAAATAAAATCAGTCATTCAATTATGATAAAAGAAATACCACCATAAGAACAAAGAATTGACTGAGATGGACTGGACTCTGTGTAATCTACAAATAAATGCCAAAGCTGACAGAAAATTCAGTGAGGGAAAAGACATTTGGTATAATTTTTTTTTTATTGATTTATTTTTAGAGGATAAAAGCTGGCTTTTAAATCAGTTCTGTTTCTAGAGTCACCTTCTTTTAGACCCAGCACATCATGCTTGTGTGCATGAACACCTAGACAGAGTTTAGATTTATTTAGTTTCTTGACACATTTTCACATTTTCTTTTCACTTCACCTCACCTCACCCAAAATTTTTTTTGCTGTTTGTCTCTATATTCTGACTTTTTCAGGTGTTGTTACAAAGAATATATATATATATATATATATATATATATATATATATATATATATATATATATATATATATATAAGGGCATTCGGCGTAAAACATTGCCAAATTTAACCATGTGAATCGTCAATATGAATTTCATACCGGATCGGTCGAGGCCCGGGTTTTCAACAGCCGCCATCGGCGCCGTTGACCTACAGGGCGCCGGTGGAAATTGGGCTACTGTTGGTCGAAGAAGTAGAGGAGGGAGGAGAATGCACAGACAAAGAGAGAAGAGGAAAGGTAAGAGTATAGGACTGAGAATAGGAACTCTGAATGTTGGTACTATGACAGGGAAAGGTAGAGAGCTGGCTGATATGATGGAGAGAAGGAAGGTGGGTATACTGTGTGTACAGGAGACCAGGTGGAAGGGTAGCAAGGCTCGTAGTATAGGAGCAGGATTCAAGCTGTTTTATTATGGTGTGGATAGTAAGAGAAATGGGGTAGGTGTGGTCCTGAAGGAGGAGTTTGTGAGGAATGTTCTGGAGGTGAAGAGAGTGTCAGACAGGGTGATGAGTCTGAAGTTAGAGATTGAAGGGGTGATGTTGAATGTTGTTAGTGGTTATGCCCCACAGGTAGGTTGTGAGTTAGAGGAGAAAGAGAGATTCTGGAGTGAATTAGATGAGGTGATGAAGAGTATTCCCATGGGTGAGAGAGTGGTGATAGGAGCGGATTTTAATGGACATGTTGGTGAGGGGAACACAGGTGATGAGGAGGTGATGGGAAAGTTTGGAGTCAAGGAAAGGAACCTTGAAGGACAGATGGTAGTGGACTTTGCTAAGAGGATGGACATGGGTGAGGTTAACACTTATTTTCAGAAGAGGGAGGAGCATAGAGTGACTTACAAGAGTGGAGGTAGGAGAACACAGGTAGACTACATCCTATGTAGAAGAGGCAATCTGAAAGAGATTAGTGACTGTAAAGTGGTTGTGGGAGAGAGTGTAGCCAGACAGCATAGGATGGTGGTGTGTGGGATGACTTTGATGGTCAAGAAGAAGAGGTCAAAGATAGAGATAGAGAAGAAAACCAAGTGGTGGAAGCTGAAAAAGGAGGAATGTTGTGAGGAATTTAGACAGAAGTTGAGGCAGGCTCTGGGTGGTCAGGTAGTGCTGCCAGATAACTGGGAAACTACAGCAGAAGTGATCAGGGAGACAGGGAGAATGGTGCTGGGTGTGTCATCTGGAAGGAGGAAAGAAGATAAGGAGACTTGGTGGTGGAATGAGAAAGTTCAGGATAGTATCCAGAGGAAGAGGTTAGCCAAGAAGAAGTGGGACATGGACAGGACTGAAGAGAATAGACAGGAATACAAGGAGTTACTGCGCAGAGTGAAGAGGGAGGTGTCTAAGGCCAAGCAGAAGGCATATGACGAGTTGTACACTAGGTTAGACACTAGAGAAGGAGAGAAGGACTTGTACAGGTTAGCTAGGCAGAGGGATCGAGATGGGAAGGATGTGCAGCAAGTTAGAGTTATTAAGGATAGAGATGGAAGGGTGCTCACAAGTGAGGAGAGTGTACAGAGGAGATGGAAGGAGTACTTTGAGGAGCTGATGAATGAGGAAAATGAGAGGGAAAAAAAGAGTAGAAGAGGTGAACTCTGTGGAACAGAAAGTAGATAAGATTAGAAAGGATGAAGTCAGGAAGGCTTTGAAGAGGATGAAAAGTGGAAAGGAAGTTGGTCCTGACGACATCCCGGTGGAGGTCTGGAAGTGTCTGGGAGAAGCGGCAGTGGAATTTTTAACTAGTTTGTTCAACAGGGTTTTAGAGAGTGAGAGGATGCCTGAGGAATGGAGAAGAAGTGTGTTAGTGCCGATCTTTAAGAATAAGGGTGACGTGCAGAGTTGCAGTAACTATAGGGGGATAAAGTTGATGAGCCATACAATGAAGCTATGGGAAAGAGTAGTGGAAGCTAGGTTAAGGAAGGTAGTGGAAATTTGTGAGCAGCAGTATGGCTTCATGCCCAGAAAGAGCACAACAGATGCAATTTTTGCTCTGAGAATTTTGATGGAGAAGTATAGGGATGGTCAGAGGGAGTTGTACTGTGTGTTTGTAGACAGCTCATGTTGGACGTTTGGGGGACAAAGTTAGGGAGGCCAGATTAAGATGGTTTGGACATGTTCAGAGGAGGGAGAGTGAGTATATTGGTAGGAGAATGTTGGACATGGAGCTGTCAGGCAGAAGGCAAAGAGGAAGGCCAAAGAGGAGGTATATGGATGGAATTAATGAAGATATGAAGCTAGTGGGTGCAAGTGTTGAGGATGCAGAAGATAGGGATAGGTGGAGAGAGATGATTCGCTGTGGTGACCCCTGAAGGGAAACGCCGAAAGAAGAAGAAGAAGATTTAGATAAATATGGCAGAATTTTTAATTTGTTTGATTTTTTGGAAACACTTTGTTTTTTCACATTGCGTTTTGGGAGATTCAGTTTGTTGACAGAGCAGGTAACATGACACTTATTTTTCAGGCAAATAATAAAATAATAAAAGTTCAACTTGACTCTATACACCGTATAACTAGCTACTTTCTGAAAGGTTTTGTAAAAAAAAAAAATTAAAAATCAAGAAAGCAGAAACTACATTCTAGTTTATTTCATTAATTTTTATTTATTATATTATTTATTATTTTGTTTATATTATTTATATGTGCAATTTAGTTGTGTACAGTTAATGTGTGAAATAAAATTTTACATTTTTGAATTTGGTAATTTCAATAGGGTTGGGAATTTGCCAGGCCAAGGCCAAAAATCAACACCAGCATTGGTGTTTATATCCCTGCAGCTTAGTCATCAGAATCCCCCAGGCTGATTCCAATTCTGAATGTTTTCAACAGTAAACATCTCGACAGCAGCCCTTGACCTTTATGAACAGCTCTGCAGGGTGTTCAGACGACTGTCAAGAGTCAGAGAGCATGATATTTCTCCATTTAGGCTTCTACATGTCAGACAGAACGACATGTAGCAACCTACCTGACGAGCTAGGTTGTAGGTACTCGAGGGTGCAATCTGTCTGATCTGTTTGGCTACACTGGCTTTTGATTCTGATGCTTGTGCTCCTTCTTCTTGTGTCATAAGGCTAATGAATGGCCCTGGTAAGCAAGATAGCTTCTGCAGGGTTGATTACACATGTCCAGCAATGTGGATTGTGCCAAACCTGCCTGGTGTCTTTCATAAATCAAATTGGTGGAGACCCATCCTGTATCCTTGATATTATCAAATAAAATGTACTGGAAGGGATGTTTAAGGTCTTCTGTAGCTTTCACCATTCAAAATAATAATTGTTTAATAATGTTGTCCCTGAGAACTTCAGGAACTTTACTAGGATAGCTATTTATTGCTTGGAATCTAAAAACCCCATAACAACCATCTGATGCTTTTTTTTTTTTTTTTTTTTTTCAGGATTCATATATTTATATCTTAAAATGTTTATTTGTGTTTAACCTTTACTCTATATACAGTATGTATACATTTAATATAATGTATATAAATACTCATTCAAAAGATTTTTAAAGTGCATATAAGCACTGAAAGGACACTTCACCTGGTGACATTCATAAATATTTGTGCCGTTTGTGTGTATCCAATTGCAGATTTATTCCTCCTTTTAATAAGTTATCTTAATAAGCGCCACCCCTCTGGGAAGGTTTTTCCACTAAATGTTGGACTGTGGCTGTGTGGATTTGTGATCATTCAACTACACTGATGTTGTAAGAGTGAGGATGTCTGAGGTACTGTTGATCTTCCTCTTTACTCCAAAGGTTGAGGTCAGGGCTCTGTGCAGGACACTCAAGTTCTTCCACTTCAACCTTAACCTCCACATCATGTCTTCATGGATCTGCTCTGTGCATGAGGCACTATCATGCTGCAACAGGTTAGGACCGTTATTTTCAGTAAAGAGAAATTGTAATTCAGTGGCATACAAATGCATCCTATACATCCTAGAGTGATAATGTGTACATCTATGGCTTCTGCTCGAACACCACTGATTTCAGCTGGCAGTTCCTTGCTGGATGAAAAGATCTTTCCACGTGCCAGCAGGTCATTGCTGTCTCCATATGAGGAGTTGGTGGAAAATAGTCTCCTGGCCTTTGCCAGACACTCTAGTGACAGGCACAGGTTCTCACTACATGAACATGCTGTTTTAGCAGCATAAATTTCAGCCACATCTGACACCAGGTCGTCCATCAGCCTTAAAAGCGACTCTGAGCTTTTTTTGGCTTTTTATCTGTTACAGCTAACAGCCTCAGTGGGCCGTGGTGTTCAGATCATATCTGACTCCAAGCATGAGTCCAGATCTGCCAACTAGTGTGCCATGTCAGCATTGGGATCAGTGCAACTTCTGCATCTGTCCAAACGTCTGTTCCAACGTCTGTTCTGTTCAACTGTTTCTATGTTGATTGCGCTCAAAGCCAAGGCCAGCAACTTAGAAGTTAGTGGCCCATAAGGCTCATCCAAAGCTTTAAGTTGATTTATGTAAATACAAATGTTCAGTCATGATGGGCCTCTGATATCCTGAGCAAAGGATATTTTTTTAACATTAATTTCGACTGGGTATTTATTTCTTCTCTCTATACCATTACTGAATGAGATGCTTTGCCTTATTAGGCTGTGAAGAAGAAAACAAAGGCATTCATTATTGTTCATTACTGAAAATCCCCCACCAGGGTGCTTGTGCTTCTGTAAACAGGCATACCTGAGCAGAACACTAAGCGTGGCTGCATAGAATGAAGCGTGACTAATTAACTTTTCTGAAAGAATGTAGAAGGTGTGATCTGGAGCATTGGGGTATGCAAAGAACTCACAAAATCAAACACACACATACTCTAATAGTGCACTGTTTAAAGCAAATAATAATTACTGTGGCCTTATGGATCCAAATTAACAAAACTCATTTTGTATTCAAATTTACAAGGTTATGTGTAGGTTATGGGTGGAGTTAAGATTCATACTAATTCTTAGAATGTAGTTCTTATTAACTTGTATGAAAACATTATTCTTTCTTGTTTGAATCTAACTAGATCAGTCTGGCAATAAGAAACAGACTTAATAATACACTAGCTACATGACCTCTATTTATCTTCTTTCAAGGTTGAGATAGCTGGGACCATGTTTGGACATCCATTTTATTTGCAGGTTAGATGAAACTACGGTTCTATAATTTCTTTAGAAAATTTATCCCAATATCAATAATACAGTGAAATTTGGGTTCTGTTTCCTTAAAGGCAGTGGAGACAGGAGCCAACTAAGAGAGCCATTAATGCATTGGCGTGAACAGATACAGTATTTTAACCTAAGTTTTAGTCTTAATAGGTTATTTGATTGGTTTGGGTCAGAATAAATGGCACAAAACAACATCTGGAATACCTTCTTCTTCAGTTATCCCTACTTTGATTGTTTGACTGTTGATCTCTACCTGCCTTTGCTAGTGTTTTTTCCTGACGTTTTAGATTGTTCACTGTTCCTGTTTTTGTCCTGTCTTTGTTTTGGGAGTTTATTTTGTAAGTTTTTGCATCCAACCTCATGAGTCTGACTCATGACATACACCAGTGGTGATGTAAATCAGTTTGAGATTTTATTCATTAAGTCTAAATGAATTGTAGAGAAGCAACAGATGTCTGAAACATGTAAATGATCGTGATTGATCATTATGCAGAAACACAGCTCTGATTATTAAACCACCATTAACAAGGTTCATGAGCATTCATAAAATAAATCAATAATATTCTAAATATTCTTTAGTAGGTCTTTAATCTTTAAGAAATACAATAAAAATGATTATCTTTGGGCCAAGCTGTTATAGCCCAATACACACAGTCTCATAAATGTTCAAAAATAAATAAATAAAAATAAAATAAGATGAAATGAAATGAAAAAATTAGTTATGTTTAAACAAGTCAAAAAAACGAATTATTTAATATTTTAAAATAATCAGATGAGTGTAAAAAAATATGGCACAATATCTTAAAAGGACAGATTGTTAAAAAAAATCAATGCTTTTTTAGCGAGTATCCAAGAGCATTAGTGAAGTGCATTTTGGATAATTTCAGCTGTGTTTAATTAAAATTGAGTGGTGGCACTTGCTCTTGAGCTGCAGTCTCTGAGTTGATAAATGATAATGGAGTCATTCCTTTAAAGAAGAGGAGTTTTTTGAGGAATAGATCATGAATTCAATGGCTGATTTTACTATCCTGGATAACTCCCACTCAGAAGGAGCTATACTGTACACACACACACACACACACACACACACACACACACAGTTAAATAGACTACTGGTACAATACAGAGTTACAATACAAAATATTGTTCATTTTATTGCATTGCATTTCCACATTAAGGATAATGTCTTGTGAGGAGTTAATCTCTGAACATTTCATTTTTATTCAGAATCTATGTCTTGCTTAATCGGCGAAGAAAGATCCATAAGAGGCAGATACACTGCTTCATCACTAAAATCTTCCCATCAGAGTGCACCAAAGAAGCAAATATTACATATTAATAATATATTCATATATTTATGCATGATGTATATGTATATACTGTGTATATTGTATATATTGACTGTTATAATTGGGCATGGACCCAACCTCTTTATCCTGCAAATATTTAATTGAAAGCTAAAAGTAAACCAATACATGTGTAAAGAGAAACCAGAAATGTAATAGTACTTAATACTATTGCTGATCAGCTTAATCAAAAACTGTCAGTTGTATTGTACCCCTTGAGTTAGTAAATTCTTTTAGCCAAGGCCAAGATTTTCCTCTCGTGTGTACATTCAGAGTTTCTCCATATGTCCAAATACATTGTGAAATTGTAAATCAAAACACCTATGCTGTCACTTCCTGTAATGTCACGGGCTCCTGACAAATATGGTCGCAACAGACCTTTGGACAATTCTGGACAACTTCCAGCAACCACCAGCACTCCCAGACTCACACTCACCAGACTTTTAATTATATTCACCAGTTTTTCATTATGAACGTTTGTTAATACCTTTATAAGCCTTTCGTTCCTCACTGTGCCTGTTTTGATATGTTTGTAGCTATGTGGATGCCAGATCTGAGCACTGCTTCCTGAAAGTCTAAAATTGACCCAAATCAGATGAAGAGATTTCAGTTTTTCCAACAAGTCAAAACCTTTAAGTGTTATTTTTGCAACAAATTACTGTATTATTCTGGAATTTCCTGGTCTTCTTGTACGAAATAGTAGGGGGAAAAAACTGGAGCATGGGGACGACTCCATACAAAAAAAACCATGCATTTTGTGATTTGGGCACAACCTCTAAAAATAACCATCAACTAGTAATAAAGCTATAAGTAATTGCTTTTTCAACAGTGAAGTGGATCACTGACATGTTGTATATCTAAATGCTTGAAGAATTTGACCTACTCCAGAAGAATTTGACATGTTAAATATTACCTTCTTTACACTGTTTTTATCATGCATGCTTACCTTTCCTTTAATTTCCCACATATGTGCATATGTAGAAAACTGAGATAAATCTCTTTACCTGTGTTTATATACTTATTATTGGGCTGGAGTTCTAGCAAATTGATCAGATTTCCTAAAATTGGAACAAAAACAACCCAACTCTTCACACTTCATTGATATGGTGAAGTGTCCATTTAAAGCAGTATTGTGGATTCTAGCCAGAAATGGTCAACATCACTGTCTTAGACTACTGATGCCCCTTAAGCAATATGTCATCTTGTTCCTGCTGCAGATGTGCTGGTTGCTTTGCCTGCAGTTTTCAGAACAAAGACACAGGTTGTGAGCAAGAAAAAAAAAGTTCTCTATGATGATTCTGCAACATTTTCCAATATAGAAACATGGTCTTTGACATTTCCTTATTCTTATTCTAACATTGCTCCAGGTATGGTTATGAGATATATGAATAGAAGTAACTGGTAGAAAGAGCTTTTCACTGTACAGGACATGAAGATGTGGTAGACTGAGACAAGCAGAAGGAGCAAGATGTTGTAAAAGAGGTAGAACTTGTCATGGGGGTGGCTTTACATTTTAATTGTCATTTTATTGAAGATGTTTGTTGATCATTCTATAATATAATGTGTTAATTTAGAGCAAGGGACTTTGATGCTATGCATGCTACCCAGATACAATGGTTATGTTGTTCATTGTATAATGTTTAACAGATATCTGGGATATGTAATAATAATAATAATAATAATAATAATAATAATAATAATAATAGTCATCATCTTCATCATCATCATCATCATCATCATCATCATAAAAATAACAACAATAATAATAATCTGCCAATCTAATCTTGTGAGAAGAAGTATTATTGAATAGAATTAGTAGGATTATGGAATGGAAAGGGATTTAATTCAACAATCTAGCCATCCTAATGCTTCCTTATACATTATGTCTTAAAGAGGTGCTATTATTGCTTTTCATTGTATCTTTCACTCAATGTCTAATTCAAGATTTGTACTAGATTCCAGATGGCAGAAATGTGAAAAATGTGAAACTCAAATTGTGTGATTAAGAAGCTTAAACCATAGCAAATGAAATATCAGACTTTTGTTTGGCTTTTCTAATATATGGATAATTGGATAATTAGATATGTATTCATTCTTTATTTAATAGATCATGTAATCTTTAGATGATCCTGATTTCTGGTTGTGAGAATGGTGTTATAGCTATAAAATGAGAGAATGGTGCATTAGCTGTAATATTGGATCTGATGTTTGCTTGGTAATAGTAAAACTTAAAAATGATATCTTCAGAGATTTCTCTGAGCTAGAGTCACTTTGGTAAAACATTGAAAAAGGTAAATAGACCTACTTTATTGTTTGTTTGGCATTTGTATGTGTAAGAGTTGTTACTGAGGTGAAATTTTATTTAGGTCATGCACAAATGATCAGAGACTCTCAAGCTATAACATAAAGACAGGCTCTTTCTTTTCACAGCAGCACTCTTTAAAGCATAAAATAGAAGAATCCTGTTTACTTAAACGGACAAAGAGTGCAATTTGAGCCCTGAATAATGTATGCAGCAATAAAGGAGCAAAGGAGCCATTGCGGTTATTGATCAAAAGCAGGATATACATGATCTCTAATGGAATAATTAATGCAGTAAGAAACAATACTGGACAAAAACACAGCAAATTGAAGCTGGTGGGAAAGTAAAGAACATGACAAGTCGATGTGTGTCCTAACATTGTGCTAGATTTAAAACTCACCGCCTCTATCCTTTGTAGCACAAAGTTCTTAAATCTGTATGTGGTTAAATGCAATTACTGGTCAAATATGCTCTTCCTTCAGACAAACAAAAATGGATGTTTAAAAATGATTTTTAATGATTTTCACCCACTGCCTGTTAAGATATTTACTAACCATCTAAAGCTTATGAAGAGAAATTACTACTGAGTGCAAAAGATAAAAGATAAAGATAAGGTCATGAAAGTCAATATAAGAAAAAAAAATAGAATTTTTACCTTCATTTTCTCTCTCTCTCTCTCTCTCTCTCTCTCTCTCTCTCTCTCTCTCTCTCCCCTCTCTCTCTCTCTCTCTCTCTCTCTCTCTCCTCTCTCTCTCCTCTCTCTCTCTCTCTCTCTCTCTCTCTCTCTCTCTCTCTCTCTCTCTCTTTTTAATAAGCCTATGTGACCTGTGCAAGAAAACTCAAGTGAGTTCAGTTTGAAGAGCAGACACAGATGTTGTGTTACTTACACACATGGCACTGCTATCATATATATGTCTATAGAAGACTTATAAAAGCTAATTATATACACAGTTATTTAACAAAAATGTGAAATGATTATTTTAATAGATGATTAATTTTTTTTTTAAAAATTGAATAAATTGCTGATCTATTTAAATTGATCGCTTTCGCCTGTAGGCTTATTCTGCGTAATTTAAAACTGGTTAAATGGCCTCTCTTAATATGCAACTGTTTAATTGTTTCTGAGAAATGAAGCTCCAAGTTTTTTTGATATTGTTTTTGAACAGAGATACATTTTATTGTAGTTTATTCATATAAAATCACAGCACTTTGACTGGAACAAGTATGCTGCATCTTTTTTCTGGTCTCCTGTGAGGAAGATCAGACAGAAATGTTGATCTGAAAGCATAAATCATTCATTCATTCATTGTCTGCCACTTATCCAAACTACACTCAGGTCACGGGGAGCCCATGCCTATCTCAGGCGTCATAGGGCATCAAGGCAGGATACACCCTGGACGGAGTGCCAACCCATCGCAGGGCACACACACACTCTCATTCACACACTACAGACAATTTAGAGATGCCAATCAACCTACCATGCATGTCTTTGGACTGGCGGAGGAAACGGGAGTACCCGGAGGAAACCCCGAGGCACGGGGAGAACATGCAAACTCCACACACATACATGGCGGAGGCGGGAATCGAACCCCCAACCCTGGAGGTGTAAGGCAAACGAGTTAACCACTAAACCACTAAACCACCATCAGAAATACTTATGAAACACTACAAATTCTTAAAGAGCTGAGTGTCTACTTTCATATGAGCTTCATATTAGTAGTGTACTGTAGTGTACTGTAGTGCAGTGTAGTAAGAGATACATCCTTATTCAGCTATAAAGATGTCAGGAACCCAGATATCGAGTGTGCAATATTTATATCCATCTGACAATGACTTAATCTGAAGTGGCTCAGACAGAACAGTCTACAAGTGTGAGATAAGTGAAAAGTGAGTCGAAGGTCATAACATCTTAAACATATCCATACAACATGGACAGTAATATTATGCAAAAATGAAGCAGGTCATTCTGTACAAACAGTACAAAGACATTATAAAGAAATTACAGTGATTAATGTGTGTTATATAACCTTGGGTTTGCCTGATGGTTTAATTTATCCAGCGTTTAATGCTCTTTATGAAACGTTTCAAACCTTTGTGAAGTATAGCACTGCCTGTCAGAGTGATAAAGAGGGTCATTCATTGGTGGGCACAGGAAGGATGTTCAAGAAGGACACAGTGCTGTGCTAAGAATGTTCAATATTAGCCGTATTATATCCGCTCACAATAGAACATCATACTTCACAGTACTGCAGCATGTAGCAAGATGAAGTGCTTGAATCCTTATTATATTAGGCTTCAATTTTAATGTACAACATTCTATAACAAGTAAACGATTGGAGAGGAAATTAGTCTAGTATAATCACTGTCGCCTGCTTAATTTCCATATGTAAGGAATTTTAATGAATCACATGCATTTCACCCAGTCCTCTGGTTACCTCCAGTCTACCAAAAAACATGATAGCGGGTCAGAGGTGTCCAATCTTATCCGCAAAGTTCCGATGTGGATGCAGGTTTTCATTCCAATCAAGCACACCTGATTCCACCTGTTTAATCAACTTATTCTGGCTTTCAATAGACTCAGGTGTGGTTTCTGCTTGGTTGGAATAAAAAGTTGCACCCAGATAACATTGGACAGCACTGTAGTAGACAGACAGGCTATAGGGTCAGTGGGGGCTCATTTGTTAAGGCTTTGGGTTGTTGATCAGAGGTTTTGGGTTCATTTCCCAGCACTGCCAAGCTGCCACTATTGGGCCCATTCACTGCTTGTATATATTTTTTATGATATAGATACATCTACTTTCTAACTACATTTCAGCTGATATCTCCTGACATCATTTACCTTTTATTTTTTTTACGCCCTGAGTGTCTTATTGTGCTTTCTGCCCTGTATGTAGGTAATGTGAAAAATATTGATGTTCCTTACAGTAAAGACTTTTTTTGCTTAAACTAGGTTAACTGCTCTGCAGTTTCCAAGCCTTGGCAAAGACACTATAATACAATTGTCTCCTTCAAAGCCATTAACACTGCTTTTCCTAGCCACAGGAAACCAAGCACTGTGTAAAAGTTGTGATGCTCAGTATATTTTACTCTATATTTAGCAGCATAATTTATTTCTATGTGCAGATGCATGACAGCATCAAGCTTTTAGACTTGATGTGTTTTAGACTCTATGTATTTTTTGTGTATTTGTGTGTGTTGGGGGGGGGGGGTTTGGGGAGGGTTCATGTGTGTTTTCCTGCACCAGCAATGATAAAAGTGGTCTGCTTCATGTCCATCCAGAAATCAGTTTGGCAGAGAATGAAAAGTGATGAACATCTGGCAGTTTTAAAGATTTACACATGCCAAAGATTTAGGATGAGAAAGTTCATCGCTACACACAATGATGAGCAAGTGCTCAGCACGCACACACAGGCACAGTTTGCAAAGATGACTTGATTTGCACTCAGCATTTAGGCACAGTCTGCCAAACTTGTGCCATTAAAAAAAAAAAAAAAAGAAGAGAAGAGAAGAGAAGAGAAGAGAAGAGAAGAGAAGAGAAGAGAAGAGAAGAGAAGAGAAGAGAAGAGAAGAGAAGAGAAGAGAAGAGAAGAGAAGAGAAGAGAAGAGAAGAGAAGAGAAGAGAAGAGAAGAGAAGAGAAGAGAAGAGAAGAAAAGAGAAGAGAAGAGAAGATTTTTTAAAAATGAAAGATTAACGATATAGTCCAACTCAAATCTACTGGAACAAGAAGGCCACTGACTGGGTTCGAAGTGATTATACAACAGTTAGTTACTGTCCACTAATTTGATTGGTTGTGCAGTGTTCCAATTCCCAATAACCGCACTGGGACGTTTTTCATGGAGTATCTCACTCCACCACGTAAAATTTCACTTCCTCGTTCAAATGCTACATTTAAATAATTGAACTTTTGTCCTAAAATCTGAAAGATCACAAGATCATGATGAGATGAGAAAAATAAAAAAGGGGTGGGAATTTTAGCAGAAGCACCTTTAAACAATGTCCAAACTAATTTGAGCTAGTCTATGCAGATTGCCGCAAGTAACAAGTGGTGCTTCACTTTTCTCATGCGATATTGCTATGATTATCTCATGATATGATATTCACATCTATATGTATTAAATAACACTAATGAGCAAAATTATTGGAACAGATAGTCTTAAAGTAAATAACACTTAATATTTGGTTGCTCATCAAATCGCTTGCAATAACTGCATCAAAGTAGAAAGCACCTTCATCACCATATTGTTGTTTTTTTTGTTGTTTTGATGCTTTTCCAGACCTTTTCTTGTAGTTGTTTTTGGATTCTACCTTCTGTCTCCTCTTCAGAAGATGAAATGCTGCTCAGTTGGATTACGGTCAGATGCTTGAAATCTACAAACGTCCTCCTTTTCCTCTGCTTGTGTTGTTCTGGGTCATTGTCTTGGTGCATGATGTAGTTCCTCCCAATTAGATTAGATGCATTTCTCTGTAAATTGGCAGACAGAATGTTTCTGTAAATGTCTGAATTCATTCTACTGCTACTATCATGAGTTACATCATCAATAAGGATTAGGAATAGTGAGTCTGTTCCAGCAGCAGTCATGTGAGCCAAAACCATGACGCTACCTCCACCATGATTCACAGATGAGCTTGTATGGTTTGGATCATGAGCAGATCCTTTCATCCTCCAAACATTGGCCTTTAGTAGAGGTTTATCTTGGTTCCAGAGATTTTGTGGCTCGTCTCTGTATTTCTTTGTGAATGTCAACCTGGCCTTCTGATTCTGATTGCTGATAAGTGGTTTGAATTTTGTGATATGTGGTATCTGTTTTCTTCAAACCGTGGATTGTGATGCCTTCACTCCTACCCTGTGGGGGTTGTTGGTGATTTCATTGACTGTTGTTTTGGGGGGTTTTTTTCACAGCTTGCACAATGTTTGTCATCAACTTCTGCTGTTTTCTTTGGCATCCTGTTTCATGTCTGGTTGCTAAAACCCTGGCAAAACCCAGGTTCAAATAAAAAGTGCTATCTTCAACATATCAAGATGTAGGGAATGAAAGCTTACATTCTGGTATCGTATTGAAGATTACATTCTGGTATTTGATATCATATCAAATCTATCAGTCTCAGTCTTCAGTGTAAAGCAAAAACAAAAGAATTGTCCTTGCTGTTCCAATAATTTTCGGAGATCTGTATATTGATGTAAACACTCATTCATTGTCTTTTAGTAACAACTTTATCCTTATCAGTGGATCTGGAGCTTATCCTAGGAAAACTGGGCATGAGGTGGAAATTCTGGCATGTTCTTTGGTGGGAGAAAACCAACAAACTCTCGGAAATCCCACATCAACATGGTAAAAACATGCACATATATATTAATACGATTTCAGAATAAAAAATCCTTGTCTGAGAACTTCCCAATTATTTCCATGGAAACACTACACTATGAAACCTAATAAAGGATTTCAATCAAACTCAAGATCTTTAAAAAGGTGGGGGAAAATGTGTCCAGAGCTAGTAGTCTTATGAAATCGCTTGTACAGTCACAGACAAAGAGGCCACCAAGAGGTCTATGTCAGTGCTAAAGTGGGAGGAACTGTGAATGAAAAAACTATGACAACAATTACATGCTAGAGATTTCTGAAAGATATTTGAAAGACTGGAGAATTTGGAGGAAGATTCTTGCAGTAGAGACCACTGATCTGGGCCTCAGTGCTAAAACACCACCACTCATGCACTGTGATGTCATCAATGTGGCAAAAAGCTTGAATCTTCTACACTATAACAGAGAAAATCCTGGAGAAAAAATGAGCTGCAACATGCAAAAGAAGTTGATTTTCTAACAGGACAATGACCTAAGACTTAATTAAAAGCCACAATGGAGTGGATTAAACCAAAAAGCCCTGGAGTGACCCAGTTAAATCCCAAACCTCAATCCATAGATGATGTGCAGAATGGCTTAACATTTGCTGCTCACAAATGATGTCCATTCAACATAATGGAACTCGAGTAGTTTCGTCAATTACTTGTACCTGTATAATTTGATTTTTTTTTTAATTAATTAATTTTTTTATTATTAAAGTACTGTACTTTGTTTTGATCAGTGGCAAACATTATAGTTTGATACTGTACTACAATAAAATATTATTAATAAATTTCATAATATAGCCACTATTGCCTTGGCAGGAGCTTTTAATGAGTAGTTGGGGGCACTTTATCAAAATTTTTACAGTTAACAATTGCTAAAGTCAGCAATACTAATTGCACAGGACAACATGGTTTAAAAGATTTGTAGAAAACTTGCCCCTGTTCCTCACAAAAATACAGAAATCTGTATTTTCTCACAGAAAACAATCAAAAAGATGTACACTTTAACGAAATTCTAATGCATACTGATATGATAACTGTAGGGAAGCTGTTCACTGCATAGCTTTACAAGATCTGGGTCATTTGTCAATATCTGTCATTTCTACTGTCATTCACCTCAATTCTGTGTATTGTGTATCAATTAAATGTTTGCAGATTTTACCAAGTCACTAAGTGTTCAGCAAAATCAAAAGAAAGAGTCTTACCAGCAACTACTGCAGAGCTGTTTGTATTGATCTGCTTCTGCATCCAAGCGGGCTACTTAAATCCAGCAAACAGCAATATGTCTAGAGATGCCATTAGAGTAAAATCTGCCAGGTCATAGACAAAATCACTGATAAGTAAAATATACAAATCGAGAAAGTAATGCGAGATGATGGCTGTTATCTGTGTCCACACATTTCAGAAATCCAGTTAGTGTGAGCACGCAAGAACGTAAAGCAAGCAGAACATGCAGAAACTGGCACACACATACAGCATGTAGGCAGTACAGAAAGAGGCAGAGTGTGTGTGTGTGTGTGCGTGTGTGTGAGAGAGAGAGAGAGAGAGAGAGAGAGAGAGAGAGAGAGAGAGAGAGAGAGAGAGAGAGAGAGAGAGAGGGAAAGGGAGGGAAAGGAAAGGTGGAGCTTTCAGGATAGTGCAAGGTAGAAGGAGGAGCTGAAAGGCACTGAGTGGGAGGGTGGGAGGGAGGGAGGGAGGGTGGGAGGGAGAAAGGGAGGGAGAAGAGGAGAAAGGAAGAGAAGGATAAAAATGTGAGCAGACAGAAGCATAGCACCCACAGGGGACACATAGAATATGCTTTCATAGATGGCAATTCTGCCCCTTAAAATGAACACTCGGAAAATCATGTGGAAATATGTATACTCGATTCTATCCTGAAGGAACAGAACGTTAAAAAAATAGCTAGTTAGTTAGTGGAGTAATAATTATATGACATACAAAATGTGCTCCAGAAATGAATACATGACACATTTAATCAGAGATAATTCTAGCCAGATAGAAACAACAGTTGATATGATAACATTTATGATAATGACCTAATGCTTCCAAGAAATAGCTCAACATGGCCGCTTAGAAAATCATACCATTTTTTATAGCACTTTGTATTCAAATTGTTCTGTATATTGGCCTTGTTGTACATCAAGTAGTGTTTGTATTATGACTATTTTAGCACAGTGTTGTTGCAATTGGTTATAAAGTGTCCAGTAAGTTTCATTACTGTCAAATAACTATTAACTATACAACTATTTTGTCCCTGTTGCTATGGCATCTAATGGTTCAGGTAGATATTTATTCATGTTTTTTATAGGATTACTCAAAGATACACTGCAGGGAAAACTCTTTATTGTAAATTTAGAGGATAGAGAGAGTATTTATACCATAGAGACGAAATGGGTTTATTCCCATTTTATATGTCATGTCACTCCACAGTGAAGGTTAATATGAAGCTCATATGAAAGTAGATACTCAGGACTTTAAGAATTTGTAGTTTTTTATAAGTGTTTTCTGTTTTTTCCTAGCCTACTAGGAGCGATATATTCATAGAAAAGTTCCATTACTTAAATTTTCTAGACATAACAAAAGGTGTTTTCTCATCATGACTTAATTTTCTCGTGATCTCAACATAACAAAAAACAAGTTTTCTCACAACGTAATTGTATCACAAGAAAATCTCACACCTTGAGAAGGTGTCTGGTGTATATCATGGTGTGTGTGCCTCCTTCTCACGTGTCGGACATCATGTGGAAGCTGTCAATCACTGACAGACAGAGAGCTATTTCAGCTTGAGTGAGGCTTTGATTAAAGTAAAAGCGAACATGATCATCAGTGATGGATGTGTTATTGCATTTGTGCTGCCTCTAGAACATGTTCTTAAACCAAATACACAGAAAGTTGTGATCACTTTATGATCACGAGAAAACAAGAAATAAAAGTATATAATAATGCATGGCCTCTTAGGACTTCTGACTTCTTCTTCTATCTTTAAAGTAAATGCTGATAACAAACCCATTTCCACTCTCTGAGATGCTTCAAGTGCTGGTTCCTCTAAAAACAGCTAAAAAACACAGTGAGTCCTGACTGATTTTATATCAGACTCACAGCCAAAACATCATTCATTTCTTTACACTGATTGAAAATGTCCTATACGTCCACCAGCAGACTGCAACACCAGGGTTAGGAAAGGATAATTATTCCATCTCAGTGTGGTTGTGTGGAACTTAAAAGGTCTGCCTAAATATCCTTCAGTAGGACTCCATACTTGACATATAAAATAACTGAATCAATTATGGTACTAAATGATAAGTTGTAGGTTCATGAGGTCAGCCCCTAGATCCTTTCATTTGTCTCCAAGCAACCCTAGAATCAAGAATTTTGCCATTTTCTAATGGACCTTCTATTGGATTGCTCAATAAAAACGACTGAGAGTCCATCAGTTTTCATGCATTGCAGTCTAGTTAAACTGATCCTGGCATGTTGCCTTGACCAGATAAATTTAGCCATGAGAGCAGAGAGCATTCACTCTTTTAAAAGAAATCTAGTGAAGGAAAACGTGGCACCATGAAAAAAATAGTTAAGCCATTTTTCCAAAGAACAGCATGCAAAGAACTACATTTATCTAAATCTATTGCAGTATTCCTTTTATCATTTTTTAAATATGTTCAAAAAAAGTCGTTGCTATATTAATTGTAGAATGTATTTCAATGCCTAGATAGGAAAAGAATTTTCTAAACTATTTTAGATAAGTAGGCTGTAGAATTTCTTTTGGCAGCTTAATAATATGTGTTAATGTAGATTTATCTCAGATGTTTCTTGTTTTTTTTGTGTTGCTCCCATCAATCAGTATTTCCTTCTGATACCTAATGAAAGAATTACATTTTCAATTTTGTTTACAATTTTTATTTTTTTAATGTTGTTATAATGTCATAATTAAAGTATTATTAACAGTTCTTTTGTCTAAGATTTACTTTAATTTTCACATTTTATTATGTAAAAAAGTCCAACGGAGAGCAAGTTCTTCTTTCTAGTGGTACCCTGTTAACATGGTATTAAAAACAATGACATAATAAAGTAGCATACTAAAACAATAGTATAATAAAAACAACAACAGCCATAACATAATTATTATAGTACCAACAACAGCAATAATAATAAAGTGTGATCATTATCTCTATCCACAGATGGTCGCTCAGCTGGCTGGACTGGATTGCTGTCTGTGGGACACTCTGGAAAGCCAGAAAACAATTATATAACGTATGACACTCAGGTGTCGGGGATTTATAGAGGCGGCGAGTCCCAGAGCAGACTTTTATTTTATAAGGTGCAAAAGAAACAACAAAATCGAGAAAAATATATTTATTTATGCCATCAATTTGTTTATAGTCATCATTACCTCTCCCAGAGATGACCCTAGCGCAGGTGTCTGAAGCACTGTCTGGAAAGCATTAAACTTAAAACATATGAACAGTAAAGATGCAGAAAGATTATTAGGATAATAATTTTAAATTGCCTTGTAAGGAAATGTGAATTTTGAAAAGTAATTAGAATATTAAGATGCTCTTCATGTTGGTTAATCCTACAGCTCTCTGCACCAGAAGCCTCGCACTACACACTTTATTCAAACAGCAGCACTGAGTGTATGGGTTTAAGATCAAGCATTGATTATTTATTGATTTTTTTATTACAATTCATAGTTAAGATTAATGTAATCACTTTCTGTAACATTTAACATAATGTCTAATCGATTTATGGATACAGACATACTGTAGATTTGGAAAAGTGTTGAATTGGCCCATATTTCTCTTCGTGGCTGCTTGTGGGTGTTAATAGGAGGGAGGACCCTTATTCAAAGATAAAAGAATTCACTATAAGGCTTCAATTAGGGCATCTACATTATCTTATTTGTGGTTTTTAATGAGTGCAACAGCACAATTAGTGGCTAAAATATAATAATAAAAACATAGAATGGTACCAAGCAAGGCTGTGGTTTAGGGGTTATAAGCCCAGTACTGTATATTCATCAGAAACTTGTTAGGTGATTACACAATGACACGCCCTCTAGTTTTCCTCTTCAGTGGGCTAATATCTTTCAGTTTTTTTCAGTGACCTTTCCGTTACATGTCATCAGTAGGCATGTTACTGACTGAGTCTCAGGGGTAATGAATGTGAACAAAGTGGATTATTTATCTATGCTGGGGTTAAACCTTGCATGATCAGTCCCAGTCAGCGCTAACAAACAGGATTTCCCAGGATAATGGACATTTGCATGGATTCCTGTATTATTATTGGGTCCATGTAAGAGGTGTGCATGGGATTCCTATTGGCTCCTAGCAATAGCAATTAGCATACTAGATATGTTCTTCCTCTTACCTTCTGTGTCTGTGTCTCTAGAGATAGTTCTGTGGTTGCTAATCTTGCTTCTGTTATAGGCTGTACGAGTGAATTGCCTAATTAAAAGAGAGCAGTTAACCATGTTCCCTGTCTCAGAGTGTGATTAATTACTGACTGTGTGATTTTATAACACTGTGTCATATAGTTGCTGTACCTTTTTCTCCTATCTTCCACTGTATAAAACATCTACTCTAATGTCTAATATCCTCCATTAGCTAATGACATAAGTTCAATGACAAGTTCATGTCATTGATTCTAGCGCATCATTACAAGCAGAAGATGCTAGTTTAACACCACATGTGACACACAACAGCTCTTGCACAGTGCCTTAACATGACCCTGGTGAGTAGGACATTTCTTTGATATGAGAAATATCTATGAAAGTGTCATCTCAAATGTATCTGATTAATGCTGATATTAAGTGAACCTCTCAAGGGTTTTTGTTTATCTATAATGGGATTATTTCTGCTAAGTAATTCAACAAAATGCAGGTGGTGTAAGGTTAAGTTCATTAATGCCATTTTATTTACATGTTTTATTGAAATTCATATTTGTCTATCAGTTAGAATCAGAGATGTATCTGGATAAAAGGAAAATACTGTTTTTTCTCAGAGAGAGAGAGAGAGAGAGAGAGAGAGAGAGAGAGAGAGAGAGAGAGAGAGAGAGAGAAAGAAAGTAAATCATATGAAAAAAGCCATGAATAATTGAACGCCATCTCCAGCAAGCCCTGATCTTTTTGTTCATTGACTTGAGAGAATCAGGCTCTACTGGTACCCTGGCTCTCTTTGTCCTAATTTAGCAGTTGCTGTTCATTTAGAAGATATGGGAGATTGTGTTGAGAAGTGTTCTTTTGCTGTACTTAGTATCATGACCTCTGAAAATTGAATTCTGAGTAATCACCTGAGTAATCAGGCTGTAAATCACACCTGCTTGGGTTGTCTGGGCTATGTCTCCAAATGAATGTTTGGATGTGTGACCATTAGTGAACTACATACAAACAAAACTGAAATGAACTGAAGTGAATGTAAAAGGCATCTTTGATTGTTTCATGCTTGTGCATAAAAAGAAAAACATTTCTGGTGATACATTATAGGATGTGGAACGAAGGTTTCTAGGACAGAGTTTCTTTAATTTGTACCTTTTTATATAGAACAAATACCAAACAGTCTGATGTTGAAATGCAAACTAAAGTTTAACGAATGTGTGTGTGTGTGTGTGTGTGTGTGTGTGTGTGTGTGTGTGTGTGTGTGTGTGTGTGTGTGTGTGCGCGTGTGTGTGTATGTGTATGTGTGTGTGTGTGTGTGTGTGTGTGTGTGTGTGTGTGTGTGTGTCTCATTGGCTCTGCCCACTCAATCTCTTTGTGGTTTGGAGCTTCTATTGAATGGAAAACCAACCAAATATGTAATCTTTTTTTAATTACTCGCTGCATACTGGTTCAACCAGCCTCCTCTGTCCTTCCACAGCCAACAGCTTGACCGCCATCTCTCCACCCCCCCACCCCCACTGCTACATGCCACATGCATCCCTCTCCATGGAGGTCTGGAAGAATTCTGCGCTCTGAAAAACACAAATTGAAATGGACAGGCAGCAGATCTCTCACAAAGGAAGCAGAGCTTTTAGCCTTAAAGTGCACATTAATCCCTTAACAGCATTCCATTTCCATGATCATTACATCCAGCTCCTGGTGAGGAAACCTTTACGCAATGTTATACTGCTATTACCCTTTAAGTAGCACTATATGTCGGAATGCAGACAACTTGACAAGAAGGCTTTTAGAAAGACATGCACTTAGCTCCATTACAAAAGCACCTTGTGCATGTCTCTTGTCTGAGGACTGCTGTGGTAAAGATTGATGCCGAATTGCTGATTTTATGCTACTATGTTGCTGTCCCCTGTATCTCTCTCTGTCTGGCTTCATGCTGAAATATTTCACAGGATATTTCACAGAAAGTTACACAATCAGTAACTTTTGCATATTAATGCCGGCTCTCATTACACTGTCACTCACACTAATCATTATCTAGGGACCATTTATCCAGAATTTTATATCATAGAAAATAAAGTGTGTTATACATGTTAAAATACTTAATGGCTAATTCTAAAATTAATACATAAATTAAAGCTGAGCCATTATTATTTTTTAAACATTTACTTGCTTTAATAAATGAATGAATGCTTTGTCTTTGTTAGAACTTTAAAATTAGGGTGTTTTTTTGTTTTGTTTTTTTACATATTTTGCATTTAAGGTAAGTTTAGTATCAAGAACACAAAGTTTATTTTAAACTTGCCCATTTTTCAGAAAGAGAAGCCCTAAGAGGAAGAACAACTAATATTTGATTATATAGTACAGGACTAATTTATGTCCTCTAAATACACAATTTGTGATTTAAATACTCTCTTTCATTCACATTGTTCTCAATGCAGTCCACATTAGTACTACTGATATTACCTTCACAGCACTACACACTTGTAGCACTTGTTGTTCTGCTATTGTCTGCTACAGCAGAATGCTTATTTTTCATCCACATTCTGACTGAATCCCACAAATGGAACAGATTGCCCAATTCCACTGACTGAATCAGAATGCTACCTGCCTAAGAAGCTGCTCTGAAAACCACTCTCTCTGTTTCTCAAATAAAGCGGCTGGGGGAATATCTTGTGATCACGTAAATGAGATGCTTGGTGGTTCTCATATGTCATATTTGCTTTATAAACTGTGCTGGATGTTTGAGAGAAGATTTGTCAAAGCTTTGTTTTTGTATTAGCTGAATGGCATGATTGTTCTGGCATGCAAAACATGATATGATTACCAAGCACGCTTTCATGAATAGTGGAATAGTCATGATGAAATGATGTGAAACTCTAGGGCTATGTCATGTGCCGTTCTTGCTAAACAGATCTAATGTAAGAGATCAGTTAAAATGGTACAAATTAGACTGCTCCACCCTGCCCCAATTAATTACATTTTGTTTTTTTTTTGTATAGAACTTTCAACAATGGCTATAATCACATGTACATGTTGTTTCAGGGGCTCCCTGTTTGGGGTCACCACAGTGGCTCGATAAATTTGATTTTGGCACACAATTTACACCAGGTGCCCTTTCTGACACAACCATCCCATCTTATCCAGGCTTGGGACCTGCACTGAGAGTTAACACCTCAGTGGCTAGGTTAGCTACCTGCCCAGGAATCGAACCTGGGCCAAGGCAATAAGATCCTGCCACTCACCAGGAAATATGTATATAAATTCAAGATTTACATATATAAATATATACCTAATGTGCAAGCCAAAGATGATAGTGGGCATAAAACCTCCTGAGATGGCATGAGGAAGTAACATCTGTATATGTAATAGACACTGCGTCATGACATCGACACTGTGGGAACACTTCCCTGCGACCGGTGTTTGAAGCACATGTCATTCTATTAGCCAGCATGAGGTCAGCGTGACAGAGTGACAAAGTGACGCAGTGTCTCATTCCCTTTCTCAGGTTACCACATTCCCTTTTAAGGGAACTCAACGTTGCATCATGTCATTGATGCTATGGGAATATCAATACTGATCTAAATTAAACCAGAGGAAGTGGTCACAGTCTCAGGCAGTTCCTCAAATGCAGTGAATTGTGGAAGTTGCTTTGCCAACGCACCAGCATGCATGTTATAACTCCTCAGAGCGACATGCAGACAGCATTGGCTTCTCTCTTGGATTAGAATAGATCATGGAGTGATCTTCTGAATCCAGAACAGGACCCACCAGGTGTAGTGGAGAGGGCAAGAGATAGGGGAATACTCATCTCTAGCTCTGCCTCCCCCTATTCAACCTCATGATCAGACTCACTGTGTCGCCTCGGCAGATGTGGGACCCAAGCCACATGGTGCAGATTCCTGAATGCCCTTGATTAAGTATCAAAGAAGTAGCACATTAAGTATCAAAAAATGTTCATGAAAAAGTGCACCCAGAAGTTGTCTCTAAACTTTCACAAGCTATAAACAAAAAAAGCAAAAATCACAAAAAAATTCATGTTGCAGCAGCACTTCTGCTCTCAGACACTGTTCCTGAATGACAAACCTCTGCTGAGGGTTAAGGAGCTGCAGAGATGAACTGGTCATGATTCCCTAGCCATAAATGCAAACCTCATGGAGGTTGGAGGTAGTTAGAAAGCTTTATTTTGAAACATCTGTCCTATAATGCATTATTACTAAACATCTTAGACATTTACAACTCTGAAGGGAAACACTCTGATTTTCTAATTTAATTCCATCCTGATGCAAAAGGATGTAATTTTATTTTACCTTACATATATTTTATAAACACCTTACATGGTCCTTAAAATAAAAGGTTTGTTTTTCCTTTCCTTAATCCCTGTATAAGAGAAGATGAAAACAATAGGATAAGGCACACCACTATGGGTTATCTGTTATAATCATCTGTTGGAGCCACTGGAATACATCCTTCAAAATGAATTTTATCAATTCACATAAAAGTTGCTCGATGGAAGAGTTGGAAGCAGTAATACTCTTCTGGCTGAATGAACACAAATCCTCACAGCCATGCTCTAGAATCTAATAGAAACCTTTTCTAGAAGAGTATATGTTATTACAACAGTGAGGAAAGTGTGATGGTCAGATGTTTCTTGGACTTATATGAACCATTATGTATACCAGGACAGAAATGGACTCCCGAGGGTCCAAATATCACTGGTCTATTTACAGGACATTTTAAAACGGCAGATCTATTGCTATTGCAAAACCACATTTAAAAACAGCTGCTGTTCTTCCAGCATTTTGGAAATGAATAGTGAGTAACAGTAATACAGTAATAGTAAATAGTAAAACAGTAATAGTGAGTAGTTTCAAACACACAGATTAGAATCAAGTATCAGGTCTCACACTGATCACTTCAAAATCAAAGCTTGACCTCATCAATGTTCTTGTGGATGAATGAACACAACTCCAAACTCTAGTGGAAAGCCTTTCCAGAAGAGTGGAGGATGAAAAGGGATGGATAGTTGGATATTAATAGGTATGAAGCAATACCACTGGTTTTGGGTCTTAGACCATGCTAGGTCCACCTGAAAATAATAATACTCATAATAATCAATGAATATATGGATAAAGATCACCTGACAGTGTGTTTGATGAAACTGAAACCTTTCTCTCATAGCCAGGATTAAGTTTTTCAGCAATTTGGGCTAGCCTTCACTCTCAACATGCATCACTGAGGCTTGGATTCTCATGGACCTGTCACAGGTCTACTAGTTGTCCTTCTTTGGACCACTTTTGTAGGTATTACCAACTTGGAACACCCCAACAGATCTACAATTTTGGAGATCACAATTAGGGTCTTGTAAAAGTCACTCAGATCCTTACTTACATACACATCAACTTAATTGACTATTCACTTGCTACCTAATTCATTGCACCTCTAGACAGGTGCCACTATAATGAGATAATCAGTGTTATTCATTTCACCTGTTAGTGGTTTTAATGTTATGGTTGATCGGTGTATGTGACTTGACATGTAGAAATACTTTATCTGTGCTAATAGGTAGGTGCATTCCCAAATAAGACGGCAAGAATTACAACCTATCTGAGACTGATGAGAGTCTCTGTCTCACGTGTGCCCATAATGCAGTATGGGTATTTGGGTAGGTCACTGTGTTTTCATGGGATAATAAGGCCTAACAAATAGTTGGCGTGTTAGCTTCAGTGTTAATCCATATGCATCTGGCATCAGTGTCGCTGCTTAAAATGTCAGCCAGTGAGACAAACAATCTGACTGAAATTAATTACTTCTCAGATGGAGAACACAATGTGTGCTAAATGCTCACTTTCTACCCAGATGACGTCTAACTAGGAAACTAGGTAAAAAATCCAGACAATTCTAAGATAAATTGCTTAGTAGATAATACCAGTAAACTACAGTGAAATATAGAGAGTCATAAGCTGTTCTTTCTTAGGAAATGGTCAATGCCGTGTTGCATTAAAGTTTAAGGTTTAACAAAACACACGCAGGGGGTGATATGTTTAGGTTTTAAAAATGCATACACTTTATTTCAAGGAATTGTCAAAATACTCAGCACATGGAACCAGTGACATATATTAGCTATGTTTTATAATGATGAGTACTAAAAAATTTACATTTATTCACTTGACCATAGTGATCAATAAGAGAATGCAGATGTGGCATTCAATTTTTCCATTCCAAACAAAAGGAATATTTGCATTGCTATGACCGTTTTCCATTTTGAAATAGTACATTGAGTCAGCAGCTTGTCCTTCAAATTTCAGTCACATTTAAAATTAGTTTTTTTTACATTTGTAGTTGTGTATGTGCAAAAAAGCATATAGTTTGAAGTCATTTTTCAGCTTGCTGGAACAGGTTTTGCAAGTCGTCTTACATTGATATTCATGTTTGAAACCTCTTGCAGACACTGACTAAAAAAATACAGCCAGTTCCCAAGTGATGCAACAGAAAAGGTGTTCACCCTAGAGACTGGGAATAACACACTGAGTGTATTACACCACCTGAGTGCAAAGATCCATTTCATTACACAGTTTGAAAACATGTGGTTGAATGATAGGGAGAACTGACTGGTGGGTGGGAACTGGCCAAGATTAAATTATGGAGAAAATCAGGGAAAAACCCATATCCACTCTTTTTCCACTCTCACCACTGCATAGTGTGCAGTTATGTGGGAAATTAACTGCTAAGGCAATCACTGCCATATAACACACCTGGGCTTGGCCATCAGTCTGCTCTCCATTGTTCTCCAGTTGCCAAACTTTAGCAGTTTGGCAATACCAGACTGGGGCAATGCATTACTAATGCAGTCACTGCTAGCACTTGCGCTGCTACTTTTAGGCTATAGTTTGGCAAAATTTGTGGCGTCAATCAATTTTTCAAATGTCACACAAGACTAGCATGATCTAGAAGAATAAAGGTCAGAGATTAACTTTGTTTTGGCTTGAGTGAGCCTGCTAAATGTTAAAAGCATGAAAATGTAGCCTAGAGGTGAGTTTTGATAATCTCTAGCTGAGAAGCTAAGGAGAATGGATCTATTTTAAACTTCTGCATCCACAAAGAAAAAGTGCTTCTATCAGCTCTGCACTGTATGAGGCATTGGCGCAAACCATCAGCTATAAGCACAAAGAAGATCAAGAGTGGTTCAATGAGAACTCAGAACCCATCCTGAGCTTGCAGGATAACATGCATAAAGCACACAGGGCATCCTTGAACAAACCCTCATTCAGTGCTCTCCAATGGGACTGACAGAAATCTTCACAGAGAAGTACAAAGCACTGTAAGACACTGCAGAATGAATGTGAAGAAGAAGAAATTCAAACCAGTGAAGACATCTAAGTTCAGTTAAAAATGTATATGGTCCAAGTAACCATTCATTCACTTCCCTGAAGTCAGCACATGGTCTCATACAAAATTCCCTTGAGATGTGCTAAACACTTAGATGCCCTTCTCAACTAGCACACCACTGCAGACCATTCCATTCTTGAAGAACTGCCTGAGTGTAGAGCTAGAGGTTTTGACAGATATTTGCCCACTCAGTGACAATAAGTCCCCTGGCACTCACAACATCCCTACTGAGTTACTAAAGAAGGAAGGGTGCCTCTGCAAAGGAACAAAGACACAAACATCACCAGAGACAACAAATTATGATAAATCCAACAACAGGGGAATATCCTATATTGCAGTTGCATACAAAGTCTTGGAGAAGATTAAGCTGCAGAGGCTCAGCAACAACATCACTGATTCAGTGCTAGTTTTTCTGGCAGACGTTTGAAGCTGTTCAGACATCTAGGAGAACTTTGTTTCACCACCTCATTGCCAGAACAAAGAAGAGTCTTGACACAGACCTTCCTTGTACCACGAGAGTTGGTGGGACCAGTAAGACCAGTTTTTTTGGCTTTGCAGTCAAGCATCAGTGTTTTATATCTGTTCTGGAAAGCTACTGGAAGCCAGTGAACAGAGCACAGCAATGAGGTGGTGTGGGAGAAGATTGAAAATGAGTTGAGCAGCTGTGCATCACACAGTTGTTCCATGATGGGATGATGGCTTACATGACCGTAGCAGGTCGAGAGTCAGACCCATTCCTTGTCAGCTTAGGAGTAAGTCAGGGGTGTTCACCTGTACTCTTTAACATCTTTGTCTTATGTACCACCCATCTTCTCTGTAAGGATGTTAAGGACAGCAGCAGTATTAAAGTAGACTTCCAACTGGACAGAAATGTCTTTAACACTAAGAAGTTGCAAGCTGTCCAGAGTGTGGGTCCAAGACCAGTATGCTAATGGCATCACTCTCCACAGGACTTTCAGGACATCCTTGCTACAATCAGAGCTTTCAGGATAGGGCTCTCCTGTTGTAAGAGGTGATCTGCCAGTGGAGTTCTGCAACACCACACATGGCACCAGCCTTCAAAATTTAATATAAAACTTGCAATATTTCCTTCAGTCAAATACATGGTATCCAAGCATCCTCTCTTAGCAATAAGTTACATAAACAGGCTAATCAAGCACCATCTGCTACTGGGAGACCACTGGGTCGTTCAGAACATAAATCACTGACACACAAAGGTTGTTGTTGCCTCTATAACCTCCTCTACAGCTGTGAAACCTTAGTACTCACCTGGTGTGCTGTACACTGACATACTTACGAAGACCTACACTAGTGTTTACCCAATACAGAACATAATTAACCAACATTAACCACACTGGGTAGATCATATTAATAGAAATCCCCAGAAATCACTGCCACTGTTGCAATACGACAAGAATGTCACTTTCCTAATGGCCGTGCCATCTGCAGCTTAAATCTGAACGACTCCCTCACTATAGCTCCCTAAGTATAGCTATTAAGCTTTTGTGTCTTATACTGTTATTCCACTTACCCCCAACAAAAAGTGCCATGATTTCCATTTTTCTTCTAAAATAAACGAAAAAAATATTGAAGGTAAACACATAGGAGGACTCTATTGTGGCCTGCATTCACCATTTATTCAGACTTTCTAGAAAAGCAATAACAGGCAAGAAGTTATTTTAAGAAAAGGCAAATGTGGAACTGCAGTGTTATGCTTTCTCTCTCTGTTGAAAGGACAGAGTGCACTCTGGGTATTTTTGCCTTCCTCTTCAGACGCAGCAGATAACCTGCAGAATCCTGACATTTTGTTCATGCTTCAAGACAACAATATGTGGCAAAGGCAGCTCACAATTAATAAAAGAAGAGAAGATAGTCCAAATAAATGAATTAAAACTAAGACAAATGTATATAAATAATAGTTAAACCACATTTACATTAAGAAACTAATCATTTATACAATCCTATATATTATATTTAATATCATTATTATTTTATTTATTATTTCATTTTACAAACATGAAATCCTGAAAATAAATTGTGTCATTGTCATCATAATAGCATGCATTATATAGCATTCACTATAGGTTCACAACTAGTGGTGATTTTTTTATGACAATAATCAGTGACATTTGTAAAAAGTAACAAAATAAACCCTGAAATAATGTATTTCATGTTTTCAGTTTTTCATAAGAATAACATGTGACTAAAACAGACCAGAAGATAAGATGAAGAACCAGAAGATAAGATGAAGAACAGGTTAATTGTGACAATCAGGTTATTTTTTAATAATTGTGCATTTATTCGAATATGCACCATATTCTCAGTTGTATATTATATATCAGTCTCAATTGCATTAAATTACCTCTTACAATATTGCATTGGATTTTGAGGAAATCGGCTTTATACGCATAGGTTTATAGAACTTTTTCTGAGTGTGTGGATAAATCTTTCCATCAACCTTTTTTTTGCTTGTCTGTAAGTCTGTCTACTATGTATTTACTAATTGGCTCATTATTGCTTCTAAATGTGTGCAAGATTTTATTTAGCACTGACCAGCAATACCAAGAACTGGTCCTACTGTGTCTTGGCTGGGCTGCTGATTTATGCTGACATGCTGACCTGTAGCTCTCATTATCAAAACTGCACAGAGGTCAGCGCTCCTGTCTGCAAGCCCTTGCCATGAAGAAGGCGAGAGGTCTTGCACTTGCAGCAACATGTGGCAAAGGCTAATCAATTTGCAAAGGCAATTACCAGTCCTATATGTCAGGCCTTATTACCAGCATGTCAGGAGGACAGGTTAGCACAACTTCACTTTGTTCTCATAAGATTTGTTCCATTGTGAACCTCATAATCATCTGTTCTGATAGTACAGCTTATGAGTAATGGAGGGTGCAAAGAAAACGATGTGCACCGCGAAAGCTGTTCCAGCAGAGCAGCTGTTATTTTCTCATTAGTATGCTGTTGTTTTATTATTATTGTTTCAGGAAAGATTGGAAAAGGACCAGAAAATGTTTTTTTCCCCCAAATATTCAAAAACTCTGTGTGAGACGCAGGTCTGAGAGTAAAGCAGATTACTGATTGGCTGAGAAGTGCATGAATAAACAGGTGTATCAGTGTGTCTTTTAAATTAGCTGGTTAGTTTATATGTGCACACACACACACACACACACACACACACACACACACACACACAAATACACAGGGATGTCACCTTATAATTCTAAGATCTCAAGATATTAAAGATAATTGAGCATTATATGTTGGATATCCACATATAACAAACACTGGATTACAACACGGTTTAAATCTAGAAGGTTGTGCTGTCTCATTCATCGACAGTTATCTAGAGCAACTCTGGATTTATGGGGATACCTGTAGTCTTAGTGCAGGCTGCTCCGTTGAGCAGGCTCTATCCAATCTGAAGCCTTGTCTGATTCAGCTCCTTTACAACTGCAGAGTGAATAAGATCTCAGAACAATGGGAGCGACCAGACAGGACACCTACCCTTGGCTATTAATTTTCTGTCTTTATCTGTATTTTTAAAAACTTATTATACTTCTGCATATGTCATTGAGAAATAATGCTTGTTCAAATACAAAAAAATGTGCACAACTAATGCAATAAAACACGAACTGTATTGCAAGGTCCTACTGAACTACACTACTACACAAATGGTAGATATTGTTAATGAATAGCATTGTGTGTACTGTGTATCTGTCAGTGTTCACATGCAGTCTAATAAATTAATGGTCCAATGATGGCTATATTATTATAATTATAAGTAAAAAGTCGCAATCTAGCCATGGGGGTCACAGTCCAGTGACTTCTGTGCCGGTGCCAAGCCCGGATAAATAGAGAGGGTTGCGTCAGGAAGGGCATCCGGCGTAAAACATTGCCAAATTTAACCATGCGAATCGTCAGTATGAATTTCATACTGGATCGGTCGAGGCCCAGGTTAACAACGACCGCCATCGGCACCGTTGACCTACAAGGCGCCGGTGGAAATTGGGCTACTGTTGGTCGAAGAAGTAGAGGAGGGAGGAGAATGCACAGACAGAGAGAGAAGAGGAAAGGTAAGAGTGTAGGACTGAGAATAGGAACTCTGAATGTTGGTACTATGACAGGGAAAGGTAGAGAGCTGGCTGATATGATGGAGAGAAGAAAGGTGGATATACTGTGTGTACAGGAGACCAGGTGGAAGGCTCGTAGAATAGGAGCAGGATTCAAGCTGTTTTATAATGGTGTGGATAGTAAGAGAAATGGGGTAGGTGTGGTCCTGAAGGAGGAGTATGTGAGGAATGTTCTGGAGGTGAAGAGAGTGTCAGACAGGGTGATGAGTCTGAAGTTAGAGATTGAAGGGGTGATGTTGAATGTTGTTAGTGGTTATGCCCCACAGATAGGTTGTGAGTTAGAGGAGAAAGAGAGATTCTGGAGTGAATTAGATGAGGTGATGGAGAGTATTCCCACGGGTGAGAGAGTGGTGATAGGAGCGGATTTTAATGGACATGTTGGTGAGGGGAACAGAGGTGATGAGGAGGTGATGGGCAAGTTTGGAGTTAAGGAAAGGAACCTAGAAGGACAGATGGTAGTGGACTTTGCTAAGAGGATGGACATGGCTGTGGTTAACACTTATTTTCAGAAGAGGGAGGAACATAGAGTGACTTACAAGAGTGGAGGTAGGAGAACACAGGTAGACCACATCCTATGTAGAAGAGACAATCTGAAAGAGATTAGTGACTGTAAAGTGGTAGTGGAAGAGAGTGTAGCCAGATAGCATAGGATGGTGGTGTGTAGTATGACTTTGATGGTCTGTAAGAAGAAGAGGTCAAAGATAGAGATAGAAAAGAAAACCATGTGGTGGAAGCTGAAAAAGGAGGAATGTTGTGAGGAATTTAGACAGAAGTTGAGGCAGGCTCTGGGTGGTCAGGTAGTGCTGCCAGATGACTGGGAAACTACAGCAGAAGTGATCAGGGAGACAGGGAGAACGGTGCTGGGTTTGTCATCTGGAAGGAGGAAAGAAGATAAGGAGACTTGGTGGTGGAATGAGGAAGTTCAGGATAGTATCCAGAGGAAGAGGTTAGCCAAGAAGAAGTGGGACATGGATAGGACTGAAGAGAATAGACAGGAATACAAGGAGTTACAGCGCAAAGTGAACAGGGAGGTGTCTAAGGCCAAGCAGAAGGCATATGACGAGTTGTACACAAGGTTAGACACTAGAGAAGGAGAGAAGGACTTCTACAGGTTAGCTAGGCAGAGGGATCGAGATGGGAAGGATGTGCAGCAAGTTAGAGTTATTAAGGATAAAGATGGAAGGGTGCTCACAAGTGAGGAGAGTGTACAGAGGAGATGGAAGGAGTACTTTGAGGAGCTGATGAATGAGGAAAATGAGAGGGAAAAAAGAGTAGAAGGGGTGAACTCTGTGGAACAGAAAGTAGATAAGATTAGAAAGGATGAAGTCAGGAAGGCTTTGAAGAGGATGAAAAGTGGGAAGGCAGTTGGTCCTGATGACATTCCGGTGGAGGTCTGGAAGTGTCTGGGAGAGGCAGCAGTGGAATTTTTAGCTAGTTTGTTCAACAGGGTTTTAGAGAGTGAGAGGATGCCTGAGGAATGGAGAAGAAGTGTGTTAGTGCCGATCTTTAAGAATAAGGGTGACATGCAGAGTTGCAGTAACTATAGGGGGATAAAGCTGATGAGCCATACAATGAAGCTATGGGAAAGAGTAGTGGAAGCTAGGTTAAGGAAGGTAGTGGAAATTTGTGAGCAGCAGTATGGCTTCATGCCCAGAAAGAGCACAACAGATGCAATTTTTGCTCTGAGAATTTTGATGGAGAAGTATAGGGATGGTCAGAGGGAGTTGCACTGTGTGTTTGTAGACTTGGAGAAAGCGTATGACAGGGTGCCAAGAAAAGAGCTGTAGTACTGTATGAGGAAGTCAGGAGTAGCAGAAAAGTATGTCAGAGTGGTGCAAGACATGTATGAGAGGAGCAGGACAGTGGTGAGGTGTGCTGTAGGTCAGACAGAGGAGTTCAAAGTGAAGGTGGGACTGCATCAGGGATCGGCTCTGAGCTCCTTCCTGTTTGCTATAGTGATGGACCAGTTGTCAGAGGAGGTCAGACAGGAGTCTCCTTGGACAATGATGTTTGCAGATGACATTGTGATCTGTAGTGAGAGCAGGGAGCAGGTGGAGGAAAACCTGGAGAGGTGGACGTTTGCGCTGGAGAGAAGAGGAATGAAAGTCAGTCATAGTAAGACAGTACATGTGTGTGAATGAAAGGGAGGGAAGTGGAACAATAAGGTTACAGGGTGAAGAAGAGGTGAAGAAGGTACAGGAGTTTAAGTACTTGGGGTCAACAGTCCAGAGTAATGGAGAGTGTGGGAAAGAGGTAAAGAAGCGAGTGCAGGCAGGTTGGAATGGGTGGAGAAAGGTGTCGGGAGTTCTGTGTCATAGGAAAATATCAGCGAGAATCAAAGGAAAGATGGTGAAGACAGTGGTTAGACCGGCCGTGCTGTATGGTTTAGAGACAGTGTCACTGAGGAAGAGACAGGAGTCAGAGTTAGAGGTAGCAGAGCTGAAGATGTTGAGGTTCTCTTTGGGAGTGACAAGATTGGACAGGATTAGGAACGAGTACATCAGAGGGACATCTCATGTTGGACGTTTGGGGGACAAAGCTAGAGAGGCCAGATTAAGATGGTTTGGACATGTTCAGAGGAGGGAGAGTGAGTATATTGGTAGGAGAATGTTGGACATGGAGCTGCCAGGCAGGAGGCAAAGAGGAAGGCCAAAGAGGAGGTATATGGATGTAATAAATGAGGATATGAAGCTAGTGGGTGCAAGTGTTGAGGATGCAGAAGATAGGGATAGGTGGAGAGAGATGATTCGCTGTGGTGACCCCTGAAGGGAAAAGCCAAAAGAAGAAAAAGAAGAAGATGAGTAAAAAGTTGCAGATGTGGATGTTGCCCATCCTAACCAAGATCTAATAATCACCTGAATACTTTTGAGGCCTTCTAACAGAGTTACAAGGTGAAGTATTATATAGTAATAACAATAAATATTATGGTCATACAGCCAGCTTTCTTTTCTTATTCGTACAGATCAGATCACATGTACACCGTATGGACATATCCGAATAGCAGCTTGTAATTTCAGTCAGAGCTACAAGTAACCTGTACCCTTCTCATCTCTTCTGCCACAGTGAATAATTAACATTGCTAGCCTTTTTAGCCATCAATCACTATGCTGTTCTCTATTTATCTCTCCCCAATGGTTTCCCTGTGGCAGCATCTGCTCAGAGAATTCAACGTCCTACATGTTTAGCTCACCAGCAGATTGTAGCTATGTGCTGCTAGTATCTCTGTGGACTTTATTTAGAGTTAAGTCCAATAGCTGTTTTGGCTTCCTGCCTGGGAATCAAACCCAGGCTGTGGTGTTGAGAGCGTCAGAACCCACCAGGGAGCCACAGACACATCAGACCATCACACCCATATGTGTCACCACAATTATAAAAGAAGCACCCTTTTACAATTGTATAGAATGTCTCTATGTGCTGTAGTTGACTGAAACTCAAACCCTGTTCCAGCATGACGATGCCCCTGTGCACAAAGCAGCACCATGAAGACATGGTGTGGGGGTTAAGGTTGGAGTGGAAGAACTCAGTTGTCCTGCACAGAGCCCTGACTCTGACTCAGCCCCACTGAACACCTTTGGGATAAACTGGAACACTGACTAAACCCCAGACCTCCTCACTCTTACAGCATCAGTATCTGATCTCACTAATTCTCTTGTAGCTGAATGATCACAAATCCACACAACATCTTCCAGAAGAGTGGAGCTCAATAAAACAGGAGAGGGAATAGTTCTGGAATGAGATGTTTAACAAGCACGTATGGGTGTGATGATTAAGTGTCCATAAACTTTTATCCAAGTAGTGTATCTCTCTATAATATTTACAAGTTTTATTAATTGTCTTACAGAAAATAAAAAAATAAGTAAAGTGACAATTAAAAATAAAAACAACCTTAAAGTTTCTTGATAATATTTATATTATATTATTTATATAACATACTGTAATATGTCAGTTTCCATAAGCTGGGCAAAAGGCATCGATGTAGCTTTTGGTTTAGATTCTGTAAATCTTTGGAACTATACTGATTTGATGGATCATTTTCCATTTGGATGATGATAAAGATGATGATGATGATGATGATGATGATGATGATGGTGGTGGTGGATGAGTGCTAGATAAAAATGTTTCCTCGCAGGATAAAAGAAATCAATGAGAATAACCTGATTTGCAATGACATTTCCTCTAAGTGAACCCAACCCATGGCAGCAACCTCCACTGAGTAACTTTCTTGATAATTTGTGCAAAATACAAAAACAAATTCTACTTTACCTGAACAACGAATGCCTTCATGGCCTTTTCAAAACTTAATGGTTGTTTAATCTCTTTGTCTTTGATTTCTGTAGGCAGGGTCAGCATAAGTAAATGCTACAAATCCTGCCTCCATGTTTGCTATATGAAAATTCACAAATGTGAATTACTTTATCATAACTTATTATCAGAATTTATTTTTATATAATTTATTTCGAGAGGCATTGGTGGCTCAGTGGTAGGTTACTCACCTATCATGCGGAAGGCCCGGGTTCAATTCCCAGCCAATGCCTCAACTCTAGCCACTGGATGCAGTGCCGGTCCCAAGCCCGGAAAAATGGGAGGGTTGCGTCAGGAAGGGCATCCGGCGTAAAACATTTGCCAAGTTGATGTGCGGACCAGTTGGTCCGCTGTGGCGACCCCGAACAGGGAGCAGCCGAAAGCAACTTCTATTATCAGAATTTATTTATGATTGAACAATTAACACTTCAGAATTTAAGGTTTTGTAAAATTGTATCCAAACATAAGAATATTTCATTGATAATGTTTCCCTTCTATTTCCGTAGGAGCCTTTTAAAAAATATTAGCCAACATTCTAGAAAATTCCTTATGGAATAAACATTATCACTACAATACAAGGGATCTTCTGCTCTAAATTGTTCTAAACTATAGGATTTACAGTCGTAATTCTAAAGAAATTTCAAGTCTGAATGTGAGGTTTGAGTGTGTGATCATATAAAACCAGGACAGGAGGCCACACTGGCCTCTAACACACTTTTGACGCATCCGGTGTGGATTGAAACGCTTGTTAAAATGAAAGCATAATGGCCAAGTCGTGATATGCCTCTCAAGCACATCATAAACAATCCAGAAATGAGTCCCACGTTAATCGTCTTTCAGTGCACAAGACATTTAATCTTGGCTGATGAAGAAAAACATGTTCTGCATAGGACAGTTAAGAAGGATGAATTTATTTCACAATAGATTTACCCCCCCCCCACACACACACACACATTCATGCACACTTATACATTTAACGACTAATTGGAACTATCAGCATGTGATTGTTTTGGATTTATTTATTTCATATGGAAATCAGAAGAGTGGTAAGAAGGTATAAATTAAATCTGTGATGGATTTTTGCAAGTCATGTTGGTGTGTAAAAAAACAGACAAATCCTTTTGTTTTTCAGTGGTTTGGCTCAATCTCATATAGTGTTATTAGCAGTAGGTTGAGACACTCTGACCAGGCTGCATCGTCATGACTGATAATGACTCATTGACTTTCTCATAAATCTCACTAGCAATCTTGGCCTATCCTTCACCTGTTTCCACATCAGCCGATAACAAGCCGATATCTGCTCCAAACTACACGTGAACTTTATTTCCACCATCAAAGGCACATCAGCATGTTCTGGATAAAGGAATATTGTTACACGTGATAAAGATACAACACTTTTTTTGACTACTTTATCCAATCACACAATCACATTGGTCGATCGGTGATTGAGGTTTTTGATGCTTGCCAAAAATGGAGTTTGCTTCTGTTTGGTTGTGTTGGTGAATGTCTTTGTCATTTTCCACTCCACAGTGGTGGTTGATATGAAGCTTATATAAAATTAGACACTCAGGTCTTTAAGATTCTGTCATATTTCTGTTTTTAGCTTTAGTTCACACCATCTGGAATGCCAGTTTACTGTTAAAAAGGGTTCAGTTACATATCCACATACATCAAGTCACTTGTTAGCACCTTTGTTAGTAACATCATGAATAATACTACTGTATTATTTATTTCATAATGAACACAGAACAACATTGTAGTGGTAACACAAGATAACAACACGCAGAAGTGTCAAAATCATACATATAGACAATAGGCAATGTAAACTGCTGTGAGGAAGTTCATCAGTGTGTTTTGCTGGAAGGAATCACAAGGGGCATTAAGCAAGTACTGAAAAATATATTGATATATCATGCTACTTGTATATTTCAAATATTGTAAAAATTTCCAAATGTTTCTTGGTGACAGAAGTGGTGAGTGAATGATGACAATGACAACACCAACTACACCAATTATAATGGAACCTATCAAATGTAACATTTCTAAATACTAAATAAAATATTAAATAAACAACAAACTTTTATTATAGGTTAGATTATTGTGTTCACCACTATATTTTCATTGTCATTTCTATCTGTTGTGTTTTATTGTAGGCTGTATTCTTGTACACACTACACCTTTTTACATTTGTTTGTTTTGCTTTCTCAGGTGTTTTCCAGTGGGTCCTATAGCATAAACTTTTTGTGTCCTTCTTTCCATCGCATCATATTTGAACTGTTTTTGTGGCAGTCAGCTTTGGGCTCAGGTCTTCATCAGTGAACATTTGAAGATTTCAGCAGGACTGAATCAGTGTTAACTGTATAATGGAATTTATTTTTTTTAAGTGTATAAGTCCCGAAATTACGCTGAACTAATTACTAGTTGCTCAGGAGATGTTGGTTACACAATTCTACTTTACTATAAACTGTTGAAGAAAGGAAACTCTTTAGATTTATATTATTTACTGTCTGGTGTGACCCAATTGAGGATGAATTGCCTTCTGAGCCTGATTCCTCTCAAGGTTTCTTCCTCATATCATCTCAGGGAGTTTTCCTTGCTGCCGTCACCCCAGGCTTCTCATTAGGGATAAATGTTAGGGATAAATATTAATTTAATGTTAAACCTTATCATTTTCATTGTGTGTTTCTATATTTCTGTAAAGGTACTTTGAGACAATGTCCATATTGTCCATATAGAGCTATACAAATAAATTGAACTGAAGATTAAATTCTGAAAAAAATGTTTTTTTTATTTATATAAAATATATTAATATGTATATATGTTTTGTTGAGCTGAACCTTTATAAAACATAACCTTTATAGACAATTATTATTATTATTATTATTATTATTATTATTATTATTATTATTATTATTATTATTATTTTAATACTAACCCTAAGAGCACAGAATGAGTATTGTTCTGTTCTTCCTGAATACACAAAACATCTGTGAATTGTGAGTCGGCAATAATGAGTGATTTTCTTTAGCATTTTAACTGAATCCTCTGAAATGCTGAAGGGTTACCATCATGTGGATGTAGCGATTTGGAACTTGAATGCTGAAAGTAGCAACAGTCTGGAGTTTGCCTTCTCTCTACAGCACTGGATCACTGGATGTCCCTGTCAGAAGGACTCTTTAGGGAATGCTGTCGAATCTATATTTAGAGATACCCCAATTATATATTCATGGCTGATTCACAATCCAAACTTTCATTAGAGCTGAAATTTCATGAGTCAACCTACTCTCTCATTTCCCTCTTTCTTTCTACAAAATTGCAGTAGTGCAACATGTATGATATTATTATATTTAACCTTTAGTAAACAAACATTAAAGGCCATTACATTTTTATGGGCATCAGTTTGCTAGGATACATATTTATTGTGAAGCTGACATAGGCTTCAGGCTTCTCAGAAATTGAGACCTAATTTCTGTGCGTAATTTCTGGTATAAACTGTGTGCACAAACACTGGGTGCATGGCAAGTCATTTACAAAGGATAAATGTGTGAATATGTACAAACAAAATGTAAATGAGGATTTTGCATATGTGGAATGTTCTGGATAGCTGCTGCATCATCGGATATCAAAGTTGAAAAAACAGATAATGTGAATAATTAATAGACAATTAATTATAATTAATAGTTAATAGACATGACAGACATGAATAGGCACTATGTTGAAAACATATTTACATGAATGAAAACCTTGTTAAGGTCTGGGATTAAATGCAGTTGGAGATGTGAACACACACACACACAAACACATACACACACAATTCACCAATTAATCGATTAATTCAACATATATATATATAACTACCACTTTGTTTCCACAAGTTTCTACAATGAGTTTTTTTCTCATCCTCACTTATTTAAGCATCTTTTTAAATATCTTTTGCTTGACTATATTTGTTGCTAGGGGGGCACAGTGGCTTAGTGGTTAGCACGTTTGCCTCACACCTCCAGGGTTGGGGGTTTGAATCCCGCCTCTGCTGTTTGTGTGGAGTTTGCATGTACTCCCTGTGCCTTGGGGGTTTCCTCTTGGTGCTACAGTTTTCTCCCTCAGTCCAAAGACATGCATTGTAGTTTGATTGGCATCTCTAAATTGTCCGTAGTGTGTGAATGAGTGAATTTTGTCTAGACTTGCCTTGTATAGATGCCTTGTATAGATGTTAATAAATCCTTTTTCACACAGTTAGAACAGAATTAGTCTGCTTGTTGGTAGCAAGAAAAAGTATCACATCACCTCTATTTTAGTATCCAACCTCTGGCTTCTGGTGCATTACAGGATCCAGTTGAAGATTATTTTAAAGCCTTTCACACATTTGTGTCAACATTAGTGATATATTCAGACCATTTTCTGCCCTGAGGTCTCAGAGATCTTTATGTCTCTTGGCTCTTCTATTGTCCTGGCTAAAACTCAAGGCCTTTACAGTCACTGCCTCAAAACTATTCTGTTATATTCTTTAAATCATTTAAAGTGTATGACTGTGTCTTTGGGGTCTGTGTCTTTTGACTCCTTTCAATAAGAACCAGGATGAACTTTTTCACCAGACGGCCTTGCCTTCTATCCCCACACACATGTGCCTTTGGGGTCCATGACCCTGTCACCGGTCATCCTTCCTTGAAGTACTTATGGTAGGTACTAATCTCTGCACACCAGAAAAACCTCACAAGTCCTGCTGTTTTGGAGATGTACTGATCCAGTGGTCTAAACATCACAATCTTGTCCTTGACAAAGATACTTTCACTGTCCCATTTTTCCTACTTCCAACACATCAACTTCAAGAATTGACTGCTCGCCTGCAGTCTGATATACCCCACCCCTTAAAATGTGCTACTGTAACGAGATAATCAACGTTATTCAGATCACTCCACAGTGGTTCTAATGTTATGGCTGATTGGTGTGTGTCAGTAATTGATGTGTAATTAAAAATGAAAGTAATATCCTGTGTATTAAGATCTATTATATTATGATTTTTTTCCATTTCTGTTTGACAGCTAGAAATCAACACTCTGCCTGTGAAGTACTGAATTAGAGGTTCGCTATAATGTTTTTATAAGATTTTGTTCCCTTAACAACCCACTGAACATTCTTTCTTCTCTGTGTGTTCCCTCCTGTGTGTTTTAGTGAAACAGCAACATTTATGTTTAGAGTTTCTGTCTTTGAGCTCTCTTTAAATGACCAGTGGGTGAAATATTTTAGAAAAAAAAAGCCAAATATATCTCCTTTGAGTCTCCTTTGTATTCTCAAACTGTTACCCTGTTATGCCTTATTATTTGGTAATTTAAGCATTTTTAAAACTGTTTTTTTTTTATCTTCTTTCATCTCTTTTGACAATGTGACAGTGCAGGAGTATTGCAGACAATTTGACAGCTGGGACCTAATTACACAGTGAATTCATTAGGCTTGTGTCCTACATCTAATTATCTTAAACTTTGAGAAAAAGCACACTTAGCTAGCAAGGTTTTGACATCTTTAAACAGACGGACTGCATTTATTGTTCAGCTGGTTCTTTACCTAACATGAACTTTGCAGGCAGACAGCCAAGGCAAAGATGGAAAGTAGCCTAAATAAAACATTTAGGCTAATTTGGGGGAAATATATTGTTTTTTAAGTGGAGATGTCAATGTATATTCATGTCAGCAAAAATGGTCACATTTCATCAGGTTCATGAAAACATATACTGTATGTATGTTTCTTATGATGGAGTTAAGTGACTCATTTTGTGATTGACTTTATTACTAAATAATTACATTTGTCTGACTAAACACTTACTGCTCAAGCAGCTATTCGTCCAGATAAAGAACTAGGCACAAATCCTGGTTTTGCGGCAGTTTTACAAGATCAGAAAAGCATTAATGATTCAGCACAGGCACTAAGGAACATATATTATCTCTACTGCATTTTTCTGTAGTGGTACTACACTTTGGTTTCACAGAGAGTGTTGAATCACTGCGTCTCAACCAATTAATTGTAAGTGAAAAGTATTTTGTTTTCATGTATGATGCTAAGATTCCTTAGTAACCTTTGAATAACTGAGCGCTGGAAGCAGAATTGTGCCTTATCCACTAAGCACAGCATATAACTAGATAAATATAAAATGCACAATAAACAAGTGCACACAATTACACAAATCTGCACTTGATTCAAAATATAGTACTGTTTCTGCCACCAGTTTTCTATTCCTGTATTGTACTTTCTATATTATAGAAGTAAATCTTACATTTTTTATTCTATTCGTATGTCACGGACAGTCGGAAAAGATTTCACTGTAGATTGTATTGTGTATGGTTGTGTATGTGACTAGTAAAATTTTATATTAATTTGAAACATCTTCACACTCTTTTCTGATGCAAATGGATTTTTTTTCCAGTGGTTCAGGATTGTGCAGCAGTGGCAGCAACATGGCCTGTACTGTATCTCGCTTGGCCCGCTGTTGAGGTTCATTAAACCCAGCTTCACACTAAAAGTTTGACGGTTAGATGTGTTTCATACAGGCACTTGTAAAAGCACTTACTCTTCCAATCCTAGGGGGCTAAGTGTCCAAGCCATCTGCCAATATCAGTTCCTGCAGCAAAAAGATAACTTACTTTTGACTGGGCTTCAGTGCAGGGTCTGCTATTCCGTTCAGTCCTTGTTACAGTGACAAAAGGAAGAATAACGGATAAATAGTGTCATGTTACTAGCACTGGTTACAATCACACACCAAAACAATCTTCATTCACCTGGGTTTAACCTTTTGTACAAGACTATCTTTTCATAAAGCACTGGGTTGCAGTATACATAGGTCATTACAATATGAACTCAGTTAACACACAAATACAAACACTAAGCAGCAAAATTGTTCCACTTCTGTTCAGAGCCTCAGGATGAATAAAAAAGGGTCTTAGGGTGAGACGATATACTTTCGTTATTGAGTGAATAACTGGATTCATGTGCACAAAGCTTCAGGCATGATGTTCAAACATATTCAGGCCACAGAATTATCTGTCTATCTACCTATATATCTAACAAAGAAACTTAAAGACTCCAGTATGAAGCTTCCAGACACGTGCCCTTTTGCTAGTTTTTTTTTTCCCCTATGTTTTATTACTGCCATTTATGCTGAAATGAAACAAGACAGCACAACCATGTCTGACAGATGTCTGTACCAGCTCAGTGTCACAGCAGTAACAGCTTAACTAAAGCCAAGTGGACACTGCATGATTTATGAATCAGTCTACTGCTCAACCTTGATAGCAGCATGGCTGATAGTGATGTGCATGTTACATAGGCTCAGCTCACACATCACATATCAGTCATAGCAGCATCACACACATACCCAGCTCGCTGCTAGAGAAAGAGAAAGATAAACTGCTTGCTAATTTATCAACCGCAGATAAGTATCAGGTTTCCTCATCCCCATCACACACCCGCTGTAGACTAACTCTAAATCATGCGCTGACCTGCCACAGCGTCCTCGCCACCCAGTGCAGGCTGGGCCGCTTTTGACATGAGAGAAAGTCAGCCACTATCACCAGAGTGAATTTAAATGGCTGTAAGGAATGGTGCCAAAAGGAGATCCACTTCACGGCTAGAATCTCAACAGTAGGACAAAAACACTGGTAGCTCAACACATTCAATTCAATTAACAGATTAATTATCTGTACTATTATTCAAATACCATTCAATAAATTGAACTGTTATTCAAATAATATTTCTACACAGTAATTGCAATACAGTGATGTCATTTTTCTTAAACAGTCATTTCTGTAATTTCTGACACCATTTACTAGGTTTATCAGTTAATACAGTTAATACATTTTTCAGCGGTTCTGAGATCATGTTTGAAAGTCAGGCAAGATAAAAGGCAGAGCAAAACACAGGAAAGGCAAATGGGTCACTTGTAAATTCACTTGTTATTTGTATTGACTCGACTGTGGATGTATTTCACATTCCAATACAATGCAGCAACCCAATAGTAATAAGTTGCTATATTTCACTTTACAATACTATTCTACAGCATCATTAACTACCGCAGAGCTACACAGTTCACTCAGTAATGAGTTGCCATGTGTTTCATTTTACAGCACTGTTACACACTTTCCACTGAGGAGGACAGGTTTCCTCCTCATATCGTTTTTTTTTTTTGCCACCATTGCCTCTGGCTTTCTCATTAGGGATAAATATAAATTAAAACTTGAAACTTAATTGAACTGAATCAATCATTAACTACTGAAGAACAATTCATTAGAGATGATTTTCCCTTATTTGTTTAAACTCATATCCACATAATGCATAGTCAAATGCTGACAAATGAATTCAAAGGTTTCATTCTATAATTAGAGAATTAAATAAAGATGAATAATAATAAACTAAATAAACATTAATATTAGTATATTATTTGTTCATATTACAAAAAACATGGAAGTTAAAATCATGAGAAGGAATGTCTTATTTTTTATCATTTACTTTAGTGTTTTATATTAATTTCTCTTTCTGTACTTAGAGTACTGTTTTAACCCACTTATCATTTATTAGCCTACTTGGATCTGTGTAAAGCTTCATATCACAAATGGTTTCTTCTTTACTAGCGGCTCCCGCTACACACGGCATGTTTTAATTGCCAATATATTGGCCAGCAGTAAGACACATTTTGGGCCAGAATGGATTAAAAAAATTTTAATATCAGAGTCCCTTCTGTGCTGTACCCATCAGCGCACTGCATTAATTTATAAATAGGAAGAGAACAAATTTAATGGAACACATAAAAATATGTTGACATTCTGATGTTGACCAGTAAGTTACATTTGCACCAGCACAAATAGCAGAATCTCTTGCCTGTTAATCATGTCACTAAATGAATATGTTAGCACTAACTGAGTAATCTTAACATAGAAGTTGCTTTCAGCTGCTCCCTGTTTGGGGTCACCACAGCAGACCAACTGGTCTGCACAACAACTTGGCACAGGTTTTATGCCAGATGCCCTTCCTGATGCAACCCTCCCATTTTTTTCCAGGCTTGGGTTTGGGAATTGATCCCAGGCCTTCTGTATCCACATGGTAGGCAAGAATCTTACCACTGACCCACCAATGCCCTAATGTAGCATACTAGCACTAATTAAATAATGTTATCATGCTAGCACTAAGGGAGTAACATTAACATGCTAGCGCTAACTGAGTAATGTAAGAATATTAGCTCTAATTAAATAATGTTATCGACGCCTGAGATTAGAATAGATCGGCTAAGCGGTACAGACAATGGAAAAAATGGGAATAATGTTAGCATGATAGCATTATCTGAATAAAATTGCAACAAGCTATAACCTGCTAATCCTGCTAATATGTGTCTTATATGAATATTATATATGGTAATATGTCATCAGGGTGAGAAATTGTCTTCTTTCATTTTTATTTATATTAAATTCACCAAAATATGTAGGTCAGTTTCTTGGTTATGTAGCATAAGCTCTGCCAGACGGCAAGCACACAGCGACATCGTGTGTTCAGGAGGATACCTAGTGATGTTTCATTATAAATATAGTTTAGAAGCAGTGCAGCTTGTTAATGGTGTGTAGCATGTGGTCACCATGTACTTTTTATTACATGGATTAAGGCTGTTTTGTCCTGTACGTAGAGAAGAATAATGCTGAATGAATTTCCCAGTCTCTTGAGCTCACCCAGAAATCAAAAGCAATCAGAGAGCTCCACTCACGGCTACTGTCGCTTTACTCCGAACCAGCTAAAGGGGTTATATACTGTATATGTATTACTGATGTACCCAGTTTCTGCTGAAGTACTATTTCTTTCTAAATACATGTCAGAATCCATTCTTTGTAAGTGACAAGTACTGTGCACCAAGATACCTGATAGAAGTCTTTATTTCTCAGAAAACTACTTTGAATTTGTAGTATAGAGCAATGAATCACTTAGCAGCAGCATTTTTTCCCCTTTTGTGTAAAGGAATGAGTTAGAAATAAAGCTTAGAGGGAAAAAAACATGAATATTAATCCTCTCCTGCTGTTCTTATGTTCCAGGTCTTTCACACAGGGCAACAAGAGCCAGATGCTAAAACCAGTCAAACATGTTGCATCTAAGGCCTAACAAACACCTCTGGCTCCAGAGGATGTTATGAAGGATGAACAATAACAGTAGCCATGAGAGAGAGAGAGAGAGAGAGAGAGAGAGAGAGAGAGAGAGAGAGAGTCTCAGGATCTCTTTTCAGAGATATAATATATATAGGCCCTCAGCCTCTTCTACATTTCTAACATACGATTATCTTAACAACTGTACTGGAAACAAACCAGTCTCACCATTCCTGAGTTACAATCTGATCAGATTTACCTGTAGTTCATTCATTCTGCTAGTGTATCCTTGGAAGCTCACCCTTTAATGTTTAATCATCCTTTAATTATTACATGTTACAGAACATGTCCAGGATGTACCATCAGAATAGATTCAAAAGCCTGGAGGAACACCACAGATTAATGTTCTTCAGTGTCTGTGAGGCAGTTAGTTAGATTAAGAGCCATGTCAGTAACCCAGCATGGTAACAAAGAGCCAGGATGGAGCCCATGCATGATGGAGTGGGTGGACAGGGTGGAGAAAATATAGCAAACATCATTCATTCATCATCAGTAACCAATTTATACCTGTCAGGGTCATGAGGGCGACCCTGAAAATTCAGAGAAGGTGATGAGAACGCTGAGAGTTTAAGGTGGTGCACAAACTGCACTTGCAGCATGATGGTGTTTTGTAAAAAAAACTGAATTTTGTAAATGTCTCTTTAGCAATCAGTTTTGTGGATAAAGCCGTCTTTTTGATAGCTGAGGGGCTTCCACAAGGTATCCTAGGTTTAGATTGATCTGTGTGGCTGTCATGTCAGCAACAAATCAGCGACAAAAGTCATTTCAGGAAAAGGCAGATCTTTTGACATCATCTGAAGATGGAAAGTGACTCAGCTGTTTGGACATCTAGAGGAAGTTCATTCCACCACCTCGGTGGCAGAACAGAGAAGAGTCTTGAAGCAGACTTTATTTGGTACCTGAGCTATGGTGCGGCCAGTCGAGCAGTGCTAGAAGATCAGATGGAGTATGGTGCAGTGCAGGTTATAATAAAGGCCTATTTTTGGTTTTGTAGAGAAGGAATAAGTAACAACAACCATCTCCACCACCTGACCCCTGACTTGTCTTTTTGTTAGTTTTTGTAGCATTTTGTTCTGTTTGTTCTGCTTTTGGTCCAAATCCTAATTTCACTTCTTCTACTTTAAAATGTATGTAATTAATAATAAAAAATAAATAAATGTCATCATTTTAAGTGCATGAGCTCAGTATGACACAGAAAATTAACTCATTAGATCTCAGAAGTTTGAAGTGGCCATCCAATTTGGACTGACAATATCCTAGATAAATATTAGATAAATACTGGTCTTTATTAGCATTTACATGGAGGAACTGTATGGTTAAGGCTACATTACATGGCAGACTACAGCAGTAGCATATAGAAAGGAAAAGATAATATAAAGATAATTCAATCAGCAGTAAAATGTATATCAAAGACATTTAAAAGCATGGGACACTCCTCCTGACCAGTTGCTGATATTCAAGAACTTCTTATAAGTTAAGAGCAGAAGGGAATGGACTAATCAAATGTGCTATCACAGCTTGGTGCTAAATAAAGTTTTTACCTGCAGGAGGAGAGGCAGCATGTGACTGAGTGGTTTTGCAGTAATCCAAATCCAACAACATGTTTATTAAAGTCATTATTTATTGGGCTCCAATGGAGAGGATTTAGCACACAGACGAGTTCTGGCTAAAGTGCAAAAAAGTGAAGAAAAAAAAGACTTAAACACATACAAGTATATATGCATACAAGCAAGAAAAACTGGAAACGTTCATTTTGTCATAAAGGAGATTTCCCATAATATGGAAAATTCTATTCCCTTTACAGAGGCAGCTTAAGTGGTTAAGACTCTGGGTTGTTGATTAGAAGATCAGGGTTCAAGCCCCAGCAATGCCAAGCTGCCACTGTTGGGCCTCTGAGCAAGGCCCTTAACCCTCCCTGCTGTATCATGGCTGACCCTGTGTTGTAAAGTATATGTGTCAAAAGGAGAGAGACATCAACTCAGCTACAACTGTCTATTTTCTACTATTGTTTCAAAACAAAAGATTGACTCCATATTACAGCGTCTTAGAAAAGAGAAAAGAAAAAGCTAAGATGATGGGCAGCAGAGATTCTTTTCAGAAAGGTGCTCATGCTCCCAGTATGTACTAGAACTACCAGCATCAGTGAAGTTCAGATTTTCTTTATTCTTATTAATATATATCTTCCTCAGTTTGCTAAATTGTGAAATAAAATTTTAACAGAGCGTTTGTAGCTGTAGATAAGCTTGTCCAGTCTCACATTTACCATTAACAATAACTAATGAAAAATGTTTGTACTGTTCTGATGTACCATTATCAGGGGATTTAATGGGAATTCTATCTTAGGGTTCATTAAGTTACCAACTTTGTCACAAATGTTTCTAAACAGTCCTAAGGATGAACAGAATGAGAAGAAATACTATGAGAAGAATGAGAAGAATAAAAACAGATGGAAACTGCCACATTTGATGGATTTGAACCCATAATTTCCTAATCACAAAGCAAATGCTTTATTACTGCACCATTTGGGATATTAATAAATAATGTGTAAAAAAAAAAATAAAAGGCTCTTTCACTGAACTGGTGTTGGCTAAAGGGCTGCACAGTAAAATCCAATCTCCAAAATTCCCCAAGTTCAATTTTGAATGCTTGAAAAAATATATTCTTAATGTACACTTTCCAAGATTTTGTACACCTTGTTAAACATCTCATTCCAGACTTATACACTGTTTTCCTGTTATAATGAGCTCCACTCTTCTGGAAGATGTTTCACTAGATGTTGTGTGGATTTGTTATCATTCAGCTACAAAAGCATTAGTGAGATCAGACACTGATGTTGTAAGAGTGAGGAGGTCGGGGGTTTAGTCTGTGTTCATCCCAAAGGTGTTCAGTGGGGTTGATTCAGTGTCAGGGCTCTGTGCAGGACACTCGAGTTCGTCTACCCCAACCTCCACAACATGTCTTCATGGAGCTGCTTTGTGCAGAGGGGCATCACTATGCTGGAACAGGGTTTGAGTCTCTTAGTTCCAGTAATAATAATAATAATAATTATAATAATAATGAATAATAATAGAATTTATACTGACAATTCTATTGAAACTCAAATAGCGACAAATGTGAAAGTCCAAGAAGGAAAAGTAGACAGACACAAGACTATTTTTATTTCCACGTGATCTCATTGCTGTCTTGGAGAAACTATAGAGACAATAAGATATCTCTTTTTAGACTTTTTTATGTTAGTTTATTATTTTGTCTATTTATATTCTCGTGTCATGGTTTAATGATGTTATTGAGCCTATTTTTTTAATAAAGCTTACCCGTGTTATGCTGTCTGCCAGCGTAACACACAGGTAATATTTATTCAAAAAATAGGCTCAATAACATCATTAATCTAGCCATGGGGGTCACAGTCCAGTGACTTCTGTGCCGGTCCCAAGCCAAGATAAATAGAGAGGGTTGCGTCAGGAAGGGCATCCGGCGTAAAACATTGCCAAATTTAACCATGCGAATCATCAGTACGAATTTCATACCAGATCGGTCGAGGCCCGGGTTAATAACGACCGCCATCGGCGCTGTTGACCCACAGGGCGCCGGTGAAAATTGGACTACTGTTGGTCGAAGAAGTAGAGGAGGGAGGAGAGTGCACAGACAGAGAGAGAAGAGGAAAGGTAAGAGTGTAGGACTGAGAATAGGAACTCTGAATGTTGGTACTATGACAGGGAAAGGTAAAGAGCTGGCTGATATGATGGAGAGAAGGAAGGTGGATATACTGTGTGTACAGGAGACCAGGTGGAAGGGTAGCAAGGCTCGTAGTATAGGAGCAGGATTCAAGCTGTTTTATTATGGTGTGGATAGTAAGCGAAATGGGGTAGGTGTGGTCCTGAAGGAGGAGTTTGTGAGGAATGTTCTGGAGGTGAAGAGAGTGTCAGACAGGGTGATGAGTCTGAAGTTAGAGATTGAAGGGGTGATGTTGAATGTTGTTAGTAGTTATGCCCTACAGGTAGGTTGTGAGTTAGAGGAGAAAGTGAGATTCTGGAGTGAATTAGATGAGGTGATGGAGAGTATTCCCACGGGTGAGAGAGTGGTGATAGGAGCAGATTTTAATGGACATGTTGGTGAGGGGAACAGAGGTGATGAGGAGGTGATGGGCAAGTTTGGAGTTAAGGAAAGGAACCTAGAAGGACAGATGGTAGTGGACTTTGCTAAGAGGATGGACATGGCTGTGGTTAACACTTATTTTCAGAAGAGGGAGGAACATAGAGTGACTTACAAGAGTGGAGATAGGAGAACACAGGTAAACTACATCCTATGTAGAAGAGGAGAAGAAGGTACAGGAGTTTAAGTACTTGGGGTCAACAGTCCAGAGTAATGGAGAGTGTGGGAAAGAGCTAAAGAAGCGAGTGCAGGCAGGTTGGAATGGGTGGAGAAAGGTGTCGGGAGTTCTGTGTGATAGGAAAATATCAGCAAGAATCAAAGGGAAGGTGTACAGGACAGTGGTGAGACCGGCCATGCTGTAAGGTTTAGAGACAGTGTCACTGAGGAAGAGACAGGAGTCAGAGCTAGAGGTAGCAGAGCTGAAGATGTTGAGGTTCTTTTTGGGAGTGACAAGGTTGGATAGGATTAGGAACGAGTACATAAGAAGGACAGCTCATGTTGGACACTTGGGGGACAAAGTTAGGGAGGCCAGATTAAGATGGTTTAGACATGTTCAGAGGAGGGAGAGTGAGTATATTGGTAGGAGAATGTTGGGCATGGAGCTGCCAGACAGGAGGCAAAGAGGAAGGCCAAAGAGGAGGTATATGGATGGAATTAATGAGGATATGAAGCTAGTGGGTGTTCATGTTGAGGATGCAGAAGATAGGGATAGGTGGAGAGAGATGATTCACTGTGGCGACCCCTGAAGGGAAAAGCCGAAAGAATTAGAAGGCTCAATAACATCATTAATATATATATTTAAACATTTTTATATATGTATATTCATTGTCTACTGCTTATCCGATCTATTCTTGGGGAGTCTGTGCTTATCTCAGGCGTCAATGCAGGATACACCCTGGATGGAGTGCCACCCCATTGCAGGGCACACACACAATGGACTTCAGACAATTTAGAGATGCCAATCAACCTACAACGCATGTCTTTGGACCAGAGGAGGAAACCCCTGAGGCACGGGGAGAACATGCAAACTCCACACTCACGGCGGAGTTGGGAATCAAACCCCCAACCCTGGATTTGTGAGGCAAACGTGATAACCATCAAGCCACCATTTCCTAGTAGTTTTCCAATCTTTTCCACATTAAGTGTGCTATAAGGTTGTCATGTACCAACCTAATCCTGAACACCAGAGGGAGCCTTCTCCAGAGTTTTGAACTCACTTCCTGGTTTCCACCCGGAGATAAAAGCGGAGCGCACATGGTGTGCTTCGCGAAGTATCGTTTCCTTTGAATACATACCAAGATCATGTAGAGGCGCTTCAGCTCGCAAACCAACAGCTCCAGGCCGCGTCTCCTCCCCCCACATCTGCCGCGACCCCCGCTGTGCCGGTACCAGCACCATGTGGAGAATCTCCTCGGATGGCACTCCCAGAGAAATTCGATTGATCCGCGGACCGTTGTCGCGGTTTTCTTCGGCAGTGCGATAACTTCTTCGCTCATCAGCCGGAACTCTATGGAGCTGATCGAACCAGGTGTGCATTTATGTAATCTTTGCTAACTGGTAAAACTCATGACTGGGCCTCACCAGTGTGGGATAGTGACCCGCAGGTAAAATCCTCGGCCAACTACTTTGCCAGTTTAATGCGGGAGGTCTTTGACTACCCAGAGGGAGGAAGGGACATGTCTGTACAGCTCCTTGAACTATGCCAAGGCACCGAATCAGCTGCAGAGTATGCTATAAAGTTTCGTACCTTAGCTGCTCAGTTGGGGAATGAACCCTCCCTACTTGCCATCCAGCCAGGTCTCTTTCTTCTTTGTGGGGAAAAAGGACGGTGGACTGCGCCCGTGTATCGACTATTGGGGCCTCAACGCACTCACTATCTGATACCCATATCCATTGCCTCTAGTTCCAGTGGCCCTAGAGCAATTAAGAGGGGGCAAAATCTTTACCAAGCTGGATTTAAGGAGTGCATATAACCTGATCAGGATCAAGGAGAGTGACGAATGGAAAACGGCTTTTCACACCGCCAGTGTGACATTACTAGTACTTAGTTATGCCTTATGGACTAACAAATGCCCCAGCTGTTTTCCAGTCACTTATTAATGAGATATTTAGAGATTCGCTCAACCGATATGTTATAACCTACATAGATGACATACTGATCTACTCAGATTTGGTAGAGAATCACGTGGACCATGTTCGTACAGTGCTCCAGCATCTCCTGCAGAATCACCTGTATGTTAAACTCGAGAAATGTGAGTCCCATCAGACCACCATCACCTTCCTGGGATATGTTCTTTCACCTGCAGGAGTTGAAATGGACCAAGCCAAGTTATGAGCCGTCTCGGAATGGCCAGAGCCCACCACAATCAAGGAACTTCAACGTTTCTTGGGGTTCCCCAATTTTTACTGTCGCTACATTAGGAATTATAGCACCACTGTTAGCCCACTCAGTTTGTTGTTGAAGAACAAACCCAAGAGACTCTCATGGACCGAACAGGCGAGAGAGGCTTTTAACCAACTCAAGCTAAGTTTCACCACGGCCCCCATTCTCCGACACCCCGATCCAGACCTCCCTTTCGTGGTCGAAGTAGATGCTTCGACCTGTGGTATAGGAGCAGTCTTGTCCCAGTGGCACGGGAACCCAGGGAAGCTACACCCTTGTGCACATTACTCCAGGAAACTAACAGCAACTGAGGTTAACTATGATGTTGGTAACCGGGAGCTACTTTCCATGAAAGTAGCACTTGAAGAGTGGCAACACTCTCCAGACAGTTGGATACTAGGAATCAAGTTATGCCTCCTGAGCCCATCATACCACCGTTCATTATTCTAGCTCCTATTCAATGGGACCTGGTGAAGGAGATCCGACAAGCACATACTGAAGATCCGCCGCCAGCTACATGTCCAGCCTCGAAGCTCTATGTCCCTGTCATGCTACATCAACGGGTCATGCAGTGGACCTATAAATCACTTAGTTCGGGCCATCCTGGAATTTTCCGTACTGGCCAACTCTTAAGACAGTGATTCTGGTGGCCCTCGCTGTCAAACGATATCGAGGAGTATGTTAAATCTTGTGGTATTTGTGCGCAATCTCGCACCAGTCACCAGCTGCCGGAGGGATTGTTGCTACCCCTACCGATTCCCCGACGTCCCACATTTCGGTCGACTTCATTACCGACCTTCTGGAGTCTGAGGGCTTTACCACCATCCTGGTGATCATCGACCGTTTCTCCAAGGCCTGCAAACTTATTCCTCTAAGGGGCCTACCCACCTCTATGGAGAGCCACGGCACTGTTTCACCATGTATTCAGGAATTTTGGGCTACCTGAGGACATTGTGTCTGATCATGGGACGCAGTTCACGTCACAGGTCTGGTTTCTCCCCTGGGCAGAATATGCCCAAAATTCCTTGATGCACTCTTCCACCAACCTCACACCCTTCAAGTGTGTTCTGGGATATCAGCCGCCCCTCTTACTGTGGTCCGATGAGCCATCGGATATTCCCGCGGTAGATGAGTGGTAATTTGGGAGCGGGCACACGTGCATCTACAGAGGGCAGTGCTGAGACAGAGTCTTCAGGCCAATTGGCCAATTTTGAACTCACTTCCAGGTTTACACCCGGGGATAAAAGTGGAGCACACATGGTGTGCTTCGCGAAGTATCATTTCCTTTGAGTACATACCAAGCCTTTTCTGAACTGTTTGTCAGTCTTATAGTGTTTGACCATTTTTGCCTCAGTCTCGTGTTTTTGGATTAGTCTGCCGTCTGTTTGGATTACCTGGTTCTGACCCCTTTATGGTTTTTTGGTTTACCGATTTTTGGGCCTATTAAATCTGCAAATGGATTCTACCGCTTCTGCCTCTGGTGAATCACAACAAAGGTGCACAGGTGTGCTACAAAACCACATCAAGTTGCACTCCTGAGTCATGAAAAACAAACAAAAAACAATTAAATGCTGTAGCAAAAAAAAAAGTTCAATCTTATCAATTGGATCACAGATTATTTTTTCAATTGCACCATTTACATAAGGAGTTCTGACCATCTGGCTGCTGGTTGAGTATGAATTCATACTGTCCACAATGAATCTGTAGTATGATTTTTCTTTCGCAAATATACATTCAAATAGTTTGTAATAAATTCTTAGAATATAAGAATACATATATAAATATAAAATTATAGTTACATGTTTTAGGTATTTATTTTTCCCCACACACAGGACGAGACCCTGACAAGTGCTTCCTATAAGACCATCACTGTCCATACAACAAAATACAACAAAATAAAATATATTACATATCCTACACATATTTGGGAATTTTATTTAACAATCTTTAGTAAAGAGCTCACAAAAAGCTATTTAAAAAAACAAACAAACACACAAAAAAACATTTAACCCATAGCCACTAAGCTTGCCTAATTTGTCACAGTTCATTAATGTGGGTTTCTCTTTTATTGATTATTGAAACAAAACATTATTTTGATTAAATTTTCTGCTTGCTGCTGACTGAAAGCATGCAGTAAACTCCTGCTAATTTGCTGTATAGTGACCATAACAGTCAGAAATAAACATAGCAGCAAGACTGTAATATTATTATTATTATTATTATTATTATTATTATTATTATTATTATTCATAATATTAAGTGTGTTTCATCTCTTCAATAATTTAATGACAATTTAACATCCTGAAAGAGAATTATATCAACATCTGGTCAATTTTAAAGCTGTATTTCCAAGAAGGAAAGAAGAAACACCTTGGATGTCAAAAGCTCTCATTGTAATTAAAGGAATTGAAGGAAAAACATTGAAGAGAAATTTCTGAAAGCTTTCTATTGGAATTATAATGAAAATATGTCAATTCATGTGGTTCAGCTATAAAATATTGTAACATTGCTGCACCCGAGTAAAATGAGCTATAATTTGCACACCCATGAGTCTCCAATGGCTGCCTTGTTAATTGGATGTTTAATGCCTTTGTTTTATTAGTGTAAGTTTGTTGCTAATGAAGAGACATGTTCACTGGTTTTACTGGCACATCTGTTTGTTTTTGGGTGTGTTTTGCCTAATTGCCTAAAAATTGCCAGCCTATTTTTTTTCTTTATTGATCCAGTTCTTTGTGCTATAAGTGTGTTGGGAAACAAAATAGGAAGTGCACTGAAGCTTATTATTCTTGGTTAAGCTAATTTCCTTTTGGTGTCAGAAGTGGGAGCAATATTGACAGTGAGTAACATCTTCTTATAGACAGTGAACAAATGAACACCTTGGTGAAGCCCCTTGAGAACAACAAGCACAGGGATTCCCATTATTTTTGGACGAATGACCTCAAAATGGCATCGTCAATTACAAAATATAGCCAAAGTTTTGTGGTCACATGACCATCAAAATCATATGTGAGTCTTCCCCAAATTGTTGCTATAAAGTTGGAAGCACACAATTGAATAGAATGTCTTTGAGTGCTGTAGCTTTATAATTTCTTTTCACTGGACTAAGAGGCTCAAGATTGAGGTCCATGAAGAAATGGGCGACATCCTCAATGAAGCAGGATGGGGAGGTCAGTTACATGCCGTCAGCTTAAGCGTGACTTGTGAGGCGTTCACATTGGACTCTGGCTCAGTCGAGCATCTGTTAATCAAGCAACACTACATGGTGACATAAATCATTAAATTTGGGATCCCCTGGACTAGAAGGACTGTAGAGGGACAGTGGAGATGGTCTCACCAATACTGACTCTGAGAACTTGCCATAGATAATAAAACTGCTGCCAAACTTTAGCTGAGTCTGTCAAAATGGGTTTTTTTTAAAGTAGCCTTTAATTTAAGTAACCTTTATTTGTCATATACATTACAAAGTGAAATTCTTTGTTCGCATATCCCATCCTTGGAGGGTCACGGGGTCAGCCATGATGCAGTGCCCCTGGAGCAGGTTGAGGGCCTTGCTTAAAGGCCCAACGGTGGCAGCTTGGCGGTGCTGGGGTTGGAATCCAGATCTTTCATTCAACAACCCAGATGTTTTTAATACAAAAATCTGGGTTGTTTCTGGGTTGTTTGTCGTTTTTCACTTGCGTGTGTTCTCTGTTCTTGAGTTTTTACAGTGATTCCTGCTCAAGCTTCCTCCACAGCGACACCACAAGATCTAAAAATGTTAACGGTTTTTAACTTCTGTGACATTTAGATAAACAGGATATCCTCTCACACTCATACTGAGTGAAATCTATGTCAATACCTTGCACTGATTAGCTTGCATGTGGTTGATTGGGCAGGAGGAGGTTAGCAATTACCTGCAATCATATTCAAGCCCTGCAATCATCATTCTTCAGTTTTTCTAAATATGTTTTTAATTTTTATTTTTTTTATGCTTAAATATGAAAACTTTTTTAAAGCTCTTATATCAGTTCTGGATCAATTTAAATGCTTTGCTTTCCTAAAGGCAATTAAGTTATACTGAGCAGGTAAATTTACTCTGCCATTTTAAGGTAACCTGTTACTCATGCTTGTGATTTGTATAATGCGCAAGAACAATGTGGCTGAGTTGAGGAAGTTCAATTCAATTCAATTTTATTTGTATAGCGCGTTTAACAATGGACATTGTCTCAAAGCAGCTTTATAGAACATAAGAAACTTAGTACAAAAATCCAAGATTAATGTTAGAATAATCATCCCTAGTGAGCAAGCCTGAGGCGAGTGTGGCAAGGAAATTCTCCCTTAAATGGTATGAGGAAGAAACCTTGAGAGGAAGCAGACTCAAAAGTGAGCCAATCCTCATTTGGGTGACACTGGAGAGTGTGTTTGTAAATTATTATAAACACCAGAAAGTGTGATTATGAATAATCATCAGTCATAAACAGTCAGTGGAAGTTGTGAACAGTCAATTGGAATTGTGATATTTGCTCTCACATTGTGGACCAGGTTCAGTAAGGAGATGTATATATCAGCATCTATGGCCAAAAAAAGTTCCCTGTTGGGCCACTAGGGGGCTTCTAGCAGGGGTTTTGTTTCTCTGTGCCATGTGTGTTTTGTGTTGATATTTTAGCCCCGCCTGTTCCCGCCTCTGTTCACCTGTCCCTTGTGTTCCTTTGATTATTACCCCTATTTATATTGGTTGTCATGCCTGTGTTTGTTGCTAGTCCTTGTTGTTATTGTGAGTCTTTGTTCTGTGTTTGCCTCACTTCTCGTCGGCGGAGGATGTTCCCTACCTGATTTGTTTCGCCAGTGCTCACTTTGCTTCTGTTCCTGTGGGGGACGTCGATCCACTTCCTTTCTTCTGTGGAGGACGCCGCCTCACTACTTGTCGGCGGAGGATTTTACTGGCCGCACCTGTTTCTTTGGGATATTTTTTTTCTCCCATGGACCTTTTCCTGCTCCTGTGGGCATGCAGCCTGGTTTCGGGCTCTGGTGGGAGGATGTTTCCCTCCATCCCTCCCTTTGGGGTTTTTTTCTGCCCCAGCTGGGCTCAGGTCATCGCTCGGCTCTTCTGCTCTGCGGTGGACGTCGTTTGGGACCCTTTGGCCTTGCCGTCGTGCTCCTCGCTCCCCCCACTTGCCTCGCCGTGCTCCTCGCTCCCCCCACTTGCCTCGCCGTGCTCCTCGCTCCCCCACTTGCCTCGCCGTGCTCCTCGTTCCCCCACTTGCCTCGCCGTGCTCCTCACTCCTTCCTGGTTCTCACCAGACCCACAGCCATTCCAGACTTTCAGGAATGGGTACGAGTTGGTGCATCAGGAGCCACGCCTTTGGGGGGGGGGAGCAGTGGGTGGTACTGTCATGGTTGGCAAAGTTCCCTGTTGGGCCACTAGGGGGCTTCTAGCAGGGGTTTTGTTTCTCTGTGCCATGTGTGTTTTGTGTTGACATTTTATCCCTGCCTGTTCCCGCCTCTGTTCAGCTGTCCCTTGTGTTCCTTTGATTATTATCCCTATTTCTATTGGTTGTCGTGCCTGTGTTTGTTGCTAGTCCTTGTTGTTATTGTGAGTCTTTTGTTCTGTATTTGGTTTTCTTCCCCTGTGTATGAGTGTTCCTATTTTGAATAAACCCCTGTTTTGATGTCTATCCCTGCATATGGGTCTGCTCCGTCTCGCCTGGTACCACCAGTACGTGACAATATGCTGATAAATACATGTTTTCTTCTTTGACTTTTCTTTGGTAACAAGTTAACATTGGTGCACTGCAAGTGGACCCTCATAACCTTCATCATGACACATTAAAGTTCAATAAAACTAAATGCTGGCATGGGTCTTGATGAAGTGACCAAACTTGGGGAAAACCAAGTGCTTATGTTTTATTTATGCAGACTACAGATCCTGTCTTAAGTGTATCTTCTCTCAGCTAAATTCTACCTTCATCCTAAAAACAATGGTCTCTGCAGCTTCCATGCAGGTACAAAATGATTTTCCTGCTGAGGATGCAGTGTGGATTTAAGAAATCTTGGCATACTCACACAGATTCATAGCATAAACATGATTAGGTTTCATTGTTAAGTTAATACAATAAAAAATATTGCAATCACAAGCCCACAAAGAAACACAGACTGCAACAACAAGGTTAAAGATTTCCTTCACAACATAAGAATTTTGAATACATTTATTAGAAAATTGACATTGATTTCTTCTGTTAAGCACAAGTAAATGCTTATGTTTATACCTCTATGAAGCTGATTTACCACAACAATCTTACCAATCAAATTATCATCAGTGTCAAGTGTTCATCTATTCTAAATTATGTGGCAGGCCTTGGAGAACACCACACCACCGTGGAAGGAATGTCTCTGAGGAGTCAAACTAATTATGAAGTTTCTGATAAATCGTGTGGCACCAACAACCATGCAGATTCTGTAAAAGCCCAGCATGGGATCGCCTGCTTGTGTTGGATTCCCATAAGCTTTCATATTACTAGCCTGAGCAGGATGGCAAACTGAAATGGGTTTCTCTGACAACTTCAGCAATCACTTCAGGAAAAAGAGTGGAAGAATTGCATGATCTGGAGATAAGTTCACCTTTCCAAGGACCACAGCCCTGGTTGCAACTTGAACATAAATGTACAAAAACTCATAGTATGAATTGTAATTCATTTGATTCATGAGCCTTTCTTAATCCAGGTCCAAGATGGTAAACAAACACTGTGTGCCTTCCTTAAAGCTCCTTATTTGTTTTTATCTGATACACATATTCATGTGTATACCTTTTAGCCTGTGTGCACTCTTATCAGATATTGACATGCCCTCCTCAATTAGTGCATCACTTTGAATTTGTAGAATTTCAATACTGTGGCCTAAAATGTAAAACAATGAGCACACATATATTTATTATCTGTTCTACTCAGTACTCTGTAATTGAATATAAAGTGGACAATATGCAGGATTTTGTTATGTACCTGCACAAGTTTAGCATAGTGTATGGGTTGCATTTTGATAAAAGTTAACCAATAAACACTTGATTAATAATTATGCAAGCTGAATTGAATAGATCGATCATTAGCCCACAAGGTGTGTGACGTGGAGGAATAACTTTCTCAAATCTGGATAAAAAAACTGAAAACGTGCAATGAACACTAACCACACATAGAAAAAATTCACCATGCATACATCAGTGACCAACTGTTCATCTGCCATGGAGGACAGACGTGAGAGTCTCAGCAGTCCAGCTGGGTGGTGGACGCCAGAGCAGCCTGTAGACTGTCTGGATTTCAATTTCACAAACCTTTTGCTTTTAGTTTATTTGTGTCATATTGATATTGTAGTTTAAATCCAGATTCATGATAAAAAGATAAATGATAGTTAAGTCTGCTAACCAGTCGAATACTCCACCACTGAATAAAACGGCTTCATAATTAGTGTTTATAAAATAAACATTTCTTTTATTCATAAAAACTTTATGATTATGGCTGTCACGTTTTCCGGTCTTCAGAGCATGAAGAAACAGACCCAGCGTGAAGATAGACAGCAGACAGGGGTTTATTGAACTTAAAACAAACAAACATGAACACGAGACCGATACCACACGTAGACACTACACAAAGACGTAATAATGACGACGACCAGCCCCGAACCCTGGCAAAAGGCCGCTATAAATACATAACATAATCAGGACTAACATTAGGGACAGGTGAACAGCAATCAGGAAACAATAGGAAAAGGCGGGGCTAAAGAAAAACACATGACGTAAACAATGACATAACATGACATGACACAACCCCTGCTGGGAACCCCCCCTAGTGGCCCAACACAGGGCCGACCTCCTGTAACATCTACTCCCTCTCAAAGGCGCGGCTCCCGACGCGGCAAAACATAACCCTCCCCGTCAGTCTGGGCAGTCGAACCCGAACAGGAACGAGGAGCATAGCGTGGCAGGTAGGGGGGAGCGAGAAGCATGGCGAGGCAAATGGGGGGGGGGGGGGGGCGAAGACGAGGCAAATGGGGGAAGCGAGGAACAAAGGCGAGGCGGGGGGGGGCGAAGATCAAGGCGAGGCAAGTGGGGGAGCGAGAAGCAGGAGCAAGACAGGCACCGAGCGATGACCACAGCCGAGCAGCAGAGCCGAGCGACATCATGCTGAGCCGCAGGGCCGAGCGACGTCCACTGCCGAGTCGCAGCGCCAAGCGACGTCCACCGCCGAGCCATGACGCCGAGCGATGTCCAACGACGAACGACGGTGCCGAGTGACGATCCCTGTCCCGCCGAAGCTGGAAACTCCCCAAGGGGCGGGCGGGTGGGAGACAGCTACATCCACATGATCCCCCTCGCCACCCCAGAATGACGCAGAATCCCTCGCAGAAACCAGAACCAAAAAGAAAAAACCCAACCCAACAGAAACCGAAGACCAAGTCCAAAAAAAAACCTGACTTGAAACCCCCTCCACTATCTATGAATGAGGCGGCGTCTCCCACGGAAATCCACATCGTGGGACGACGCCCCTCACGGGAACCTGGGCGGAGCCGGGGCCGAACCAACAAAAAAAAATCCCCCAAAAATCTAAAAATTTCTAGCCGGAACCCTCCTCCGTTTTCCACGAGTGAGGCCACACCTCCCACGGAAATCTTCATTGTGGGACGACGTTCCTCACGAGGACATAAACGGGGCATGGGCCGGAATCAACAAAAAACCCAAAAAATCCCAAAATCCAGGCCGGAGCATGATCCACAACCCGGCAAAACATTATGACCGGAAAAAACTCCTCGCTCACCATCGCACTGGGTCTGTTCGGTGAAGGCTGGTCGTTCTGTCACGTTTTCCGGTCTTCAGAGCATGAAGAAACAGACCCAGCGCGGAGATAGACAGCAGACAGGGGTTTATTGAACTTAAAACAAACAAACATGAACACGAGACCGACACCACATGTAGACGCTAAACAAAGACGTAATAATGATGACGACCAGCCCCGAACCCTGGCAAAAGGCCGCTATAAATACATAACATAATCAGGACTAACATTAGGGACAGGTGAACAGCAATCAGGAAACAATAGGAAAAGGCGGGGCTAAAACAAAACACATGACGTAAACAATGACATAACATGACATGACACAACCCCTGCTGGAAACCCCCCCTAGTGGCCCAACACAGGGCCTACCTCCCGTAACAATGGCACTAACATCTCCTCCACTAAACATGCTGCAACAACCAAAGTGCCATTCAAAGCACAATGCTGCGGATGTTCATACTTTATTTATTCATTTAGTTAGTTAGTTTATACAGACATCTGTACTTTCTAATGTCTGGTGCTGAATGTCATTCGAAGTAACTATATAAGCTAATGATCTCACCAGAGGACTGCACACTAAATGCACAATTAAAAAACATATTGTACTTGAATTTTAATATCTAACTACTCCAGTATAACAAAAAAATAAACTCATTACACAAGATTAACCCAAATCCACCCCATCCTACTAGATACAAACACACATATGCGAGACTCACATTCCCACAGCTCACTGCATATACATTTTTTTTGTATCTTTGTTTGCATATTATCTGCATACAGCCATTCTATCTGTTTCTTCACTCTGATTCAGCTCCTTGTTTGGAGTTTGTTTGTGTGTTAAAATAAAGAATCCTAACCTATCAGCATCTCCGCCACCTGACAGAATTAAGAAATAGGTCCAAGAGTTAACCCAAGAGTGTAAACCACTTCAACTGAAGTATAAAACATTTTATATAAAACCAACCAAATTAAAAATAGCATATATATAAGGGGAATCTCTACAGTATTCATCTGTGCTTTACATGCTCAAGGAAAGGGCCAGAAATGTTAAAAAGCATATGAAAGCAGTAGCATTAGTAAAAATATCTTCTTTCCAGTTGAGAGGAAAGAATCATCTCATTGAGCCAGCAGTGAAAGTTAAGAGAAGCTATAGACTGTTTCATCTGTTCTGAATAATCAACTTGACTACAAGCATGACCAACATTAAGGACAATTGCTGGACATATGAGAAAGACAGTGTGGCAGTGAAGAAGCCAAGAAGGGCAAATTCGGATTAGGATTAATTACAAACTTCAATTTTATATCTATTTAACTGAAACTGAAAACATGTCCAACTGAATCAAATACAAAAATGAAACCATTTTTAGTCAAGAAATAGAGATGTAAAAATAACTCCAGGTTATTATCATTCAAAACTCCACGTTTAACCCCTGCTCAGTGTACAGCGTGAAACGATGTGGTGTTTGGATGTTACTGCTGGATGCATAGCAACAGACAACCAATCACAATCTAAGCACCGTGTACAGCATACCACGTGAAAAACAGAATGTAGCAACACAAAACAAAAACGACCCTAAACATCACAGAAGTGCGGGGCATAGCAGAGAGGAAATAGATGAAGTTGAAGCTCCAAAAACAAACACATAAAAAGATCAGAAAGCAGAAAGATTAATACCTGCTCAGGCACAGGATGGCTGCTTGTAATTTATTATTCACTGATGTTGAAGCATGAATTTAAATTGTATGACACAGCAAATATGCAAATAATATTGTTGAGCCAGGGTTTAGGGACACACAATGTGAAATTGTTATTGTTAAACCTAGGTAAAGCATGAGCAGTGTGAAATGTGAAACAAGATAACACAGGATTCTGTTTACGTGGAGCTTAACTCTGGATTAAAAGCCCTAAAGTTATCTGCACCAACACCAGGCCTTTCCGGATAAGACTGGACACCTCTGAACTATAAACTTATATTAAGTCTTGCTAAGACAAGTTAAATTCCTTTCTTGGCCATACAAAGTATTCATAAGACGTTGAGTCGCTTCAGCGTTTTTGAATAGACAGAATATTCTGGCACATCCAGAAATGTTCCATAAGTCCTTAATTAAATGAATGTTTTGCCAAAGCTTGTCCCAGCAAGCCAGTGCGTGAGGAGAGAGCCAAACTAAGATGGGCACTATGGCCCAGATATCAATGCATATCATTACTGGCACGTTTAACAGAAAGCTCATGCTGCCTAGAGATTGCTTCTCACCACCACCAACAGCACACCACAACATAATCCCCACAAAGAGAGAGAAAGAGATAAATATTTAGGTTGCATATTAGCAGCAGCCACTCTTCTGGAAAGACAGAAGGAAGGAAGGAACTGACACAATGAATTTTAGCAGCAAGGTAGACAAATGAGTGTGAGATGAAAGAACGAAGTCACTGGAGCCTCGTGTTCGCTCTCCCAAGAAGCCATGCAAAGAGCAAAACAATCAAAATATGCAAATATATAGCAGAGCATGCAAACAAAAGAATAAATCATCTAGAAGAATGGGAGAAAAGATAGAATTAATCTCGATAAATGTTTTTTAAAGAGGAACACCTTCGAAAATGCTTCAGGAATATCCTTTTCTCACATATCGGAGTGGAAATGGAGAAGGAATTGAGGTTTGATGGTCTTGGAATGAAGTGTTTTATGGATGTAATTTCTCTTGGTGCAGCTTGGCATGTTCTGCATTTAGAGTATTTATAGCTCTATGTTAGATGGATTGGTCCTCTACAGTTTTCTGTGTTTTGGGTTTTTCTTTGTGTCTGGGCTATTTTGACAGAGTGAGATTTATGTAACAGCCAGAAAGAAAGAGAGCAAAAGAGAGAGAGAGAGAGAGAGAGAGAGAGAGAGAGAGAGAGAGAGAGAGAGAGAGAGATCATGTTAAACGATATAGATAGGCTACAGACGAGACTGAAGCTTCAACGTGAGTGAGAAATTGCTCCTAGACACAGCACTCAAGGAAAAGAAACATTATGGGAAATACTTTATGAGTGGTGTTCACATGATTGGCCCATTCCCCAAGGATTTCTGACTAATCCCGTCCAATCAGGCAGAAAGTTGGATCGCCCATTGAATTAATTAACACAATAAAAGCGTTACGCCGTATGAGAGTCGAAAACGACTCCACTCCTGCGACTTGCCTGTCATGAGCTCTATACTCTGCCGGTTTTGCTAAACTAAGTTGTTATGAAAACTCTTCAAATGGGTCTAAAAGAGATTTTACTTAATTCCTACCTATAAAATGTTTTAGCCTCACAGCTCGGCAGATAATTAGAAAATATCTGAGCTATGAATAAAGTAAGGCGATATTCTGTATAAATGACATACTGCATGACAGTATATTCAGTAAAGCATGGGGTTTTCAGTATTTAATAAATTAAATTATAAAATGAACATTTTGTAAGAATACAGCAGACAATAAACTCCACAATATCACTAATGAACCTAGAGGATCTGAAAGCATAATTTTAATATACTGCTTTTTAATTTACATCATGTTTTCCAATAACACAGTAGTTCATAATATCCATTAGGCACTGCAACTGCATTCACATGTGACATGCCCCAACTCGTATTTAAAAAATACAACACATATTATTGCAGAATTTCCTAAGAAAACATAAGAAGAAACATACTGGTCACAGAAAGATATTTGCTTGGAGATTTTCAGTTTGCATCTGCTGGAAAATATTATTTCTTTTCACTCATCTGTCCTTCATGAGAACTGCATCCTTGTTCTTTATATCTGGCTTACTAGTTAGCTACATGTGACATGTGACATGTGAGAGTTATAAGATTCCTAAAATGTGTTACATTTTACAAGCAGTAAAGTAATTATTTATTTAGTAATTACACCCTTTACAAGTACTTCCTTCATCCTCTACAGCGAGTTCGTAGAATATGCATCAAACTGGTTACAGCTCATGAGACAGACTTCATCAGAATCTTGAACTCTAATCAGCAGATGTGTAACAATACCTCATGATACAATGCATTACAATGGATTGTGGATTCTGGAAATGTGCTATTCAGCATTCTGTTAAATCCAAGGCAAATATATAGGAAGCACACAGGTCACATGAAAAGATCCTGTCTGAATTCACTTAATAAATCTGCATGTATCAAGTTCAGTAATTCATTATACATTATAAGGTTACACAAGTTTGAGATAACAGTTAAAAAGAGCTCTTCAGTAGCTTTCAGACAACACCAAAGACAGTAGAAATCGGTCATTTTAGCCGACTTTGAAGTTTTATTTCAAATACACTTTTTCTCAATTACATTTTTTGTATTTAAAATGTATTTATTTGCTGAAACTGTGGTATATATTGTGTACAATATTGAACCTCTATTCAAAGCAAATTTTCTTTCTTTATTTAGAATACAACACAATTTATTGTCATTGTACAGCTGCACAACTAAATTATAGCTCTCATTTTTCTCTCTCAAATGTATTAATTTATTTATTTTCAAATTAAATTAGATAAAAAATCATTTCTGTCATAATTTTCTTTAGAATCAACTCAATTTACAGATTGTATTTCAGAGTAATAAACTTCAAACTTTCTCCATTCACCTGGACAGGAAAGTGCATGAACCTCTGAGTCTCACAAGCACTAGATAGAACATTACAGATGTGAGGCGAGGGGAACATTGTCCAAGTGTTTCTGATAATATCAGAGAGTTCAAAATACCCGTGCAACTTGATTGGCTCATCTGATATTTGTATTACAAATAATAAAAAAAACAGCACATTTTCCACCACTTAAGTAATTTAATGCTTCTATATTAAAATAAAGAACTCAAGTATTCAAGTATTCAAGTATAAGGATTTCAAGTATGACACAATCTTTGACCCCCCCTTTTACAATCTCATGGGGTTTGCCCCACAGTGTTCAGCCTTCTTGTTACAAAGGACCAGGCCTTCAAGAGGATCTCTCATACTGAATAGACAGTGATCAGTCATCATTGATTGAATCCATATGTTTTGGACAATGGAGTAAATTGACAAGTGGGGCGATCAACTGATTACTCCTTAGTGCTGAGTTGGATTAATTATTGTTATGGTAGCAGAAAGTGGTAGAGGAATGTATAAAGAAACATGCAAGCAGCTATATCGCAGTTTACAGCAGTTATGTTGTGGGAATATTATACACAGTCCCTAGTAATTTGCATCAGCTTGGCCCTTGTCAGCCATAACAAGAGATAAGAAAACAAGAAGAGAGAAATCCTCACAGCTGGTGACTTGGACAACAAACAGGAAAGCATTAACTAAAGGCAGCAATATCTGCACCAAAGGAATATACATCCAGCAAATAAAACAAAGACTAAAACTCTCTCATCGATATGTTAGGCTTATAATCACACACCAAGACATCAATTTAAAATGATGAAGAAATCATTGTGCAGCAAAACAAATGTGTGTAAGGATTACACAAAAATTGAGTCCTTTAAATGCCATTGGATTCCTGTCATTGATATAACAATGTTACACATCTGTTATAATTGCAGGTTTTATCAAGGTTTTTATTTTATGCAAGATATATTATGTCACATCTTGTTCCACCTTTAACGCTCATATGGCCGTCAGGTTTCAGCTGTTTGCCATTTTTATTAAAAGAAAAGGGATAGAACATTTTTATTTTCCACCTGAAACTCTATTACCTTGGCTTAATTTCTGTGAGGAACACACACACCCTTCACACACACTACACACTTTACATCCCTCAGAAGATCCTTGGGTCAATTTTACAATTTAAAGAGTAATAAATAGTTGAAAAGAGAAGTGAAGAACAGATCATAGTAAATATAAAATAAGACTTGAGTACTTGTGAGCTTTTATATCCAGAGAAGATAGCAGGTCACAAGGTCTTGAGCAGCTGCAGTCATGGGGAGAAGGAGGGGGCTACGGTTGCCCCAAATGCTCGTCCCAGACAGACAACACTTCTGGCCAGTGCCTTAAGTGTGAGTATTTAGTGCATTTACAGTATATGGGAGATGCCATTATCCAGAGTGATAAGGGCAACTGAGCATGTGATGGTTAAAGACCTTGCTCAAGGGCCCAGAAGTGGCAGCTTGGTCGTCCTGGGATTTGAACTCACAACCATCTGATCACTAATCTTAACCACTGTTGGTGAAAAGAGGAAGCTGCACCAGGACTGTGTACCAGCAAAGGTGTGAGGGGGCTCCGCCGGAGGCGGAAGTGACCGGATCCATTCGCCGAGCTGGCGAAAGGGGACGAGCAGAGACGAAGTCGGGGACAGGCAGAGAGTTCAGCAACGTGATGACAATAATCCACAGCGTATAATCCACAAGGAGAAAGCTAATACGGAAGTCGATAAACAGTCCTGGGTCGAAAAGCCAATAACAGAGATATCCTAGATAATCCTTTAGAAGAAACAGTAAACAGTCTTGGTCATACACGTAGAGTAATCCGAGAAACGCACGAGGCAAATGCTTGGTATTTTCCATGTGAAAAGATACTTCGCAAAGAGCAGGAAGTGCGCTCTGTATTTAAGCCCGGCACGCAACCCGGAAGTACTGTCAAAAGACGAGCGAGAGCTCCCTCTCGCAGGCAGCTCTCATCGTGACAGAGCCCCCCCCCCAGGTACACCTCCTGGGGTTCTACGCCGCGGGTGCCCCCTCGGATGCGGAGCAGGCTTGTTCAGGTGGTCGTGGTGGAAGTCCTTCATGAGGGAAGGATCCAGGATGTTGACGGCGTCCACCCACGAACGCTCCTCGACGCCATACCCCTCCCAGTCCACGAGGTACTGGAGCCGCGATCGAACCCGCCTGGAGTCCAGGAGAGCACGTATCCAGTATGCTGGGGACCCCTCAATGTCCAGAGGCAGTGGTGGCTCCCTGCTCTCCGTAACTCCCCCAGCCGAAGGATGCACAGGCTTTAGAAGAGACACATGAAACGTAGGACAGATGAGATATGCCACCGGAAGCCGCAGCCGATACGCCACCGGGTTGACATGACGAATGATCTCGAATGGCCTGATGAACTTGGGGCTGAGTTTGCGGCACGGCAGTTTAAGGCGGACCATACCTTCTGTCCCACCTGGTAGGAAGGGTGTGGGCGGCGACGCCGGACGGCCTGTATCCTCTGCCTATGCACTGCCCGCTGAAGTCGCACATGGGCCCTCTCCCAGACCTCTTGACTCTGCCGGTACCACTCCTCCACCGCTGGGACATCGGAGGGTTCCCCCGACCAGGGGAATAGAGGTGGCTGGTATCCCAGCACGCACTGAAAAGGAGTCAGGCCCGTCGAGGAGTGGATGAGGGAGTTCTGGGCGTACTCAGCCCAAGGCAGAAACTCACTCCACCGTTGCTGTTCCCTGCTACAGTAGGACCTGAGGAACCGGCTGATCTCCTGGTTGAGTCGCTCCGCCTGCCCATTGGACTGGGGGTGATAGCCGGAACTCAGGCTAACACCTATACCCAATTGTGCACATAGCGATCCCCACACCCGGGAGGTAAACTGCGACCCCCGGTCTGATACGATGTCCTCAGGCAGACCAAAGTTCCGAAACACGTGCAGGAACAAAGCCTCAGCCGTCTGCATGGCCAAAGGCAACCCCTTGAGGGGAATCAGCTTACATCCCTTGGAAAAGAGATCCACTACCACCATTACTGTAGTAAAGCCTCCCGAGTCCGGCAGGTCCGTTAGAAAGTCCACCGACAGATGAGACCAGGGGCATCGAGGAATTGGGAGAGGCTCCAGCAGCCCCTCCGGGAGTTGATGACTGGTCCGCGTCTGAGCTCGCGTGGCGCACGCTTGAACGTGGCCCTCCACATCCAAAGCCAGAGAGGGCCACCAGAACCGACGGTGGACGAGCTGTGTGGATCGCCAAATTCCTGGGTGACCTGAGCTAGGGGCCTCATGTACCCACTGCATTACCTGCAGGTGAAACTGTGGCGGCACAAAGATCTTAGTCGGCGGACAACCGACGCAAGGCGGATTGTCCGCGTGAGCACGCCGGATCTCCTCCACGAGGTTCCACTGAACCGGAGCCAGGATGATGGTGGCGGGCAAGATGGGCTCGACCTGTATGGACTCGTTGTCAGCCTCGAACTGCCAGAAAAGAGCGTCCGCCTTACCATTCTTGGACCCGGGGCGATATGTCACCATAAACTGAAAGCGGGTAAAGAACAAGGCCCACCTGGCCTGTCGAGGGTTCAAGCGCTTGGCGCCACGAAGGTACTCCAGATTGCGATGATCGGTGAGAACCTGGAATGGGTGATGCGCTCCCTCCAGCCAATGATGCTACTCCTCCAGCGCTGCCTTGATCGCAAGCAGCTCCCTGTTGCCCACATCGTAATTGGCCTCTGCAGCCGTCAACTTCCGTGAATAGTACGCAGATGGGTGAAGCTTCCCTGGTTCGCCATGACGCTGAGAGAGGACAGCCCCGAGGCCGCTGCTGGAGGCGTCTACCTCCACTACAAATGGTAAGTCAGGATCCGGGTGCCGCAGGATGGGGGCCCTGGTAAAGCAGTCCTTCAGCTGCTGAAAGGCCACCTGGGCCTGGTCCATCCATGCTAATTTCTTGGGCTTCCCCCTTAGTAGAGACGTCAATGGGCCTGCTACAGAGCTGTAGTTATGAATGAACCGCCTGTAGAAGTCAGCAAAACCCAGGAAACGCTGCAGCTCCCGCACCGTAGTAGGAGCAGGCCACTCCATGACCGCCCGGATCTTGACCACGTCCATCTCCACGCCCTGTTGTGAGATCACGTAACCCAGGAAGGTCACCGTGGTCCAGTGGAACTCACACTTTTCCAGCTTAGCATACAGGTGGTGCTGCTGCAACCGGGAGAGCACCTCCTGGACATGTTGCACATGTTCCTCCCGGGAGGTAGAGTACACGAGGATAATGTACGCGATGACCCATTTTCCCAGCAGGTCTTGAAACACCCCGTTGATGAGTGCTTGGAAGACTGCGGGAGCGTTGGTGAGGCCAAAGGGCATCACTCAGTACTCGTAGTGGCCGTGAGTCATGTGGAACGCGGTCTTCCATTCGTCCCCCTTGCGAATCTGAACCAAGTTGTAGGCGCTCCTGAGATCCAGTTTAGTAAAAATCCTCACCCCCCTCAGCTGCTCCAGCGCTGCAGGTACCAGGGGCAGGGGATAGGGGTACCGAACGGTAATGGCGTTCAGTCCCCAATAGTCAATACATGGGCACAAGCCTCCATCCTTCTTACCCACGAAGAAGAACCCTGCCGCCGCCGGGGATGTGGAAGGCCGAATGTGGCCTGCTGCCAGAGCGGCTTCAATGTACTCCTCCATAGCCTTAGCCTCCGGTAGCGAAAGGGGGTAGACCCGCCCCCTAGGGGGAGAGGCGTTTGGTAGCAGGTCAATGGCACAATCCCAGGCCTGGTGCGATGGCAGTCGAGCCGCCCTCTCCTCACTGAATATCTCCCGGAACTCCATGTAAGCTCACAGAAGGTGACCGGGGGTTGCAGAAAACGTCTCCCTCATGCAAGAGGTCCTACAGGGCCTAGACACTGGGTTCCAAAGACATTTCTCTAGGCAAGCAGGTGACCAGCGTACCAGCTCCCCCGAACACCAGGAGATTTGGGGATCATGACACCGTAACCACAGGAATCCCAGTATCACGGGGTTAGCCGGTGAGGAGGTGACATAGAACGCCAGTCGCTCCTGATGGAAGAGACCCACCCGGAACTCCAGCAGTTCAGTCTGACGCTTAAGATAGCCCTCTCCAATCGACTGACTGTCAACGGCCATAATCTTTAGAGATGGTATGCAGGGAAAGGTGGGGATCCTGAGCTCCTCCACCAATGCAACGCCCCGTCGATCAGATTGACGGCCGCCCCGGAGTCAATTAGCTCTGGGACAGAGACACAGCAATCAGACAAACTCAATGACACCGGAACCAACAAACTGAAGAATAACAAACTGCCACCCACCTGTGCCGATGAAGACTTCTCTGGACACTGGGGACTCAGGTGTCTGGAGGCTCCGCAATTATAGCACAGCCTCATCTGGCCATGCTGGCGGTGCACCTGCTCCGTCAATCTTGACCTCCCCAGCTGCATGGGTTCAGGGGCCTCCTCCCTGAAACTAGGGTAATCCAGCCACGTCTGGGGATGGCCTGTGGCAGAACGTGATGACCCAGCCTGATGTTGGCGCATCAGATTGTCCAAGTGAATAGCTGTGGCCACGAACTGTGATAGCGTGGTTGCCTCTACCTGACATGCCAGCTCCGTCTGGAGATCGGGGTTCAGTCCTGCGAGAAACACAGCCCACAGGGCCGCGTCGTTCCACCCCGACTGGGCCGCCAGGGTGCGAAACTTAATGGCGTAATCCGCCGCAGTGTCGGAACCCTGGCGTAACTCCATGAGCTGAAGGGAGATGTCATTGCCCCCCGCGGGGTATTCGAAAACCTCCCGAATCATCCCCGTGAAGTACGAAAAGGACGACCTAATCTGGGGGTCGGCGTCCCACACAGCGGAAGCCCACTCCAAGGCCCGACTCGTCAATAAAGACATTAAAAAAGCACACTGAGTCTCTTCCACATGATAAATCCCTGGCTGGTGCGAGAAAAACACCTCGCATTGCCGCAAAAAACCCTGACAGCAATCGGCAGTTCCATCAAACTTATCAGGCAAAGCTAGGCGGGGAGACTCACCGCGTGCTGCTGGCGGTGCGGCGATGCTCGCGCTGCGTAGCTGGTCTTGCAGCGCCTCCACCTGGTCTTGATAGGAGAGTATAATTGCTCCTTGCCACACGACGATCTCGCAAAGCTCCGCTGGATCCATGGTAGGTGAAGTATTCTGTGAGGGGGCTCCACCGGAGGCGGAAGTGGCCGGATCCATTCGCCAAGCTGGCGAAAGGGGACGAGCAGAGACGAAGTCGGGGACAGGCAGAGAGTTCGGCAACGTGATGACAATAATCCACAGCGTATAATCCACAAGGAGAAAGCTAATACGGAAGTCGATAAACAGTCCTGGGTCGAAAAGCCAATAACAGAGATATCCTAGATAATCCTTTAGAAGAAACAGTAAACAGTCCTGGTCATACACGTAGAGTAATCCGAGAAACTCACGAGGCAAACGCTTGGTATTTTCCATGTGAAAAGATACTTCGCAAAGAGCAGGAAGTGCGCTCCGTATTTAAGCCCGGCGTGCAACCCGGAAGTACTGTCAAAAGACGGGCGAGAGCTCCCTCTCGCGGGCAGCTCTCGGGCGGGTCATGACAAAAGGACACTAAAACACTACATGTATCAAGTGCATAAAAATACATTTTTAATACACAATCTGTAAGGTTTAGTTCTTTATCAGTTTCTCAGATAGACCTGCACATTCAAATAGTGTTTGCTTCGGTAATGCTCATGAATCCACACGTCATTCCTTTTAGTGCAAGAATAAATACTTTTTTTGTAATTTAAATGTAATTTTTTACGTTTTATATTTGTTCTTGGTGTTTGTTTCACCACAGCCAACACTTTGATTATAACAAGATAAAAAAAATTGTAGTAAACATTAAATACAATTCATAGTCATGAACATCTAGGTTCACTGGTTTTAGAAGAAAAACATGATTTGTATTACAATTCTTTTGATTATGCAGATTCATTGCTTATATCACACAAAAACAGACTATATTTTCATTATTAAATGTGAGCTAGCAGAGGAAAATGTTGAACAAGCCTGTCTGTAGTGTTTTAACCCTCCAATTTTGCAATGGGCAATCAAAGGTGAGGGCCACACAAGGGTTAACGTGATGTAGCAACAAACACTACTATGGCCGAGAAGTGCAAAACAAAATAACAAATCCGAAAACACAACAACAATTCAACAATTCAACCGGAAAAGGTAGGTATAGTTTGCAAATGGAATTCTTACTGCTGATTGGACAAGACATCTGTCACTCACGATATACAGGAAGTACAGCTGACTGCAGCACTAGAAAGTTGAATGTGAGTATGAATGCAACTCTGCTCTTATAGCATTCCTGACATAATTTAATCTGGAATATTTTTTGTCTTCAAAACATACCTGCTTTCTTTAGGTGTGTTTTTAGAGATCGTAAAACCAATCTTTATGACATGATACACAAAATCACAGCACATGAATGTCCTTCCTCAATGTAGCACTGAACGAATTCCATGTTCCCCTTGTTATTTTTTATATAAATATGCTATTTTCTTAGATGTAAAGTTTCTTTTTAACAAATGGTTAAAATTGAACGCAGAACTCCACACATGTACAAGAAATAAAGTTAGAAAGACAATTTCTACTTCTTGTATATCTTGAATGACAGATGTCTCATCCAATCAGCGTTAAGAATTTCGTTCGCTAACTATACCTACCTTATCCAGTTTGTCTGAACTGTTGTTGTGTTTTTGGATTTGTTATTTTGGAACAGAACAAATCAAAGGGAAGACAAACAGCAATCATTTGGGGGGGGGGGGGGGGGGTATGGCAATATCCTGCAATAACCTGATTGCATGGCCTGTAACTGTTGAATTTAGGCACCTTTTTCTTGTAATACAGCAGTGAGACTTTTTTGGGTCTACAAATTAGCATCTTGGTTTGTCAATTCCATTCCACTCTTCCTTGCAAAATGCTCCAAATATATCAAATTGTGATGGGAGCACAGCCCTCTTCAAGTCATTCCTAAGGTTTTAAATAAGATTTAGATCTGGACTCTAAAACATTGACCTTCTTCTTCTGAAGCCGTTCTTATATGTTGATTGGATTTATGCTTGGGTCATAACCGTGCCAAAATGTCAAATCTTATTTTAGTTGTCTAACAAAAGTTTTGTGCTAAAAGAGATTTGGAGCTATCCATGATCTATCTTGACTCCAGCCCCTGACCCAGGTGAAGAGAAGCAGCTCTATAACAGGATGCCGCCACCACCAGGCTTCACCATGGTTATAATGTTCTCCAGGTAAAAAGCTGTCTTGTTTTTGTGGCAAAAATACAAACCCGATTCCAAAAAAGTTGGGACACTGTACAAATTGTGAATAAAAAAGGAATGCAATAATTTACAAATCTCATAAACTTATATTTTATTCACAATAGAATATAGATAACATATCAAATGTTGAAAGTGAGACATTTTGAAATGTCATGCCAAATATTGGCTCATTTTGGATTTCATGAGAGCTACACATTACAAAAAAGTTGGGACAGGTAGCAATAAGAGGCCGGTAAAGTTAAATGTACATATAAGGAACAGCTGGAGGACCAATTTGCAACTTATTAGGTCAATTGGCAACATGATTGGGTATAAAAAGAGCCTCTCAGAGTGGCAGTGTCTCTCAGAAGTCAACATGGGCAGAGGATCACCAATTCCCCCAATGCTGCGGCGAAAAATAGTGGAGCAATATCAGAAAGGAGTTTCTCAGAGAAAAATTGCAAAGAGTTTGAAGTTATCATCATCTACAGTGCATAATATCATCCAAAGATTCAGAGAATCTGGAACAATCTCTATGCGTAAGAGTCAAGGCCGAAAAATCATACTGGATGCCTGTGATCTTCAGGCCCTTAGACGGCACTGCATAACATACAGGAATGCTACTGTAATGGAAATCACAACATGGGCTCAGGAATACTTCCAGAAAACATTGTTGGTGAACACAATCCACCGTGCCATACGCCGTTGCCGGCTAAAACTCTGTAGGTCAAAAAAGAAGCCATGTCTAAACATGATCCAGAAGCGCAGGTGTTTTCTCTGGGCCAAGACTCATTTAAAATGGACTGTGGCAAAGTGGAAAACTGTTCTGTGGTCAGACGAATCTAAATTTGAAGTTCTTTTTGGAAAACTGGGACGCCATGTCATCCGGACTAAAGAGGACAAGGACAACCCAAGTTGTTATCAGCGCTCAGTTCAGAAGCCTGCATCTCTGATGGTATGGGGTTGCATGAGTGCGTGTGGCATGGGCAGCTTACACATCTGGAAAGGCACCATCAATGCTGAAAGGTATATCCAAGTTCTAGAACAACATATGCGCCCATCCAGACGTCGTGTCTTTCAGGGAAGACCTTGCATTTTCCAACCAGACCACATACTGCATCAATTACAACATCATGGCTGCGTAGAAGAAGGATCCGGGTACTGAAATGGCCAGCCTTCAGTCCAGATCTTTCACCCATAGAAAACATTTGGCGCATCATAAAGAGGAAGATGCGACAAAGAAGACCTAAGACAGTTGAGCAACTAGAAGCATGTATTAGACAAGAATGGGACAACATTCCTATTCCTAAACTTGAGCAACTTGTCTCCTCAGTCCCCAGACGTTTGCAGACTGTTATAAAAAGAAGAGGGGATGCCACACAGTGGTAAACATGGCCTTGTCCCAACTTTTTTGAGATGTGTTGATGCCATGAAATTTAAAATCAACTTATTTTTCCCTTAAAATGATACATTTTCTCAGTTTAAACATTTTATATGTCATCTATGTTGTATTCTGAATCTTCTTCTTCTTTCGGCTTTTCCCTTCAGGGGTCGCCACAGCGAATCATCTCTCTCCACCTATCCCTATCTTCTGCATCCTCAACCCTTGCACCCACTAGCTTCATATCCTCATTAATTCCATCCATATACCTCCTCTTTGGCCTTCCTCTTTGCCTCCTGCCTGGCAGCCCCATGTCCAACATTCTCCTACCAATATACTCACTGTCCCTCCTCTGAACATGTCCAAACCATCTTAATCTGGCCTCCCTAACTTTGTCCCCCAAACGTCCAACATGAGCTGTCCCTCTGATGTACTCATTCCTAATTCTGTCCAATCTTGTCACTCCCAAAGAGAACCTCAACATCTTCAGCTCTGCTACCTCGAGCTCTGACTCCTGTCTCTTCCTCAGTGACACTGTCTCTAAACCATACAGCATGGCCGGTCTCACCACTGTCCTGTACACCTTCCCCTTGATTCTCGCTGATATTTTCCTATCACACAGAACTCCCGACACCTTTCTCCACCCATTCCAACCTGCCTGCACTCGCTTCTTTACCTCTTTCCCACACTCTCCATTACTCTGGACTGTTGACCCCAAGTACTTAAACTCCTGTACCTTCTTCACCTCTTCACCCTGTAACCTTACTGTTCCACTTCCCTCCCTTTCATTCACACACATGTACTCAGTCTTACTACGACTGACCTTCATTCCTCTTCTCTCCAGTGCAAACCTCCACCTCTCCAGGTTTTCCTCCACCTGCTCCCTGCTCTCACTACAGATCACAATGTCATCTGCAAACATCATTGTCCAAGGAGACTCCTGTCTGACCTCCTCTGACAACTGGTCCATCACTATAGCAAACAGGAAGGGGCTCAGAGCCGATCCCTGATGCAGTCCCACCTCCACATTGAACTCCTCTGTCTGACCTACAGCACACCTCACCACTGTCCTGCTCCTCTCATACATGTCCTGCACCACTCTGACATACTTCTCCGCTACTCCTGACTTCCTCATACAGTACCACAGCTCTTCTCTTGGCACCCTGTCATACGCTTTCTCCAAGTCTACAAACACACAGTGCAACTCCTTCTGACCATCCCTATACTTCTCCATCAAAATCCTCAGAGCAAAAATTGCATCTGTTGTGCTCTTTCTGGGCATGAAGCCATACTGCTGCTCACAAATTTCCACTACCTTCCTTAACCTAGCTTCCACTACTCTTTCCCATACCTTCATTGTATGGCTCATCAACTTTATCCCCCTATAGTTACTGCAACTCTGCACGTCACCCTTATTCTTAAAGATCGGCACTAACACACTTCTTCTCCATTCCTCAGGCATCCTCTCACTCTCTAAAACCCTGTTGAACAAACTAGCTAAAAATTCCACTGCTGCCTCTCCCAGACACTTCCAGACCTCCACCGGAATGTCATCAGGACCAACTGCCTTCCCACTTTTCATCCTCTTCAAAGCCTTCCTGACTTCATCCTTTCTAATCTTATCTACTTTCTGTTCCACAGAGTTCACCCCTTCTACTCTTTTTTCCCTCTCATTTTCCTCATTCATCAGCTCCTCAAAGTACTCCTTCCATCTCCTCTGTACACTCTCCTCACTTGTGAGCACCCTTCCATCTCTATCCTTAATAACTCTAACTTGCTGCACATCCTTCCCATCTCGATCCCTCTGCCTAGCTAACCTGTACAAGTCCTTCTCTCCTTCTCTAGTGTCTAACCTAGTGTACAACTCGTCATATGCCTTCTGCTTGGCCTTAGACACCTCCCTCTTCACTCTGCGCTGTAACTCCTTGTATTCCTGTCTATTCTCTTCAGTCCTGTCCATGTCCCACTTCTTCTTGGCTAACCTCTTTCTCTGGATACTATCCTGAACTTCCTCATTCCACCACCAAGTCTCCTTATCTTCTTTCCTCCTTCCAGATGACACACCCAGCACCTTTCTCCCTGTCTCCCTGATCACTTCTGCTGTAGTTTCCCAGTCATCTGGCAGCACTACCTGACCACCCAGAGCCTGCCTCAACTTCTGTCTAAATTCCTCACAACATTCCTCCTTTTTCAGCTTCCACCACTTGGTTTTCTTCTCTATCTCTGACCTCTTCTTCTTACAGACCATCAAAGTCATCCTACACACCACCATCCTATGCTGTCTGGCTACACTCTCTCCCACTACCACTTTACAGTCACTAATCTCTTTCAGATTGCCTCTTCTACATAGAATGTAGTCTACCTGTGTGCTCCTACCTCCACTCTTGTAAGTCACTCTATGCTCCTCCCTCTTCTGAAAATAAGTGTTAACCACACCCATGTCCATCCTCTTAGCAAAGTCCACTACCATCTGTCCTTCAAGGTTCCTTTCCTTAACTCCAAACTTGCCCATCACCTCCTCATCACCTGTGTTCCCCTCACCAACATGTCCATTAAAATCCGCTCCTATCACCACTCTCTCACCCGTGGGAATACTCTCCATCACCTCATCTAATTCACTCCAGAATCTCTCTTTCTCCTCCAACTCACAACCTACCTGTGGGGCATAACCACTAACAACATTCAACATCACCCCTTCAATCTCTAACTTCAGACTCATCACCCTGTCTGACACTCTCTTCACCTCCAGGACATTCCTCACAAACTCCTCCTTCAGGACCACACCTACCCCATTTCTCTTACTATCCACACCATAATAAAACAGCTTGAATCCTGCTCCTATACTACGAGCCTTGCTACCCTTCCACCTGGACTCCTGTACACACAGTATATCCACCTTCCTTCTCTCCATCACATCAGCCAGCTCTCTACCTTTCCCTGTCATAGTACCAACATTCAGAGTTCCTATTCTCAGTCCTACACTCTTACCTTTCCTCTTCTCTCTCTGTCTGCGCACTCTCCTCCCTCCTCTACTTCTTCGACCAACAGTAGCCCAATTTCCACCGGCGCCCTGTAGGTCAACGGCGCCGATGGCGGTCGTTGTTAACCCGGGCCTCGACCGATCCGGTATGAAATTCGTACTGACGATTCGCATGGTTAAATTTGGCAATGTTTTACGCCGGATGCCCTTCCTGACGCAACCCTCTCTATTTATCCGGGCTTGGGACCGGCACAGAAGTCACTGGACTGTGACCCCCATGGCTAGATTATCTATGTTGTATTCTGAATAAAATATTGAAATTTGAAACTTCCACATCATTGCATTCTGTTTTTATTCACAATTTGTACAATGTCCCAACTTTTTTGGAATCGGGTTTGTATACATTTTAAATAGATTTTTAAAAATATCTTAAAATTTCTACCTTGCTTCATCAAACCATAACACATTTTGCTACATGTTTTGACCAAATTTAAATAGGCTTAAATAGGCTTGTATTTTTCCCATGAGAAAGGGCTTCCTCTTACCCCCTATCCAAGATATGTGAGGAAAACCTTTTCAGTCTCCTCTTCAGAAGGTGAAATACATTCTTAATTTGGTTACAGCCTGGTGATTGACTTGGCTTTCAAATTAGATTTTCTGGAAAGTGACCAAATATTAAGTCTGATTTACATTAAAACCTATTCCAATACTTTTGCTCAGTGAAACATGGCGATCTGCCAGCAGAGGTGATACCAGAGCTTAAAATTCATATAAGTGTATATTTTATTACTTTTTTTTAGTTATTATTCAATAATTAATTACAAAACAAGCAATTTCCACCAGAGACACAATCTTGTTAGGCAACACTCGAAACAGTCACAGCAGTCATATCCTCCACCACTACCATCCTGTTCTTCTCCTCTTCACATGCAGATGACAGCAGGCACAAGTATCGGGTTCAGTGTGTATGTATAAAAAATACAATTGTGTTAAATCTGTCACATGCAGGAGTGTGCGTTTTTGGCATGAGATGCTGCTACTGATACGGTATGAGTCAGTGAGGGATGAGCAGATGCCTGGTTTGGCTTTGCTTCTATATTCACTCCTGAAATTCAGCATCAGATGAGAACAGAGGATAGCATCCTTGCCTGAATCTCTCTGCTCTGCTTCCATTATTGAGGGTAGTGGCAGCTTCATGCTTCCCTTATGAGCTAAGAATAGAAATTAATAACCTGCCAAAAAGAAACCCTGACCATCATCACACTCATTTGCACTGTTGGTTATCTACCCTTTTGAATTCCCATGCCTTTTTTTCCAACCTTTTCTAATATAGTTTTTCTTTGTCAGTTTCTAAATATCTGCCAGTGCAAATTAAATGCAGCAGACAAAAAAAAGTGAAAGTGAAGATATCTGGGATAATATGATATAATTTTTGTCTTGTGAATTAGTAAACAGCAAATGACACCACTGGACTTATTTCTAGACATATTTATTCATTTTTAGCATAAATGGTCTTATTCTATGGGTCTTATTCTATTCGATTGCTTCTGTTGAGAAATATATGCTTGAAATAAAAATAAATAATAATAAATGATATTATTATAGCAAACAATTATATTTTAGAATATAATAATAATAATAATAATAATAATAATGTAATTTTTATAATATAATATCATTCATTGTCTACCGCTTATCCGAACTATTCTTGGGTCACGGGGAGCCTGTGCCTATCTCAGGCGTCATTGGGCATCAAGGCAGGATACACCCTGGACGGAGTGCCAACCCATCGCAGGGCACACACACACACACACACACACACACACACACACACACACACACACACTTTAGAGATGCCAATCAACCTACCACGCATGTCTTTGGACTGGGGGAGGAAACCAGAGCACCCAGAGGAAACCCCCAAGGCACGGGGAGAACATGCAAACTCCACACACATGGCGGAGGTGGGAATCGAACCCCAAACTCTGGAGGTGTGAGGCAAACATGCTAACCACCAAGCCACCAAGCCACCGTGCCCCCTATAATATAATATAATATAATATAATATAATATAATATAATATAATATAATATAATATAATATAATATAATATAATATAATATAATATAATATAATATAATATAATATAATATAATATAATATAATATAATATAATGGGGGGGCACGGTGGCTTAGTGGTTAGCACAGGCTCCCTGTGACCTAAGAATAGATTGGATAAGCGGTAGACAATCAATGAATATAATAATAATAATAATACATTTTATATTTATGTTTAGAAACAGTCTAATAAAGTTGCATTTGTATATATTTGATTAAAACAGCTTCCATCTTGTCGCCCTAAATGTACCACAATATAATCATGAAGACTGTCCTCTGCTTAACTCTGGGACCTTATTCATAATATGGTCAAACTGCACATCTTTCACCACATATGACACTGTTTGACTTCACAGTGTGCGGTTGTAGAAGGCTAATTATTTTTAATCCCAATACCCAGTGTTAGAAGAGGACATCTTCCTTTTTTAATCTAGATCCTCTCAAGGATTCTTCCTTATGCTGTCTCTGTGAGCTGAGCACAAATTCTTTGAACAATTCATTGAACATGGATTCAGACAATTCCTTAGGTACACTGATGACATTTTTGAAAGATACAGATTTTTTTCTACTTCCTCCACATTCTACTCAGCCCTGTATTAAACAGCAAGGATCACAATTGCTGGCTTAAGCACAGACTTCAGGACATATCAGAAAAAAAAAATTTTCTTTAAAACCATCATCCTTCATGAGCCTCATATTACAGACTTTTCACATCTGGATCTTTGAAGAAAATTTGTTCCTTATCCTCAGATAATGAGACTTAAACACATATGCCATGAGAATGTCATCTTCCTCCCAATAATTAGGAAAAGTACAAGTATTTTTGTAGATTTCCTTAAAAAAAAAAGTCATAGATCATGTCATGACCCTTATTACCTCTACTGAGATAAAGCATGAAGTGCTGTCTACACGATCCACTGCTAAGACAGAGAGACATTTCTTTTAATGCTTACTTATCATAAGAATTAAACCAAAGCTGTAGGAAAAAAGATATATAAGATTTATATAAAAGATATATATTGATATATAAGACCTCAACATTTCTTGTTGTAAAGTACTAGCTCTTATAATTCCTGTAGTGCATGAACCCCTGGAAGGATGGTAATAGCATCTATATGGTTATAAAGAGGGTTTAGAAGTGGACCTAGAGTCTGAGGGTCACTGTCTTTGAAGCTTCATCATCCTGAGCCACTGGCTGATCTTTTGGAAGGAGCTTTGATAGTTTGACAATGGATCTGTCTCAAACTCCCTAGTTGTTGACATGGCTACAAATCCACTACAGTCTACCTCTACTTGATGGATCCTGACACTCCAACCACAGTGTTTAGCAGCTGCTACAAGTTCAGCGTAGTTCAGCCTCTTGCACTCATAGGTCTCGTCTACGTGACAATTTTGAGCCATAGGGTCACTGACTGACAGCCCGTAAGCAAAAGGATAAAATTATGTCATCCATCACTCTGCATGCATCACTGCAAGAGTTGTGTCCTGTCTCTCCTATAAGAGATGGAATCGGTCATACTCGGTAGTGACCAAGAGGAGACTTGTTGAGCAGCAGTTCTGTATCATTAAAAAGAAGATTTGTCCTTTCTGCAATTAGCATAACATTAATGACAGCTCTGTTTGCATTTCTAGTCGTTGTTATGGACGCAGTGAACTAAGTAAAAAAAAACAAAAATTACAAAACAAAGAAAGCCCATTTACATTCTCTGAACTTCGGAACCTCAAGAATGTCATGTTTTGACTTATTACATCAGCAAATATTTGATATATCACTTGGTTTCACCTCCCATAGCCTGCACAGCTAATGAAGGATTTTTGTCAAAAATGTACTCTTCCTCTAGAAATAATGATGTACTTTGCATATTTGTGTGAAATACATTTTACATAAAATTAGACTGTTAACTAGATGGACAGCGAAGAAAGTCATGCCAGCATAACTATATTTAAATGTGCTGCCTGAGAGTTTGTGATATTTTCTACTTTTAGGTTAACCACTAAATAACAAGCTAAGAAACAAATAAGTTCACTTTCAAGAAATATTCTACTTTTTTGCATATAATGTCTCAAACTAAATAAAGTTAGAAAATTTTTAAATCTTGCCCTCAAAAGTAAAAATGGAGATGTTTTTTTTACATTTAAAGATTTAAAGACATTTAAATGCAAAAAAAAAGCATTTAAATGTCATGAAAGCAGGTAAAAAGGTCATGAGGTCTTTCATTAATTTGTATAATTAATAATTCCTTGATATAAGCAACACCTGTACGATGCCTTATCTATTTGGATCTTCTCTTTGAGGCAAAAAACCTTTCCAATTATACAATTAATCATTTTTATTTCTAATTAATGAGACAATTAGTGTTAAATTTAGGCCTATGAATTGAATATTGCCCTTGAATAGAATTGCAGGGTGCCCTATTGTTAAAACAATCGATCAGAAAGCCAAGCTGGACGCAATACTGTTCTTCACTCAAGCCAATATTGTGCAAGGAAAAAGTTACTCAAATTAACATTCAGAATGTTGCACAAGAAAGCAGTTGTTTTCAACAAACTCTGCCCTTTCACACCCGTGTAACTGTCCGAGAAAGCACAGATCTGTAGTCATGTCATGTCAAGGTCCTAATAATGATGTGCAGAGTCTTCTTATTACTGAAGTATAACTCAGCTCTGAGAATGGACTCCATGTTTTTGTATGATCTCTGCTTTATTGCTCTTTGTGTCTGTGCGCATGAGTAAAACAAGGACACATATTTCTTGGTAGGGTAGGGTAGGGTGGGAAGGGAAGGGAAATGAAGGAAAGGCAAAGGAAGGAAAGGGAAGAAAGAAAGAAAGAAAGAAAGAAAGAAAGAAAGAAAGAAAGAAAGAAAGAAAGAAAGAAAGAAAGAAAGAAAGAAAGAAAGAAAGAAAGAAAGAAAGAAAGAAAGAAAGAAAGAAAGAAAGAAAGAAAGAAAGAAAGAAAGAAAGAAAGTTCATTTTAATTAAAAATACTAATTAGTCCTTGCACTCGCTGGTATGTGAAAGCTGAACTTGTTTTTGCGTGTTTATTTTACCCAGTTTGTCCTAATTTGGTTATTGCTGGTTCCCTTCCAACAGCTGGTTCATCAATACATATACTCATATATCAAAACAGTTATCAAGCACGGAGGATGAAGACTAACACGTGCTTCCTCCACAGTATGTTCAGCTCTGGCAGCGCATCTTTTTCACATGATGTAACATTGCTGAGCAGCTCTAGCACTTTACATAAGAGCTTATGAGCTCACAGTCTCCTGTTAATTGAAGCCAACATTTTAGCTTTCATGCGACTTGAGAGCCTGGCATTAAACACTTTAATATATTAGAAAACCTAAATACAATGTAATTTATAAATAGCTTTATGGTACATAATAGTTAAAATTTTCAGTTCACAGTCCAATCCACTACAAAGCTTGATTTAGGACTTCATGTGTAGAGTCACAACTGTTTCTTATATGCTTGTTTTGTTTGTAAGTAAATTCTTACAGGAGTCAGAGCTCACCAGCACAGTCTAAAACATTATTGTTCTATGTTTAAGCTTATAATAAAAGTTCTATAAATTGTAGCCATTGCAAAATTTTCTACAGTGTCCATTACTGTGCTTCCTGTTTATAGATCCTCTTTCAGATTTTGTCATTATTCTTGTTTAGCCTTTCTCTTTGGGTTGGACAGGATTAGGAACGAGTACATCAGAGGGACAGCTCGTTGGACATTTGTGGGGACAAAATTAGGAAGGCCAGATTAAGATGGTTTGGACATGTTCAGAGGAGGGAGAGTGAGTACACTGGTAGAAAAATGTTGGACATGGAGCTGCCAGGCAGGAGGCAAAGAGGAAGGCCAAAGAGGAGGTATATGGATGTAATAAATGAGGATGTGAAGCTAGTGGGTGGAAGTGTTGAGGATGCAGAAGATAGGGATAGGTGGAGAGAGATGATTTGCTGTGGCAACCCCTGAAAGGAAAAGCCGAAAGAAGAAAAATAAGCCTGACAATGATGAGCAAAGAAAATACTAGCAATATACATAACTGTGCACTTTGTGAACTCCCAGAGTGATTCTGTAACTAACATTCTGTCTCATTCTTAGCAGGGCAGTAAGGATCATCTGAATAATATATGAAAACAATATCTTAAAAACACTGGCTCATCTTAGGACTAACTAGGAAGGTGCTAAAAGAGACAAACTGGGAGCATTTTGTAGAACCCGGAGAAAGTTCATGATCTTGCACAGACCTCCCAGAGGAACACTTCTTTAAAGAATGCCCATGTGGAAGAGATGCTCTATGTGGATTGGCATGTCACTGGAGGCCTGAATCATCAATTTTAGTCTGCCTCTGAGTCAATAATCTACCTACCAACTTGTTTATACTGCAGGGTTTGATTGTACTTTGACTCTGAATCAGGGTTTAAATCTTCTAGCCCAATGCACTATGTCAGCACTGGCTTTGTTGCTCAGTCACCTTAAGGGGATGCCCAAGACAGACTGCTGCAACCTCTTGAAGCTCCTTGACAAGGCAGTGAGCACCTAGCTGTTGCCTGTCTTCAGTTTTCTAGGGAATCCGACACATGCTGCACAAGTGAGAGTCTTGCACCATTGCTTCTTAAGTTTCTTAGGCCTACCACCTAATGAATATCAAAGAGAACATGGAGTCTCTTGTGTGAAAGAAAACGCAGAGCTGTGTATTAGCAGTAATCCAGCTATCTTAACAGACTCAGCAAGATACCTGTAGCTACTAAGCTGCCAAGTGCCATAGACTGATATGGTGTATATGTCTTGAACAAGGTGAGATGAAAAAAGGGAAAGATGGCTTACATTACAGTGGTATATATTGTAAAAACTACTTCTTACATTACTATGTCACCTTGTTTGAAGGTTTTTAAATGTATGCATACACATATAGGAAGGTATCCATCCAGGTGATTCCCACCACATTCAGCAGTTGGGGAGGAAACAGAGCACAAAATCTGACATCCTGGTTACTCTCCATTTCCCAAGTTTAAGCCAGGTTCTGTGTGAGCACAACAGTCATGTGATATTGTTGCAAGAAAACATTGACCGCAATAACAGGAATTAACAGGGAATCTAGACATGCATCCTGGACCCTTCCTCAATTTTGCTGCATCTTAAGAATTTCATTAATAACCTAAACATGTTTCCTTATAATAGGATCACAACTTTCACAACATTCATACAAAGACCCTCCTGCCATCTGGAAAAAAGGTACCGAAGTATTCGGTCCCTTACAGGCAGGTTGTATAACAGTTTCTTCCCCCAAGCCATCACACTCCTCGATACCCAGAAAATGAACCAAGACCAAAAGGTTTGGCCCCAGATCTCCATGCAACATTCAAGATCAGAAGCAGAGCTGGCAGCTGGACAGATTCCTGGCAAACAAAGGAGAGCCTTCCAAGATCTGTACCAGACCATTGGAGTATCTGGATGAAGCTTTATTGATATTAAAACAAATTGGCAAAGCAGTTTTTGTATCAATAATTAAATCTTAGTATCCTTTCGAAGAAACCTAATTTTACACAAATATTAGTGAAGCAAGACATGATAATGATAACCACTTGATAATCTTCCCCCAGGTTTTATATACAAGTAAAACCTGGCTCTTTTCTTGTTCTAGCAGTGGGTGTCAGTGGCAAAATGAATAGCATAGCTAATTACACCCCTTTTCAACACCATGCAACATTTATGAAGTACTTACCCAAAGATTCCACAGTTCATTTTTCATAGAGTGGTTTGAATTTTTACTTGTGCTTAGCTGAGGAACTGTCGTCATGATATTACCTACAACATTTTTTTTTTAAAGTCTGTTTTATGAATTGCATTTAATTAGAGTATTGATACAGTGTCATTCAGTCAGTTTATTGATTCATTTCATTATGATTTGACATGTGAGGATGAACACGGTGATAACACATTGCCACCTCATAGTGTGGAGTTTTCCCCATGCCCATGTAGGTTTCTTTTAGGTACTCCAGTTTCCTTCTGCATCCCAAAAACATGCTGATATGTAGATTGGGGACTCTAAATTGTAAAGTGTGAATGAATGTGTGAAAGTGTGTGCATGGTTCTCTGGAGGAGCAGGTGGGAATACACCCCATCCAGGCGAATCACACTTCCCAAATGTTTTTAATTACTCAAGGTCTTCCATATGAGGAAAAGTAAATGTCAGTAAATATAAGATATTTAGCATTGCAAGAAGTTTCTCTCTTTCCTGAAAAGAAATCCACAGAGGGCATTGTGAGGGGATAATTGTGTTCTAAAACATATATTACCGCTCAAAAGTTTGGGATCACTTGCATATTTCAGCTTGATTTTAGCTATGGAAGAAGACTCCATCTTGTGAAGCATGGGGTGAAATCTCATCAGATTATCTTGAAAAATTGACAGCTAGGATGCCCAGGCTGTAATTGCTGCAAAAGGTGTTTTTGTTTTTTAATGAAGTCTGAAGAAAACATTCATCATTTCCATCAAAATCATTATTTCTAACTCTGACATGCCAGCATGTCCTGTTCTTTTGCTATATTTTCTATTCAGACTAATTTCGTGTGTGTTTCCTTGGAAAACAATCAAATTTTTGAGTGATCCCAAACTTTTGAGCAGTAGTGTACATGTGTTTTAATGATTACTTTGTCCCCATGTTAAAATGCATGTTCTCAAAATGTTGTCACTGGATTTTTAATGATGACTAGGTTCTTTCAAAAACATGGCCACAGTCAGCCAATCAGATTTCAGCAGGAATTTCATGCAATTAGTATTGATTACAAATCAATGGTGTCCTTCTTGTTCTATGCAACTCAACACACAGTCCAAGTGTCCATTGAAAGCAATATTTGTGAACAGTGCTTGAAACACACAGATTGCTGTTTGTGACTACATTTGCTTGTAGTATCTACCTTGGCCAATTTCTCAACAGTGTTCCAGTCTGTAAACAATAAGGTCTACTCTGATAACTTCAAATATGTTTTGCTCTACACTGGTGTTGTCGTGGATTAATTGTTTAGCCTGAAGGAACACAATTTCCCAGTGTTGTTGGAGAACAGTTTGTGAATACAGGATAGCATTGATTCCATATGTCATATGATTCCATACTGTCATATGAAGTTTTAAGTTTCAGTGTACACCTTTAACTGCTTCCAGTATTGCTCTCCAGCCAGAGTCCTCTGATCACCAGCTAATGAAGGCACTCACTTAACCTTGGATGACCTTTCCTGATGTTACATCATCAAAACTTCTCATCTTTTTTTAGGTCAAGAGAGTGCCAACCTGTTACAGCATTGAAGAGAACTACTAAGCTTCACACAGCTGTTGCCTTCTACAACTCCCCATCAATCAAGGGTCAAGAGTAGGAGCAATTCATCATGGTGGTGTTCTAATGAGCCACAAACAAGTCCCCTGGTGGTCCAGCTCTCATTATTGCAGGCTAGGTTGCATCAGGACTCAGCCACTGACTCAGCCGCTAAGGGGTTCATTCTTAGTGCCAGTCCTGAACCTGAATAAAATGGGAGGGTTGTGTAAGGAAGGGCATCTGGTCCAAAACCTGTGCCAAATCAACTATGTGGACCACCACCAATTAATAAACCACAAAGCTGGCCCAGGTCTGATTCTGTCTGTGACATCACAGTTCATTTGGTCGTATTTGAGTTACAAGACTTCTCTAAATCTCTTAGAAATGTGCGCTTAAAGTATATAAAATTAAATGTACACATTTGGGTCAACATCACAAAAAACAGACAAAAAAAGTTAAATAAAATTGTTAAAAACCTATAATAGAGCCACCCGATGTCATACAAAGCCGCTTTTTATTTTTTATTAATGAAGTCTAAGGAAACACAGTGACTACCATCCTCCATCCAAACTCTCGTCATTCATAACTTCACACCTTATGAGAACACGAAGAAAATCCAGTTTCAATTCATTTAAGAGCTACAACTTTCTGTGAAAGTTTAAATAGTATTTATGATCTAGCTTGTATACTGAAGGTGCACTGACTTATCTCTGTTTCAAATGACGTGCTGTTGAAAAGGATATACGACACAATTACTCGAGAACTAGCTGCAGAAATGACAAAAAATACATGGAGTGTAATGCTCATAATGTTTACGATTGCATTTTGAGAAGCTGAAGTACATGAAGCTAAACTTATTTAGGTGCCATGCGAGGGTAAAATGCCAAGGACAAGGACAGTGAACATACAGTAAAGGAGGACAAAAGTTACATGAAGAGTTTGTTTGAGACTAATGCATTTGTTCACATAACATGCTAGAAAGATAAAACAATCCAATTATCTAAATTTGTCGTGTGGTTAAAATATGCAAAAAAATCTTTTTGTATTCAGATTTGAATCAGAAGTAGACACGGTCTATACTAAAGAGCTTTTTCTTATTGTTTTTGTTTGATGATGAACTAATGCGAGTTTATTTCCCCTTAGATAATATATCAAATAGCAATGAGCTGAACAGAACTTTATTCAACTTCTTACACACATGCCCTGTGGAAGTTTCTATCCTATCTAATACGAATGAGTAAGCAAGCTAGAAAGCATGAGAGTCAAAGATTACTCTCTAATCCCACAGACCTTGTGGGAATGAGTGAACATGCCATGCGGGAGAGACGGGCAGGACACACGGCTGGTTAGTCAGCGTGAGATGTATTTCGGGTAATCCAGTAATTAAAGGCATGATGTACTCATAGGGGTCAAAGCACAGACAGACAACATGAGACAACATAATTATAAACCTGAAGGGACATTCTAGAAGGTTTTGGTTTCATAACAGAAAAAAATGTACAAACACATGCCAGCAATCAAGACACAAAGGATGAATCTGTGACTCTGCATTTTAAGATTCATTTTTGCTTTACAGTAGATCACATGATTTTAGAATGTTTTACATTATAACCATCTCCTCAAAGTTCATTTACACAAACACTTCTAGCATTTTCCCACTGCGCCTGCTTTTCACTACATTCATAAGGACAGTATTTTACATCCTGTAGTATTGTATGTAAGAAAAATTGCAAGATACAGTCCTGTGCAAAAGTCTTAGACGCTATGTATTTTTTAATACAAATTTTGTCATAGAGGTTTTTTTTATGACTTCCAAATTATCATTATTATTATCAATTATCATGTTTTAAGGCATGTTTGTTTTAAAGAATTTCACAAATCTTTCTGTTGTGGGACAAATATAGGATGATCTTATCTATTTGCATGAGCTTAAGACATTTGCACAGTACTGTATGTACACCCTCTGTCCACTTTATTAGAAACACCTGCAAATTCATGCAGGGATGTAATCAGCCAGCAGTTTCTGAAATACTCCAACCAGCCCATCCTGCTCCAGTCAAAGTCACAGATATCACACTTTTCCCCCATTCTGATGTTTGATGTGAATGTTAACCGAAGCTCTTGACCTGTTTTGCATCTGCATGATTTTTCTGCATTGTGCTCACTGCTGCCATATGATTGGCTGATTGGATAATTGCATGAATGTATGCAAAGTGTCAAGTTTCTCAAACTCCTGGTTAAGCAATAACAATTGAAAATACACCGATCAGCCATAAGATTAGGTGTTAGAAGCAGGAAAAATGGGCAAGCGTAAAGATTTGAGTGAGTTTGACAAGAGACAAATTGTGATGGCTAGACGACTGGCTCAGGACTGCAGCTCTTGTGGGGTGTTCCCGGTCTGCACTGGTCATTATCTATCAAAAGTGGTCCAAGGAAGGAACAGTGGTGAACCCGAGACAGTGTCATGGGCGGCCAAGGCTCATTGATGCATGTGGGGAGCTGGCCCGTGTGGTCCGATCCAACAGACGTGCTTCTGTTACTCACATTGCTGAAGTTAATGCTGCTTCTGATAGAAAGGTGTCAGAATACACAGTGCATCACAGTTTATTGCATATGGGGCTGCATAGCCGCAGACCAGTCAGGGTGCCCATGCACCAAGAATGGGCACGTGAGCGTCAGAACTAGATCATGGAGCAATGGAAGAAGGTGGCTTGGATTGATGAGTCACGTTTTCTTTTACATCACGTGGATGGCCGGGTGCGTGTGCGTCACTTACCTGGGGAACACATGGCACCAGGATGCACTATGGGAAGAAGGCAAGCTGGCGGAGGCAGTGTTATGCTTTGGGCAATGTTCTACTGGTAAACCTTGGGTTCTGCCATCCATGTGGATGTTACTTTGACACATACCACCTACCTAAGCATTGTTGCAGACCATGTACACCCTTTCATGGAAATGGTATTCCCTGATGGGTATAGCCTCTTTCAGCAGGATAATGTGCCTGAATGATGACTCTCTTTCAGACCCCAGACTGGTGCAGGATAATGCAAAAGCTTTATCATGAGGCAGTAAAAGAACAGAGAGGAACAGAAGGTATAGAGAAAGATCATCACTAGATCATTGCTCACAAGCTCTCACTTCCCTCATGCTGTGAATCAAGAGAATATACAATGACTGGGCAACCTCTTCCTTAAATTTATTATATTTACCAATTCTTTGTTACATTTACCAATGTTACATTAGACAACAAAAAAACTCGAAAGATTCAAAGCAGAGAAGTTGGATTTATAGCATGTTTTTTTTTAGCAATATGAAAGTTTGATGCAACATGTTTCAGTCTGGACTCAACACAAACACTCTGCTCTGTGGCTCTGCACAGAATTCATTTAAATGTTATAATTGGTTTAATTTTGTTTCTTACAAGCTATTGTTGTATAGCAGATAAATAATTCACCTCCTGGAAGCACTCAGGCACTAAAATAGAAACAGTTCCCATTGAATTCCCTTTCTAGCTGAATAACTGCCACTGAAAACTGATCTAAACAAGGCCTGTTTTTAAGATGTGGAAAATGATGTCGAATGTAGCTGCTGAAAACAAGGTAGCAAATACACTGTCTGTGTTCAGATGGTGACAAATATTATAAATAATCCTAAAATCATCCTGAAATTAAGATTTTTATGCACTACACTGGGGAATACATTGAATATGAAAAACAGGCAGGAAAAGTAGAAAGGAACAAAAATCACATAAAATCTGTTGTGTGTCACATCCATGCACCCCTGCCCTTTGCGGGGCTTGAACCCAGACTTCCATGGGAGCACGTGCACCAGCACGCCATGGACACAGACCCCTACGTAGGATTCAAAGAATCACTGCTTTATTAACATAAACAGGAGACATGGGGTAGACTAACTAGACAGTAGACATGACATGGCACTAAACTGGAACTAAAACATGAACAGAAAACCAAAGTATAATGCACAGCATAAACCTGAACATGGATATGACATAAACATAAACAAAGAACATAACACAAAGCAATCAACAATGACCAACAAGGACAGGTACACAAGAATCCCTATTTATAGGGCTAAACATTAAGGTAAATGGGGAGCAGGTGATACAACAGGAAGGAGAACAATGGCACAAAATACACACAAAGAAGCAGGCTATGCCTGCCAGCGCCCTCTCCAGGCTTGGCAGGGAACTGTCGAGCTGTTCCTGACATTGTGAAAACAGTCTGAGATTATACACTTGGATGTAAACCTTGACGTTTTATCTTCTCTGCACACTTTCAGCTGGAACCTAGGTCAAAAAACTCGATAGCTAAATGAGAAACAGGAAACAAGGCTTGGTAGAAAGAGTTCATGAGAAAACTACAGAGATACTTCACTCTGAAGACATTACACATAAGCGTTTAAACAACATCGATAAAGCAAAAAGGAAAACAGAACAGGTTAGAAGAATCGGGGACATTAGGGCAACAATCAGTGACAGTACAGGGGGTGGAGACAAGATCTGATTCAACACATGGCAAAGACACATGGCAAAAGTAAATAAACAGAAAACTAAAAAGAATGTAAATGGAACATGTACAGAAGGGAAAAAGGTGAAAATCTTATCAGCGTGCAGTGTGAGGTCATCATGGGCACAGGCTCATTCATAAAGGACAGTTGAAGATTGGTGGGAGTCTCTTGCTGTTGTAGCTCATCCACCTCAAAAGTTTGATGTTTTTTCATTCTGAGATACTTTTCTGGTTACCTCGGTTCAACAAAGTGATTATCATCTTACCGCTCTCCAAGCACAGGTAGACATGCACATTTAATCTTATTTTCTGTTATATGGTGGTACTTAGCAAAAAAACAAGAACTAAACACTGCAAGTATGAAAGAAAACCATATAAACAGTGAAGTAAGGAGGTGAGAGCATCATGATAAGGAGCTGCTTCTCCAGAAGCAGCACTGAGGGATTAAATGCCATCAAAGGCATATTAGAGAAGAATTTAATCTCAGACAGTACTGAGGCATTACACGCCACTGAATACGTATTAGAGGAGAATTTCATCTCATTGTCCAAGTAACTGAATCTGAGGAGAAGATGGACGTTTCAATAAGCTCAAACAAACATCCAAAACAACTTTTAAAGGCTTTGCATGGCCTCACCAAGCTCCTGACTTCAAATTTATGGAGGATTTTGAAATTGCATGTGGTGCTTATGTAAAAAAAAAAAATCTTTCTAAGGTTGTGCACAGGAATTTGCCAATTTTTGTTTTTCAGTCCCCAAGGCAGATGTTAAAGAGCAAAGAATTTGGGTAAAATTCAGTTTTATTGCTTGATAAAACTGACGAAGCAGTGACTATGCCAAAAAAAACAGGTAAAATTGCACATTAAGACAATAATGATCATGTTTTTGCCATTAAGTGACTCCTTTATAGAGAGTTTGTTCCTCCTGGACAGACTGTTAATCAGCACATTTACCTTGAAGTGCTTAAGTGTCTACAGGAATTTATCTGAAAAAAACACACCATGTCAATTCACTTGCACACACACACACACACACACATACACAGAAAACCTCTTTTTCCCTTCAGTCTCACTTTTTATTTTGGGAACAAAAAGAAGTCAAAAGAAGCAAGAACTGGTGAATATGGAGGATCAATAAAACTCCTGTTTGCCAGTGCAGTGGTGTATATGTGTGTTGTTGCTCTGCAAGATCCAGCTCTGTGTCCGCTATCATTCGCCAGATGTTTTTTCCTGATGCTTTTCTGTAGAAGAATGTCAAAATTTGTGCTCCTCATTGACCTGATGTTCACAAGCGACAATCTTGAAGAGCTTGCTCTAGAATAGCAACTGCTTCAGCTGCAGTTTTCTAAAAAATTGAAGGATATATAGGGTTGTGCTAAGGTTGAGCTAAGAAACCTAACCTGTGATGTTCTTTGTTCATTTTGTGATCATGAAAGTTATTTTCTTGGTGTGAAAGACTCATAAACAGAGGAATAGCTCACATTGTAATTTTCTAAATGGTGTGCTATCTAGGGCATGCATGCTGAGAGACCTGTGTAATGGAACAAAAGGTACTGTATTTCTAAATAGTCTTTTTAGTAATAGTATTTTTATTCATCACTATATTTCTTATTTTCAATTATAATAATGGCAGGAGGCACACCTGGCTTGAATGCACTTTTCTCAATAATTTAGTTCTCCACCACAATACAGACATAATCTTCAGGATTGTTTCTCCACTGTGGAAAATTTGCCTAATTCCAACATGGAAGTTACAGTCTTGCAAATATCCCTTTTGTATTTGATGAGTTATTATTTTACAAATCATGGATATTTAATAATTTATTCCTTCATATTTGACTGGTGGCTTTCATTTTTGATTAAGAAGCCGAGAGACACAAAAACATAAGAAACACTAATGACTGCTAAATATAATTAAAGAAAAAACAATTTGATTGATTTATTAATATTAATATGGCTAAACAAAACAGTAAATGATCAAAGGATTATTATTTTTATTATTCTTTTCTCACTTGTGATTAAAAAGAATATTGTATAAATAAAAGAATGTTTATTTTGCATCTAAAAATACGTTTTAACTTCAGCATGATGTAGAATGTTATAGAAGAATACAGGGTATCTAGGCAGTACGGGGTACCTGTGACTCATATTTATTTGGTCTCTGGTCTGTATGAGCACAGTGAAAGTCACATTCATATTTTTGGCCTTAAGTAAATAACCATTGAAGGTGGAGACATTTCATCAAGGGTGTGTATTGTCTTCATTCCTTTGTCGTTTTCATAGACAGGATATCAGGATTTCCAGCAGTCAAGGTGGAAGAGGTTCTTTTGGCACATATTATCGTCTATATCTATCTCTCAGATAAAAGGAAAAGAGGGAAAGGAGGTGAGTTCTATAATAGTAAATAGTAATGCTTACATTGGATGCTTCTTTGTGCTTTTTGTTTCAAACATTTCAGCATATCGGATTCTTCTAGTTCAGAACGCATGCTAATTATTCCTCCATCTTCTTCAACCCTAATTATTACCATATGTACTTTCTGTATTGTCAGTTCGTCTTTTCATTATTTAAACTGTTCGTTTTCATTGCCTTTTTCTCTTTTGTGCCACAGATCCCTTTCCTGCTACCCTTGTAAATAAATAAATAAATAAATAAATAGAACTCTTAATTCCTGGTCTGTTGCATTAACATCACACCATATTCCTATTTTCTGTCAGTAAAACACACTCTTTTGGTTCTTTACACCTTTTTCAGCTTCTTTTTCTCACTGATCAACACATTTAACCTGATTGGTTTGTAATTAGTGTCACAAATGGAAACGAACAGTTACTTAAATTTGCCAGATTGTTGCTTTCACTATGGAGTTTTTTCCGCTATTGATTAATTGTTTGAGAAAGCAGTGTATTTCTGATTGCTTACAGGAGCAGTGCCCTTCTGATTGGCAGATTCAGGAGTATGCATTTCCTTTTTCCCCAACTACATGGGGGGGCAAAAAGAATTGCGCCTTGTATTTTGAGAGAACCCATAACTGCATTTTAAGGCAAAGATGACAAAGAAAAAAAATCTAAATATAGCCTACTTGTGTCCTGTGAGAGATTTTTTAATGCTTACCTACCTTACATTATTATTTATATATCAACGCTTTGTTTCTTTATTTTAAATTTGATTTTGTATTGCACTGACGTTAAACTCTGAGAATTTTTTTTTTTTTTTTTTTCGTTTTTGCTGTTTTTAAAAAAGCCATCTCTGACACTTCTACTCAAGAAACAGCTCTTAGGGATTAGTTGATGTATTCCCACTTGATCTCTTTTCCCCATTTGATCCTTCTCAGTGGTGCAGCACTGTACCTCTCACACAGAATGCTGATGTACAGGATCAGCTGGGCCTCTCCCTGAACCTCCTGGGAAAACCAGTCTGCAGTCCAATGTGCTGGTCTACAACAAAAAAGTGAGGGGCAGGAATCAGGGGACACAGATACAGACTGACCACTGAACTGGATCTGGTACCCCATTTTACCTATTAAAATACTTCAGACACAGGAACTGTCTCACCTCCTTTTTGGTCTTTGGATTGCTGTTGTCTGATTAATTTTGGGATGAAGCTAAGGAAACCCATTTAAAAGCTCAGATACAGTTTCCACCTTTCCTTCACACTTTGTCTGGTGAATGAGAATGCTTTATTCAAAACAATATGCAAATCGATCCAAAACAATACACAAGAGCAGGGTCAGGAACAAACAAGGGTCAGGCATTGAACAAAGATTTTGGTAAACAAAACCAGCTTCCAAATGAAAAGAATGTTATGCATAAAAAAATAATAAGGCTCTAAAGATCAGCAGTGGAACACATGATGATACTTCACGTTGTGAGCCTGTTGATAACGTGTATATATGCGTGTGTGCGCACTTGTGAGATTGAGTCCAGATGCAAACAGTCAATAATCAGGCGAGTTAGAGCATAACTTGGAGTGTATGTGGGTTAGGACACTTAAGATGTTTACACATTTAACTCGTTTGGAGCATTTGATTTCAGAACCTTGGTGTGTTTTCTGCCTTGGTTTGCTTTGATTAGACATATATGAACATAACAATCACACTGAGATCTCCAACAAAAAAATCAGATTGCAAACGAACTCTGAAGCAGTTCAAAAGAGCCACTCTGTATAGCATTAGTAGCTCAAGTGGTTAAGGCTCTGGGTTGTTGATTGGACGGTTGAGGTTCAAGTCCCAGCACCGCCAAGCTGCCACTGTTGGGTCCATAAGCAAGGTCCTCAACCCTCTCCATGGGCACTGTATCATGTATCATGGCTGACCCTGTGCTCTGACCTTAACTTCCAAAGTTGGGATATTTGAAGAAAGAATGCTGTAATGTAAATATGACAATGATAAAGCCTTCAATGTATAATGGAAACTTTTATGTAATGGCCTGCAACATGAATAGGATGTTTACGTGTCTGATCTTTAGTGTATATAAAGTATAGAATCTGCTTTACACTAAATGTCACACTCTTTATTTATATATACACGCACACAGGATTATATATACAGCTTCATAAGCATAGGCATAGAGATTTTAGATCTTTCTGTGATTTTGAGTTGATCTTTTCTCAATTTTCAAGTGCAAAACTGAATACTGTCATTTCCCTGCTTCTGTATTAAGAGGGACATGAACATTAACGCATGCACATTATCAGAGCAAAATGGGTTAGAAATCCCAACGTGCCATCAGATTTCATCACAGCGAAGAAATAATTCATGACCACAATGATAGTAGCAACAGTGTGCAATAATGTACCCACACAAAATAGCAACACACTGAAATAAAGCTCGTTTCAGTATTAAACGCACGTGGATGTTTAAAGAACCTGTAACAAAAAATATACGTTAATTTATTCCTCACTTTATTCCTCACACATTTGAACTCAAAGCTCTCTGCTATCTTTGCTGGATTACACTCTTCATGAACTGACCTATGCAATAACAGTTCATCATATTCAGCTGAGAACTGGCCATAAATGCATCCTCATAATCCTCCTTCTCTGATAAAATAATGTGTCATTGCACCAGCACTGGGATTTCTCAGAGCTTTCTGAAATATTTATTTTGACCCTGGAATAAAAGAAGCCCTTGTGATTTGACCTAAATGCCTCTGCAGATCAAAGCAGAGAACAACCCTGCATCAATCATCTGTAAGCCTCCACCTTTTTTTTTTTTTATCATTTACGAATAAGCATGTCTGAAATTCACCTTTGAAAGAGATGAAGCCACTTTCCACAGCCCAAAGAAATATTGTTTTATTATCTGAAAATGTATTCAAGAGTCAAGAACTATCATCATATTGATGGACTGTAGTGTCAATATCACTTACAGCGTAACATGTAGAGATCAGGTGCTATGTGTTAAAGTGTTAGCGTGTGAGAGATGTCTCGAATCAATTATGCCTTAATAGGTTGTAGCATAAACTAGAAAAGTAAAGAAAACACTGACAGAACTAGGCTGTTGATTTTTTTTTCAAGTTAGGGACATAATCAGTTAATGTTTCAAAGTGTTTAGTTACTGCGATCTAAAGCCACTTTATTATCCACATGGTCATTATTGTGTTGAAAATCAGAAGCATTCAACTGAACCCAATATCTATACTTAAACCTAATCTGAAAACGATCATTAAACTGGATTAATTAACTCTAAATCCCGAGTTCTCACTTCTTCTCTATGTCATGAATCAAAAAAGTACAACACACTAAGCTTCACAGTATCATTGTTAATTATGATTCGAAATAAATTTCACAAGTGTGAAGTGTGCTATTTAAATACATATCTACACTTCACTAAGAAATGCAAGTGGAAGACATTTAGACACAGCACCTAAAAGAAGTTCTACAGCTTTAGTCATCCTTCAGGTAAACGTAAAAAATGTGGCTAGCTGGGATGCATGCACCTGGGTTTCTTCCCATCATATCCAGTACTCTTAATGCTGTACAGGTTGTATCATATACACAACAGCCCATGAAGAAAACGCTGTTCGTTTCTCAGGCTGGCGTCTTTAATAAAATGTCAAACTGCTAAATACACTTAGACAGAAAAAGAAATCATGTGGTGTGTGTAAATCCTGCAGTTGGTCCAAATGCAGCTGAGGGCAATTGTTTGCATACACCAGAGCCTAAAGTCACTGACATTCACAAGAGAATATTTCAAAATAATAGTTAAGTGACATTTATTTCAGCTTTTATTAACTAGATCAGATTATCGGTGGGTTAAAAGTTTGCTTGCACTTCGTTAGTATTTGTTGGCTTTCTGTTTAATTGCTTGAATTTCTTGGGATAGCCTTTGCTGGAATGTTTTTGAACACTGGGATGGTCACTCCAGAACTCTCGCTTTGTTGCTTTTAAACAACTTTTGAGGTTTGCTTAGAAGCATTATCCTGCTATAAGTCTCAGCTGCATCCAAGTTTTAACTTTCTGACTGATGTCTTGCTTTGAGGTGTTACTTCAGTATTTCTACATAATCCTCCTCCCTTGTGATGCGAACCATCTCTCTGAAGTGCACCAGCCCCTTTTCCCAGGAAAAGGCTCACACACAACATAATGCTGCCACCACCATGTTTTCACAGTTGAGATGGTGTTCTACAGAGAAAACTTTCCTCCAAACTTCCCCTGATCTTAAAGTTTAATCTGACTGAAGAAACACTCTTCCAGAAGGCTGATCATCACCTGCAAGCTTCAGTCAGACTTTACTTTCAGTTAAACTCTGTCCAGCCTTTTGAAATATAATCAATGTGGAAAAAGTAAGCAGGTTAGTTGCAGAAAAAACAGCTGGGTGAAGCAGAGAGGGAAATGGTACACAAAAAGAAAGCCCTCCAAAAAAATTATACAAAATACAGCAAAGTAACACACATTATTGCAAAAAATCTGGCACAAACATATTGCTAACGTCATCTAATTTGGCTGCTTCAGCTGCGATATCCTTAACCTAGGAGGTAAACCTGTAACTGGCTTCATTATTATGCAATATAGTTATACTTCTTTGTTACATTTGGATATTTATTTTCAGCAGAACAATGAAACCTTTTAATATTCAGTAAGCGCTGTTACCTCCCCATACAGCCTGGAGTTATCTAGCTACCAGCTATAACCAAGATTAAACACAGGACACTACAGTAACACAGTAAACAGGACTAACTAAATTACAGATACACAAAAGCGTGAGTCAAATTCAAAAACACATTAAATAACATACACAAAGAAAAATATTGACTATGAAGACAGGTATCATCAATATGATTACAGAAAAAAAGCATCTTAAAATAAATAATGTGTAAAAAATGTTGCATTATAAATGCTGTACAATAACGAGGTGTTAGAGGTTTGACTAGTCGAGGTGAGTGTTGTTGAATGTCCTGGTGAAACACGATATTCAGAGTCTGGTAGTAGTGGCACCTTACCAGTATGTCTACCAGATATATGAATGACTGCAGGAGAGAGGAGAGTCCACAAGAGGGCTAGGAGGGGTTGTCTACGATTCTGGTGGCTTTGTGGATGCAGCAGTTTTTAAATAAGGTTTGGATGATAGACAGATAGACATAAAATATTATTGCTTAAACTAATGCCACTCACACTTTTATTCTGAGGTACACTCAGCAAGCAAATCATTAGGAATATCATTAGAAAGCTTTCAGAAATGCTTTTCTGCTGATCATGGTTGTAAAGAGTGATTATCTGACTTACTGTAGCCTTATCTGTCAGATTGAACCGGTCTGGCTATTCTTCTCTGACCTCTCTCCTTAATGTGTTTCCACTCACAGAAATACTGCTCACTGGGTGTTTTTTTTAATCTGTGTGAACTCTAGAGACTGTTATCCTTTAAAATCCATGGAGATCAATAGTTTCTGATACTCCCTGTCTGGCAACAACAGCCACGCTCTTGTCAAAGTCACTTGGATACCTTCTGATTTGTGCCTAAATGATTTTATACTTTGAGCTGCTGCCTCAGGATAGCTAATTGGATTAGATTTGCATGAATGAACAGATGTATTAGATTTATTGGTGTATACATTTTAATGTGTATAATTAAGATGGTCAGTGGTCTCAAAATGAGACATATGGGTATGTCTATGCATATAATAATGTTTAGTGTTTGTCGTTAATTTGGTGTTAATTAATTTGTACAAAATTAGAGTTAAAATGATTTGTACAAAGCAAGACTGTAGTGCCCCTACCCTACATTCACTATATAGAGCGGAGCACCAAGTTACTAATAGTTAGTCTCTGGATTTAATAGTTGCCTTAACTGTTTCTCTCAATAAAGTAATTAAATAATACTACAATACTCTAACACGTTTAACTCACAACAAATAAAGAGCCATTAACAGAATTTATTTACAAGAAATACTTAAAAATAGAATAATAAATGTACACTTAAATAAATTTAAGAAAGATAAAAGTTAAGTATGATGTACTTAAGTGTACTAGAGAAATAATCAACAAAATAAAATAAGTTACATAAGTTATATTAAATTACACAAACTCAAGTACTATATACTTAAACTGCATCCCATACACTACACTAAACTCATACTAAACTCTTACTCAGAGTAAAACTATAGAAAACAAAAGCAAACACTTGCAAAAAAAATAATAAACACTTGCTGGTTTAACTAAAGATTTGTTCCTTTTCTCTCAAACTGAGTGCCACCATTCTCCCCTGGCAAACACCACTGAACTGAAAGCTTTTCCCGAGCTACTCTGGGTCTCATTGGACGAAAACTGCTCCCACTCTTTCTCTAACCAATTTCTCTAACTGTCCTCCAAAAGGGCAGAAATATACACTAATTTGTACCTATTACAATTTACTGAACAAGCTTGTTGGTTAAATTTTTCACAAGTACGCAACTGACAAACTTGTACAGACTTTTCTGGAACATATTCAAACAAAATTTTATTATTCGGGTTACAATCTACATTACTTTATTACTAACCCCAACCAGGTTATAGAGTTTGAAAAAATTAATGTAATTTCTACAATCGATGATCCATTGCTTATAAAATGCCACGGCTGTGTTTCTACATGCTTTGCAACACGTTTTTGTGTCAGTGTCATATTGCTCCTGGCAAAAAAAAACAGAAATTAGGTCAGATCTAATTAAAATAAATTGCTACACAGTCACTGGTCATCTCGCCAGGTTCATTTACCAGATAGGTCACTTTGTGTACACTTTCATGACTGTAGCTCGACTGTTGCTCTGCACAAAACACCGCAGGAGATCTGCTGAGCAGATATTTAGGTGGTGGATCATTCTCATATTACTAGTGATACTGATGTGATGTGGTTCCTGTAAACAATGCAAATAATGTCTGCTCAGCAGTGGTCTTGTGGTGGTCCTTTTCAGGAGGACAGAAGGAAGCTGATACATTGTGTAAAGCCAAAGATGAACACAAAATGTTCTTAGAATGGTGAAAACAATGACTTCCTGCAGACAAGCTTTCAAAATGCATTTCATCACACTAATGTACCTACAAAATGATTTCAGGCCATGAATTTTACCCGTTTTTATTTCCAGTCCACCAGCAGAATAGAAATCTACATTAGAGATTTCAATAAGTGTAAACAAATGAATGATGTTCTGGCTGTGAGTCTGATATAAAATGAATCAGGACTTGTTTTAGACATGTATTTTTCCCTCTGTTGGATAACCTTACACAGAATTTCAGTGGTTGAAGACCAAATTTGAGCTGCTTTTTAGATGAACAATCACTTGGAGCATCTCAGAGAGCAGAAATGGGCCTGATATCATCATCATTTACTTTGAAGATACAAACATTTGGGTGAAAAGATCTAACCATTGTTTACCTGTTCTATGAATATATCAAACCTAGTAGGCTAGGGAAAAAACAGAAATACTTATAAAACACTTAGTGTCTATTTTAATATGAGCTTTAAATTAACTACCACTGTGGAGTGGGACATGACAAAGACATTCGGTGATCAACATGGACACAAACAAACAGGAGCAAACTCCATTTTTCGGCCTCTGAAAAAAAAAGTCTACAAAAAAAAAGTAGCAATTGCAAATACTGCTTGTATTATGAATACAACATCCCAATTCATGTACAAAACACTTTGATTAGGTATGAAACTAATACTATAGCATAAACCAAGTTAATGAATAGCAGAAAACTGCTGAACATGTACTGAACATGTACTGTTCCCCATGGTGCTGATTTGTCTATATTTATTAATGATGCAAGGTATTGTATAGTGTTTTAGCATAGTTATGAAATTAATCAAATTCCACGTCATTCGCAATGTCCTTGTCTTTTTAAGATAGGAGTCTGGAGCCACTGATCGATATTATAAAATTTCCTCTTCTCCACTTTCACCACAGATTTCAGTAGCTATCTATGAGTGGTTTGGTCAATCTCAAGAGCATGATTTTCTCTCTGCAAGCCAGCTGACATTTTTTGTGAATAACATATAACCTCACACAAAGTGGCAGCCACAGGGAGACAGACCTGTGTTTGAAAGCCTGTCAGAATGTTCAGCTGGACCAAAGCCAGCTGCTGAAGTGCTGAAAACTGATATCCTTCACATGGAGAGATTGCTGGGCTCAGGTTATTGGAGTTTTGCATGTTTGCCCCATGTTTGCATTGGATTTTCTGCAGGTTCGCCTTCCAACTACTAAAGGTTTGAATTAGTTTTCCAATGAATTTACCTCCTTATTTTATCCATCCAACCATTTTCTGTGCTACTGGAACCTGGAGTCTATCCTAGGGGACTCTGGGCCAGTAAACCATCACAGGGCACAATCAGACACTACAGACAATTTAGAGATGGCAATCAGCCTACCACATGTCTGGAGGAAACTGGAGTACAGTGGAAATCATACCCACAGCCACAGAAGTATAAGGCAACCAGGCTAACCACTAAGCAACTAGGCCATCATAGACCATTAAAATAGACCAGCTCAATATGACTGATAATTTTATGAATGAAATTAAAGAGAAGCTTCACAGAATATACAAAAAAAAAACATAAGAACAAAGAATTATTATTTAGTTTTTGTTCAAGTCAGTAGTTTACATACTGTAGCTTTATGCAAGTATAAATATGCTGCTTTCACTGGACATAAGTTATAAAAGGTTTTTTTTTGTCACATATAAATTGTTGCACAGTGAAACACTTTTCTTCACATATCCCATCCTTGGGGGTTGGGGTCAGAGCGCAGGGTCAGCCATGATACAGCGCCCCTGAAGCAGGGTGGGTTGGGGGCCTTGCTCAAGGGACCAGCGGTGACAGCTTGGCGGTGCTGGAACCTCTGATCTTCCAGTCAATGACCCAGAGCCTTAACCACTTGAGCTACCACCGCCCCCATCTACAGCCGACATCTACAGCCGACATCTACAGAACTACAAATATTGCTTAAAAAAATTAAAAACTTCTGCCAAATGAAAATTTCCAAAGGTTCTTACAGTTCATGTCAGTGGCTCACATTTAAATTTGGACTAATAATAACATATAAACAATAATAATAATAATTGGTTGCTACTACTACACATTGATTGTTATTATACCTTCTAGTATAAGTTGACTAAACTACTCAAATCTTTCCAAAGATTAAGTCATTGTTGTTGAGCTGATGATAACACAAAGCAGATAATGTCATTTTCTATTTCCGGGCTCTGACCTCTTGAGGTCTCAGCAGCTCATTTGCATTCCACATTCGACACAATGCCTGGCACACAGAACCACAAACAGCTCTGTCTTCGGATAGCTTTGGAAAATAACACTGCTTCATGTTTTAGTTATTTATACAGCATTTTTTCAACTTCACTGCACAAAAATTTGTAAATTATCATAGAAGATTAACCTCCATCATTGAAGATCTAAATGTTCCAGTCAGATCAAAGTCCACATTTTGCCAATCCAAGCTTGCCTGTTGCAGCTTATTCTCCACTCTGGATCAGTTGATCCTCATTACATTCAGCTCTATACTCATTATCAAGCATTTTCTTTCAGATAAGTGTAGTTTTCAGTGTTCTGTCTTTGTATTTATTGTGCTTCTTTGTATTCAACACTGGGTATGACACAGATGGCTGCTTACAGCATAAGGCTAACTATTCAAGTAAAGTATTTAAGTTAGATCACCTGTCATATTTTCATTATTATTCTTTACATTGATTTGAAAAAGATATTGCACCATCTCTTTCGGGAAGGTTCTGCTTCTCAAGTTGACTTGTTACCTCTCTGATAACTAGAACACACAAAAGGATGAGAATGATCTGTGTGTTAATGAAGCTGATCTACATTCAGGCAAGACTTAAAGTCCACAAAGTAGTAACAGACCTGTATTTCTTTTTTTTTCTTCTCTACTATTCTTTTGTTCAAGCATAAAGGTATTTTAGGTAAGATTAGAAACATAAGTGTGCCTACATAGCCTATAAGCCTGACAGTCTGAAGTGACCCTATCCATTAATCATGTCTGACATAAGCTAGATGCAGTCTTTTGATTACAGAAAGTATTTGGCACAAGGTCAGTTGCAGTGAAGATCAACCAGAAGCATGAGAGCCCAATATGTTTTGTAACTGATGTTGGCTGGCCTGTGTACCAGATTAGATTTGCAACAGATGAACCACAGATATACACAGGGAACTAGTTGAAACTTACCAACATAAAGCCTTAGTTTCCCATGGGTTTTTCTTAATTTAATGTTATATACAAACATACTCTATCCCTGTCTCTCCAGCTGACTCCGTGCTTTCATAATTGCTTCTGGTCGTCACCAAAAGTTCTGTCGAATTGAGTTGCATACAACTAGACTTTACATCTGCCTCATCTGTGGGTGATTTTCTTTTAGGTTAGATGTACTTCTTCTAAAAAACTACACTGGTCTGGGATATCAAGCCCTATTTGTTCCAGGTAGCTGCTTCATTGCTTCTGTCTCCTCTGCCTCAGTCTTGTAATGTGCCTTCAGTCTTTTGAGAGTGAGAATAGGCAGGGATAGAAGAAGAAGCCTTTATTTTTGTCACATATACATTACAACAAAATTCTTTCATCTTTCAACATCCAAAAAGCCAGTTTTGGATGTTCAGAGCACAGGGTCAGCCACAATGCAGCGCCCCTAGAGCAGAGAGGGTTGAGGGCCTTCCTCAGGGGCCCAAAGGAGGCAACCTGGCAGTGCTGGGGCATGAACTCCAACCTTCTGATCAACAACCCAAAGCCTTAACCACTTGAGCTACCACTACCCCCAGGGATAGGTTCCCTTCATCCTTGAACAACAAGATAGTATGGATAGTATAGGAAATAATTAATGACTGAATTCATGCCAAACTTTTTTTTTATATAATAATGAACTTTTAGCCATAAAACTTTTTGTTGCTGATGAAGATCTTTTGACATGGTGACATAGAACAATATGATAAAGAATCTGAACTGGCACATTTGGGAAGTGTTTTATTATTCTGAATGAAGGGAAACTCTGAGCTTTCGCACTCTGATCTGTAGACATGAAACTTCAGACCTTCACATAGTCTGTTGTCTTTAAAGTGACATCATACTTTAATGTTCTTCAAAGGCTTGTGTGGGGCCTGAGGGAATGAGGCAGCATGTGTGATGGCTCACATAGTTCCCTTTTCTCAGGATCCTTTTTCCCGCTGTTATTTATTCACTGTAGATAAGACCTCTCCATCCTTTCCCCTTTCTCTGGTTGCTAACAATGATCTTTGTTAATGAAGCATAAGAATGGGAAGCATTGTAGAGAAACTGGAAAAAGAAACCTGTGTTGAAAAAATAATGTATTCGTAGTAGTACTAGGGGAGAGCTGACACATTTGTAACTCAACACAAATGTATTGCACTTTTCTGTCTAAATGCACACTCATTACACACATATACAAATTAATATTTTTTTATTATCCATCTATTTTCTGAAGCAATTATATTACGTATGGTGGAAGGGAGTCTGGAGTCTATCCCAGTGGACTCTGGGAACCTTGGACAGGGTGCCAAACCATCTCAGGGCACACACACTCACATAACGTGGACAATTTACATATGTCTATCAGACTACCATGCATGTCTTTGGACTGGGTGAGAAAACCAGAGTACCCAGAGGAAACTCACCAGGTAAAGCACAAGGGAATCAAACCCCAAACCCTGGAGGTGCGAGTCAAACATGCAAACATGACTACTAAGCCACTGTGCACCCCAAGTTCTACACCCAGTGGGATTCATCCACTGGTGATATTTAAAAAAAACTTTTTTTCCCATAAACAGTAAATATTTGCGATATACTGAAGAAATGGATGGTTACTATAGGAACATGCCCAAGTTGAGAATTTCTTGGTTTCTTGGCACTTGGTTTCACCTTGAAACTCAAATCAGCACCACTCTCACTCCAGCACAGAGATGGGATTTCCAATCCAAGTTCATCTGCAAACATTTACATTTTTATGACTAAACCATAAAACCTGAGATCCTTAGCTAACTACTAACTCAATATATGAAACTTTCACTGAATTTATAACACATTTTATGATCTATTGCTATTGTCAGTAATATGCTGATAAATTGATCACAACCTCCACGTAGCTCTATGAGTGAGTTTCAGTGCTGTAGCCGTAACAGAAATGGACAAAACCATGATTCCTAACACATTTCTGAATCCAATCATGCTCTTCTGGATCTCAAATAATACAATCACCCAAAAGTTGTGTCTTCTCTTATGATCAGTTTGCAATGGATATGGTAGATGGGAATGGATTGGGCAGAACTCTGATAGTATTAAGGGCAGTCAGTGAAGACAGGCTCTCTCTGTCCTAACAGCTTACAACACCAAAGCCTGAATGTCCAGACTCAGCTGCCTGGAACATCCCTCTTCCCTATCTCTTTTTAGTTAATTTTACTTAATATTATTTTTCCTTTTTGTTTTATTAGTGGAACTTTTTTAGAATTGATGTGTGATAGTAGTGTTAGTAACAGCAGTTTGTCCAGCTGGACAATATTCATAAGCAAATCTAATAAGATTAAACTGACCTGAAACATTTAACCGTTTGACCATTATAATGAGGAACAATTCGGAAGTAAAAGGGTCAGTTGTTCCAAAGAACATTATATCAATTGTGAAGCATGGTGGTGGCAGCATCATGTTGTGTAGGGTGTTTTCCTGGACGGGTGCATTTCAGAAAAAGGATAGCATCATGAGGAAGGAGGATAATCTAGAAATACTGAAGCAACACCTTAAGACATCAGCTAATCCTGACCTGAATTTCCCAAGAAAACTGAGAGTGTGTCTGAGAAAACAGGCCCTCATACTTGACCTGGAACCTGGAAATAAAGTATGTGATTTAACACAGGTAATGTATGATAACTTTAAATGTGTGGATTTGTGAACAATCTAGCTGAATATCTTTAGCCTAAACAAAGTTTATGCAAATTTGCGGCCTTGAGTGTAAATACACAAGTACATAAAATGTACGTAAATACTTGGAATACTAAGCTTATAAAAAGCATATTAAGAAAATATTATATAATATTATAAAAATAATTTTATCAACAAAATATTATTGGGATTTAAAATCACTTTCACACCAAATAATCATTTTGCAACATTTTGGCTCATAAAAAAAAATATTTATATACTGTATATGCCAATGACAAAGCTTTAGTAGCTAGAGCTGGCTGCTGTATTCAGCTGTAGATTAAATCAATTTTTACTACTTTCCATCACACACTTATATACAGACCGTATATCTGAGCTGCAGGCTCTCATTTTATTTTTCTCCTTCTATTGATCCAAATATACTGATTTCTTATGTTCACATAATGACTGTTACGCTCTGCTTGTGTTATGCAAGCTGAGACTTAATGAATACTGTAGGAGATTGATTGTGTGATTCAGATTGCGGAATGAACATACAGATTATAGAAATTGGTCTGAAGCAATTTTAAATCGTATATAGAACATTATTTGACCATTTTATATTTTATTTATGTTTAAAATCTGCTATAGGAAATAAAAAAGCTTGGAAATCAGAGGTTCTCTCCAGAATATTCTGGGGTTTTTTTTAAGATGTTGAGCCATGAAATTTTTTACCCTATATTTGGACAGTTTTTGAATACACTTTCTTACAGAAGTTTAAATCTTAAAATCAGTCTAAAAAATGGATCCAATATTGTGTAGACCCCAGCTGAAACTGTTCCAGCATCAACTCATCAGATAGCACTAGAGGGGAAGAGAAAAAAAAGTCTGAGAAACTGTGCCATATTCTTTGTAGCAGTGCAAAAAAGGAAAAATTGCAGCAAACCATTGTACATCTCACCTTCAGTCATTGCTAGCCAGGCTCTGAGAGCCTGCAAAAGATTATAGTGGTGAAACAACCAGATTGTTATTCAATTTGGAGTGTTTGCGCATTTGTGTATAGTCCTCTCTAAACCCAGGAAAATTTTCAGAGGATTATTGTCAGTGCCAATTACTATACACAAACTCCGTCTCTCATGCACAAGTAGGGATGCCATTTAAAAACCTCTAGAGTAACATCAGAGCTTGACAATAGTATTTCCACATCCTGCCTGGTTTGTGAAAGCCTACTTAGGCCCCCTGGTGGTGCTTTTTGTCACAAAGTAGTTCTGAACCCATCTGCTGTAATTCTCCAAACCAGTTAAAACACAGCAAAATGACAATGGCTAGATGCTGTGAAAGAAAACACAGAAGTGACATCATTCATCTTGCGTAGAAAATTCAGACTTGTCTGTGTCTGCAGTATCTATGTATTCTTCTTTTCAAGGCAGCATTTACTGACTACTGTGAGCCATCACTCGAGATAGAGACATTAAATACCAGCTGTATGCTGCAATTTTAAATGTTTCTGCCCACCCATATGACATACAGTATTACAGAATATATTCTTTATTATGTAAGATTTGGGGTTGCCAGCATTAGTATCTACAAAAGGAAATGATCTGAAGCATGCATGTAGGTGGAAATGTTAGATTTGAAAGAGAGAGAGAGAGAGAGAGAGAGAGAGAGAGAGAGAGAGAGAGAGAGAGAGAGAGAAAAAATGGAAAAAAATCTGTGGCTGTGTAAAAGTGAGCTAGCAGCAAATTAAGGTTGTGATACAATCTTTTAGGAAATTTAAGCAGCAGCTGGGACACAAACAGAGAAAAAATGTTTTTAAAAAACTCTTGATGGGAATGAAGAGCTCTGCTAATGCTGCAGTAATTGAGGAACAGTATTGCTGCATGTGATGATCCACTACATTGTCTGTGGGGGCCACTTTTTCACAATATCTGTTCCATTTACACATTTAATGGGCTAATATCACCCCATACCCTCACCATGTGGTAAATTTATTCAGCTCTGGTCCATGCACCATTTTCCCCTGTGATTAAATGACAGACATCTGAACAACGAGTCAACTCATGAAATTCAGAAATATACAAAAATATACAAAATTCTCAGCAGTAAACTGTGCCAAAACGGTATATTCACACTGACATATTCCATATTACTCATGGCTTTACTCAATCTATATTTACAAAATTGAATATGAATATTAAACTCCTTAAACTAATGAAGCTTCGAAGCTGAAAAGGCATTCATTCAGAGACAGGCTCTGTTCTGACTGCAATGCATTTAGCAAAAAAAAAAAAAAAAAAAAAGGGAGGAGGGGGAGGAAGGGAGGGAGGAAGGGGAGGGAGGGAGGGAGGGAGGGAGGGAGGGAGGGAGGGAGGGAGGAAGGGGGGGGGGAGAGGGAGGGGGGGAGGGAGAGGAGGGAGGGGGGGAGGGAGGGAGGGGGGGAGGAAGGGGGGGTGGGAGGAGAAGGGAAGGAAGGGGGGAAGGGGAAGGGGGGAGGAAGGGGGAAAGGGAAAGGGGGGAGGGGAAGGAAGGGGGGGAAGGAAAGGGGGGGAGGGGAAGGAAAGGGGGGGAAGGAAGGAAGGGGAAGGGGGGGGAAGGGGAAGGAAAGGGAAAGGGAAAGGGAAAGGGAAAGGGGGGGAAGGGGAAGGAAGGAAGGAAGGAAGGGGAAGGAGGAAGGAAGGAAGGAAGGGTGGGAAGGAAGGAAGGGGGGGGGAAGGAAGGAAGGAAGGGGGGGGGAAGGAAGGAAGGGTGGGTGAAAGGGAAAGGGAAAGGGAAAGGGAAAGGGGGGAAGGAAGGAAGGAAGGAAGGAAGGAAGGAAGGAAGGAAGGAAGGAAGGAAGGAAGGAAGGAAGGAAGGAAGGAAGGAAGGAAGGGTGGGTGGAAGGAAGGAAGGAAGGAAGGAAGGAAGGAAGGAAGGGTGGGTGGAAGGAAGGAAGGAAGGAAGGGTGGGTGGAAGGAAGGAAGGAAGGGGGTGGGTGGAAGGAAGGAAGGAAGGGTGGGTGGAAGGAAGAAAGGGAAGGAAGGAAGGAAGGAAGGAAGGAAGGAAGGAAGGAAGGAAGGAAGGGTGGGTGGGGGGAAGGAAGGAAGGAAGGAAGGAAGGGTGGGTGGGTGGAAGGAAGGAAGGAAGGAAGGAAGGAAGGAAGGAAGGAGGGGGAAGGAAGGGGGGGTTTTGGAAGGAAGGAAGGAAGGAAGGAAGGAAGGAAGGGGAGGAAGGAAGGAAGGAAGGGTGGGTGGAAGGAAGGAAGGAAGGGTGGGTGGAAGGAAGGAAGGGTGGGTGGAAGGGAAAGGGAAAGGGAAAGGAAGGAAGGAAGGAAGGAAGGAAGGAAGGAAGGAAGGAAGGAAGGAAGGAAGGAAGGGTGGGTGGGTGGAAGGAAGGAAGGAAGGAAGGAAGGAAGGAAGGAAGGAAGGAAGGAAGGGGAAGGAAGGGTGGGTGGGTGGAAGGAAGGAAGGGTGGGTGGGGGTTGGGTGGAAGGAAGGAAGGAAGGAAGGAAGGAAGGAAGGAAGGAAGTGGGAAGGAAGGAAGGAGGGTGGGTGGAAGGAAGGGTGGGTGGAAGGAAGGAAGGAAGGAAGGAAGGAAGGAAGGAAGGGTGGGTGGGTGGGTGGGTGGGTGGGTGGAAGGATGGGTGGGTGGGTTGGGGTGGGTGGAAGGAAGGGTGGGTTGGAAGGAAGGAAGGGGGGTGGGTGGAAGGAAGGAAGGAAGGGTGGGTGGGGGGAAGGAAGGGGGGGTTTGGGGAAGGAAGGAAGGAAGGGTGGGTGGGGAGGAAGGAAGGAAGGGTGGGTGGAAGGAAGGAAGGGTGGGGGGAAAGGGAAAGGGAAAGGGGTGGGTGGAAGGAAGGAAGGGGGGTGGGGGGGTGGGTGGAAGGAAGGAAGGGTGGGTGGAAGGGGGGGGGGGTTGGAAGGAAGGAAGGGGGGGGAAGGGGGGGGAAGGAAGGGGGGGGAAGGAAGGAAGGGGTGGGTGGGGGTGGGTGGAAGGAAGGGGGTGGGTGGAAGGAAGGAAGGGTGGGTGGAAGGAAGGGGGTGGGTGGAAGGAAGGAAGGGTGGGTGGAAGGGTGGGTGGGTGGAAGGGGGGAAGGGGGGGGAAGGGGAAGGGGGGGGGGGAAGGGCGGAAGGAAGGAAGGAAGGGCGGAAGGAAGGAAGGAAGATGGGAGTTCATTGTGCTTCACTATGCAGAAGAACAGTTTTTTTGGTTTGGATGGATGGATTGATGGATGGATGGATGGAAAGATTATTACCTTGATAACCCCATGATAATAATTAAAATGAAAGGACACACTGTGAGTAGCAAATAATGTGCATGTGGCAACAAGTCTTTCATATAAAATAATTCAGAAATTATTTTATACAGGTAAACATTTCAATAGCAATGCAGAAATAAAAACATAGATAGGACTGTGGAAAAAGTTAATGACAGAAACAAAGACCAAGAACCAACAAGATAATAATGACACAAATGGCTCCAAGCCACAAAAGGTTTCAAATGAAAATTTGGATGCAACAAGAAACAGGTGAATCTACTAAAGGAAATAAACCAATGACAAGACATTGTAAACCACATTTAAAAAAAAAAAAAAAAATTCTTATTGCCTTGGAAACATAGGTCACGGAGAAGGGGGAAATGTGACACCCAAACTGTACCAGAAATTAGCATCTAACATTTATGCTGTTCCCTTCAGATGTCCATGACTTTTTTTTGGATATACACGCACACGCACACGCGCACACACACACACACATTTATATATATATATATATATATATATATATATATATATATATATATATATATATATATATATATATATACATAGCAAGTTAGTAGATAAGTGAAATCTGGCTGGCTTATATCCTGGTGTAGGTAAATGGCTAGTATCTTAGTGTAACTAGCTGGCTAATATCTTTGTGTAGCTCGCTGGCTAGTAGCTCAGTGTGTAGCTGGCTGGCTTGTAGCTTGGTGTAGGTACTAGTGGCTCAGTAACTAGCTAGCTGGTTTGTAGTTCAATGTAGGTAGTTGTCTAGTAGATCAGTGTAGTTAGCTGACTAGTAGCCAAGTGTAGGTAATGGCTATTGACTCAGTACCTACCTAGAAGGCTAATATAGTTCAGTGTGTAGTTGGCTGACTAGTAGCCCAATGTAGGTAAATGGCTAGGGGCTTAGTATCTAGTCAGCTGGATAGTAGTTCAATTTAGTTAGCTGACTGGCTTGTAGTTCAATGTAGGGAGATGGCTAGCAGCTCAGTGTTTAGCTGGCTGACTTATATTTTTGTGTAGCTAGCTGACTTGTAGCCTAGTGTAGGTAAATGGCTAGTGACTCAGTATCTAGCCAGCTGGTAAGTAGTTCAGATTGTAGCTAGTTGGGTTGTACCCTGGTGTAAGTAGGTGGCTAATGGCTTTGCATCTAGCTAGCTGCTTAGTAGTTTAGTGTAGCTAGCTGGCTAATAGCCTTCACACAGAAATAGAGAAAAACGTATGAATATTGGAGAAGCCAGTTTTCATGTGTCTTATTTACTTAAAGTAATTTGAAGGTAATGATGTTTGATTCACCCAAGAGGTGCTTTGCTCTGTGCTTTCAAGTCAACTAATCACATTTCAGAGGGCGGGCTGCCCCTAAAATGAAAGGAGCAAAGTTTTTTTTTTCCTCTTTCACCTAGCAAGAATGACATTTAGAATTCGCCTTTTGCTTTGAAGAAGCATTTGAAATGCTCACATCTTGTATGTTTGATTATCCTAACAAAAAAATGCCAGAGGCTTATCAAAGCTGACAGCACTTTCACCGTTTAATTTTCTCAAATCATAGTCTAATGAACAAAAATACATAAATATAAACTTTTAATGAGGCTTCATTCAACACTTAATCAGTTAAAATTCATTCTGCAATATCAACATTGTACTGCAGCAAGCAATTTCAGACTTTCTACTTTTTTCCAGAGAATTAATTCATATGGAACAATAAAAACATCCTGTATCAGTAATAGATGATGAATTCTGTTGCTCACAGTATGAACATGTTTTCATAAAGCAGTGTTTCTTTCTGTTTACCAATACCTGAAATAAAAATATAACATTTTAAATTGTATGATTTATATTATACCATATATGTAATAATGAAAAAAATGTCATGTGAAGTTAGAGTTTTACATTTGGCTATCAAAGATATTAAGTATCCTACATTTTTTCCAATTTCTATGTGAAAGCTATTAGCCAGCTGCACACTGGGCTACTAACTAGCTAGCTACACTGAGCTATACACTGAGCTACTAACCAACTACCTACACTGGTCTCCAAGACAGCCAGCTACATACTAAGCTACTAGCAAGCTAGCTACACCAAGATACTAGTCAGCTAGCTGTACACTGTGCTACTAACTAGCTAGCTATACACTTGGCTCCAAAACAGCCAGCTACATACTAAGCTAGGGGATGTGGTAGCTTAGTGGTTAAGGCATTGGACTACTGATCGGAAGGTTGTGTGTTTGAATCCAAGGTCCACCAAGCTACAACTACTGGGCCCCTGAGCAAGGCCCTTAACTCCAAAAATGCTCAGTTGTATAAAAAAATAAATAAATAAAAAATTAGATGAAAATGTAAGTCACTCTGGATAAGGGTGTCTGCTAAATGTCAGAAATGTAAATGTAAGCTACTGGCAGGCTAGCTGGCTACACTGAGCTAAGAAACACCTACCTACACTGGGCTCCAAGACAGCCAGCTACATACTAAGCTACTAGCAAAATTGACAATACACTGAGCTACTAGTCAACAAGCTACAAACGGAGCTGCAAGCCAGCTAGCTACACACTGAGCTGCTATGAAAGAATCTGAATCATGTATTTTCTCTCAGTTTTCTTTCTGTTAGAAAGCTACTAGCCAGCTAGCCACACGGGAGCACAAGGATAATAGGTGACAGACCTTTAAGCACAGGAAGTCAACTGCAAGTGAAGAAAAACTACTATAAATACAATAACCATCACCACTACTTTAACATCCACCATCCAGGTACACATTCCATAAAATATCAGAATTTCAGGCTGAAACTTTAACTTCATGATTATAATCATTTGCAATCAGCCTTCTGGTTTCTTACTAAAACTAAACCGTAAGATTAATTATGACAGTCAAATGAATTCCTTGTAGTCTGTTCAGCTCCACTGCTTTAATGAGAAACACCAGAGTTCTAACGTTTCCAAAAGATTTTGCTTTCATTAGATGTTTTTAAATCAAATTATAAATAAAAATTACCCAACTGTAAATTATTTGACGTTGTTGGTATATTCAGAATTAAATGAGAACTGCATTAAATTAGAAATAAACGTTTGGTTAAGCAGCAGAAATGGATGTACAGATCATGGTAATGAGTTCAAGGAGCAATAACAATTTAACAAGCAGACACCAAACTCAAGTGCTTTGTCAATAATCCGAATAAAATTTTACATATGTAGGCGTACAGCCACGGATAACCAATACATTTCTGAAGATAAACTTTTGATTGCTTTTTACAGTCTGTATTTAATCTACTGGAACAAATCTCTGTGTTGTCTCTCTGAGTGACTGGGACATAACCTAAAGGCTCAGAATTGTCCATTTTCCAGAAATGACAAGGACCAGTATGAGTGCTGGGTTCAAATCATTAAGCTTAATTTGACTGATGGGACTGTTGAGTGGTGGGATTACCACTTTAATCGTGTCTTAGAATGCCTATTGAAAACCAATTAAATAGCTGTTACTTGAGTTTGATATTGACAGCCATGTATTGCTTACCTGACACTCCTGTTTGTTTGTTTTTCCTCAGGTTCTTCCTTCTTTTGATTCCTTCCCATCCCAAAATTAAGCTATGTGTAGCTCTGTAGCTTTGTGGATCACTTAACCAATAAAAAGTGATCCAGAATTCTTGTCTTTTTTATCAGTGAATGTATTTAATCCTATCACTCATTCATGGGTGTAAAATGGCATAAGTGCTGCTGAGCAGTGGAAATATTCCTAAAATTCCTTTTTCCAAAAATCACTACTTTATTTCACAATATACAATTGGACATAGAAAGAATTCACTATACAACACATTTCAGGCAAACTCAGCTACTCAGTCTTACAGTACAGTCAATATTACAGTAATTCTATCATTGTCCTTTTTACATAATCAGTACTTTAACTGTGTTAATTATGAGCAGAGATTTGTGGTCATTTTTGATGGACCTGAATAGAAAAATACATGGGATCCAGTATGGCATCCATAGTATCCAATAATTTAGCCAGTTCCTGCTTGGTAATATGAAAATATATGAAATTTGGGATTAGGGTGCGGAGTCAAGCACTTGTCGTGATTCATTTATCCACTCATAAAATGTTAACAATGGGATATACATTATACATTACATATCATTATATTATACTGAGTCAAAGACCAAGGCACTCTCAAACTGTTTATTTGATGACTTCTGCCATTATTGGGAAATTTCAGAATAAATAAATATTTTAGAATTTGAGACATTACTTTTTCCAACAGGAACCCAATGTGACAGAAAATGTTGGTATCTCAGTAAAGAAAGTAACGTATTACATAATAAACCACTTTTCAAGAAAAAAATTGACTGCTGGCTGTCAGGGATTTCCTGCAAAAACAGAAGCAAGTGTGACAGCCCAGGTCTTCAAAAGAATTTGTGGAAGACTCATAAAAGTGTATGTGAGTCTATTGATGCATTTTTAAAAGCAAAGAGTTGTCATGAAAAAATATTGGAATTTTTTTTGTAGTACTGCTCTTTATAGTAGAATTTTTTTAAATGTACAAAAAAAAAAATCAGAGGGTGGGGTTGAGGTGGAATCTGTCAAGTTAGTGTCATGGCAGTGTGAACTGCATTTCTGTTTAAATATTGACATAACAATTTAACTTAATTCTCAATATCAGATCTGTTACAATTTCTTTTTCAAAATACATTTTTCTTTTGAAAAATTTTCCTTTTTTCCTTTCATTTTCCTTTTTTCCTTTCCTAAAATATAATTGATGTTTTCATTTTGCTTCTTTAGTTTTTTAATGGAGCTACAATTTAGTGTTTTGGGAAAAAGTAAGGGAACCAGTTCATAATAGAACAATCTGCCTGCCCTAACAATGACATTTTTTTATCCAATTTTCTCCCAATTTGGCCATTGCCAGTTCCCACTAAGTAGACACTTCATTGCACGACATGGATGAGAGCTAACACATTTTCCTCAGCCACTGTATCTTTTCGAGCTGCTGCTCACACAATATCACACTTGGAGGAATGCGCTAACTGCCCTCCTTCATAAACATGAGCATACAGACATCCGCTATTGGCAAGTGTCATTCTAATTGATGGAGAGGAGAAGTTACGCCATCCTTCCCATCCAGACAGCTTGACCAATTATGCCGACTTGGATTCCTGGCTATTAGGGGTTTAACGTGATGGCATCACGTAATCAGAAAATCAGAAAATGTTTAGAGCTCAGAGTCTTCATATTTGTTTTACTATTCCTCAGGAGCTCATGGTTGCATAATTCTTGTGACTATAAACTGTTGTAGGAAAATATATTTTGAGTTCACTCTGGAATCTACTGTAACATCCATTTCTCTTTGAATAATCATTTACATATCCCAGCTCTCACCACCAAATGGTGATCAAATCACACAGTGATCAGGAACTGTGAACTAGCTTACAGTTGGGGATCTTTCTAGCAACTCTGGGGATCTTTCTCCCATTCAATGCTTTGTTTAAGAGTATCACATCTAGACTTTTGCATTTCACTGGACTCAATGACTACAGTACCACCGCAGTGTGTTATGGTCTCCAATAAAACATTCCTGCTGAACACTACTTCCGAGTCCCCTGGTCTGCTTCGGTGAATTCACAACACTGAAGAACTGAAGAACATTGAAGAAAGAACATTATCAACATTTACATTATTTACTGTCCAGTGTCACCCAAATGAGGATGAGGTTCCCCTCTGAACCTGGTTCCTCTCAAGGTTTCTTCCTCATATCATCTCAGGGAGTTTTTCCTTTCCACCGTTGCCTTAGGCCTCAATGTTAAGGATAAATAATAACTTAACTTTAAACTTTATAATTTTTATTCTATGTTTCTGTACATCTGCAAAGCCGATTTGAGACAATGTCCATTGTTAAAAGTGCTAAACAAATAAATTAAACTGAAATTGAATTATTCAAATTTAAAGCACAAATGGCCATGGTCTAAACGTCCAGGTGCTACTGTATTATAGTAGTAGGTCATAGAATAATAAAATTGTGCCATACCTACTATAATTATTATAATATACCCAACTAAATTAAAGGCACTTTTTTTATACCACCTGAATTCTTGTTTGCTTTTAGCATCCTTTTAGTTCCATACTCCATTTTGCCAAGTTTGATCCTATGACCAGTTTCTTGGAACAGAAAGCAATTAAAAGAAACAGGAAATTACATTGTGTAAAGAACATGTCATGCTGACGTTACCATGAAATGTCTTAAAGATGACTACAAAAAGTCACAGAAATGTTATAAAGATTCTGGTTTGTTCCCTTTTTTTCCAGCTGTATGTTTTAGCCATCACATCAAAGTTTTACTGATTTCTGTGTGTCCTCAGCCATTAAAGTATTTGAACCAATTGTATGCATTTTCCCCATGCTATTGGCCCATGTTCAGCTCTGGCTTTAACATTTTCTATGTGGAGGAAGTTTCATTTAAGACATGTGAGCCATCTGGCCTTGAGCTGCCCTGGTGATTGATGTGTCTGACTGTCACAACATTAACTGTAACTGCAACTTAGCAGCTAGCTGAGAGCAGCATGTGTTAAAGTGGAGGGAAAACGACTCAAACACACAACAGTATGTTATAAAAAAAAGAGCATTGAGCAGAGTAGCAGAGTCCAGCAGGAAGGATGAACAGTGCTAGCAGCGCTCGACAGATGCTAGTCAGTACAAGTCAGCACGACAGACGGAAAGAATCCCCATCTTCTATGTTGGCATGTTAGCTAACATAGCTGGCTGAGATAGCTGAGATCACATTCTCCCAGCATTTTATTTAGAATTATTTTTGATGTGAATGTTAACAGAACCTCTCCACCTGTACCTGCATGATTTTATTCACTGCACTTCTGCCACAGGATTGGCTGATTACATCGTTGCACGTGTACAAACAGGTGTTTTTAATAAAGTGGCAGTGAGTGTATATAATTGTTTTTACAAAAAGGTAAAGGTAAAGCCCTTGAGAAGGCACCAGGTCCTGATTTGCGAGTACACTTTCAGTCAAAAGCCATGGTCTATTCTAATCTTGTGGATTAATAATCAAATTAATTATTTGATTTCTGTATTTTTATCAATGCATCAGCATGTATTTATGTCTTTATTTATATGTATCTCACTATTTATATTTATCTGATCTATATTCCTGGTTTACATAGTATGATACATAAAGATTGTTGTTGTTGGATAATTGGACCAATTATCTAATAGCCATTTTTTTATGTAGTGATAATTTAAATAACAGTCATGAGATGCTATTTTGAGGCAGGTTTCTATAATATTTTGTAATTTTCATGAATTCCTTTGGATTATTCAGCACAAGTTTCTGTCACCGCTACTGCTACTAGCATAGCACTTGAATTATATTTAAGTTTCCTGGAAATTCTGTGAAACGTCTCAAGGACATGAGGTCAGAGACAGGGCTTTAAACACATACACGCCAAACCAGCAAGATATCTGGGGGGCCAAAGGAGGCAGAAAAAGCACCTTTTCATTTACTAATACTCAGATTTTGCCTTGGTGAGACGCAGACGATCTGTTCACAGCTTGTTACAGCTTTGTGGCACTTAAAGCCAGTATATATTTGATTTTTTTTTTAGCCAGTTCATTAAACAGAAGTTGACCTTTTCCTCTTTAGCTAAATGTTATTTGCTGCAGGCTTCAAAGTGATATGTTCCTCTGTGAAGCTGGCTAACACGCCTAGCCCACACCCTACATTACTCAAATGGCACTGAGCGAATCTGTCAAGGTTCTTTAATGATGCAGTTAAAGTGTTGCGGAGCAGCGCCGAGGTTCAGAAATTCAATTGCACATAGCCTCCATTTGAGTCAGGGTTGACCACCTGCCAACATTTTCAGATCTCAGGGGGAAAAAATGAACCTTTTTTATGATGAGGTCATTCTGATTTAATCCAGTTTAAAGATATTTTATTAAGAGTGTCATATAGGCAACCTCGTCCACCTCCAATTAAAGACTAGAGCAAACCAGCCACATTGCTCACAATTCCGGGCCAATGAACAAAAGCAAAACTTAATAATCTCGTCTGGTGTTGCCAATGTTGTTATTTTAACCTCTTTTCAAATTTGAATGAAATTAAAAACATAAATCATGAGCAAATATATGAGGTATCAAAAGAGCAAAAAAAAAAAGAAGTATCAAAGAGCAAAGAGAGCAAAATTGTAGTGAAAATATTTAAAAGATATCAAGTAGTGACAATTCCAGGAGAAAGATGAGTAGTAGTGGATCTGGCATCAATTTGGATACACATTGGTGCTTTTAGTGTGTATGTGCTATCATGTTTATCTATCTACGGAATAAGATACCTCTTTTGTGAGCATTAAATCATCAGCTAGTGCAAAAAATAAGAACGATTGAATTGTTCACATTACTTCTTTTTGTGATGCTGAGTTTTGTCAGATTAATAAGAATATGGTACGTTGTGGGAAGTCCTTTTCTGGATTTATTTATTGTTTTCCTGGTGACAGGAGCTAGAGGAATAAAAATAGATATATTATATTGAGGATGAAGCAGCAGAGTGTAAAAGTTGCAGCCCAGGAACTGTGACAGCTTGCGGATGATTTTATTGTAGAAGTGATGAACTGAGCATCACCCCAAAGCACACATGCAGTCATTAGTAAATTTCTGTGTTATGGCTGTGAATGTAGTAATAAGTTGAAATGAAATGAAATGAAATGAAATGAAAGTAATAAGTTTTTTTTTTTTTAAACGTATGGATTACCACAGTGGTTTCCTTATCTAAGTGTGTTGAATTTTGAATAAGAGACCTGCTCTCTCCTATTCTGAAAAAATCCAAAGAGCACCCCTGGCACACCTCTAAGTTGATTTGCACATGTCCAGCAGAGCAGATTGTACTAACCACACTTGACCCAGAGTGAAAACTAGGTTGGCAGAGAGTCACGCTACAGCCTGGCTTGGATGTCCCACCACTAGGGGTTAGGTGTAGATCAGAAATCAGTACTTTTTGTCCACATTTGGTTCTTAGCCCAGTCTGACCTCATCATGATTCGTCATATTAGCTTGGACATGCATCACAAAGCTCAGGTGTGGTTAAGCTGTGTGTCCAAATTCTTGTTTAAAGCTCACTGTAGCATACTGAATTCCACCATGACTAGCATTCTGTGCTGCAGGTTGCATAGCAGTAGCCAAGCCCAATTGAGCTGCCACATAGTTAAAATCTGACCCTGAACATTTTGTGTTGGAGGTTGGATAGACTTGAACATGGCAGATCAACTGCTTGGTCATTATAAGGCCAGAAGCAAAGACAATAGGACAGTAGTCTTTGTGGGATCTGAAATCCTGAATTATCGATTTCTACAGTATGTCTCCTGCCAAGTCATTAATTCAGCCTATAAAGTCATACTGGTTAACTAGAGAACAGCTCTGTGGCTTATTGGTGAGCGCATCTGCCTCATACCTCCAGGGTTTGGGGGATTGATTCCAGCCTCCTCCTGTGTGTGTGGAGTTTGCATGATCTCCCCATGCTTTAGGGGTTTACTCCAGGTAACTACTGCTTCCTCCACCAGTCCAAAGACATGCATTGTAAGCTGTTAAGGTTCTTAATAATAATGTTTTTCATAATCTGAGACACAATTTAAGCCAATAATACTCCAGTGAACATGTTTTTTATAATTCTAATAGACTATGTGTGCCATTATTTTCCTCTGCATTAGAATCAAAGTTGATACAAAAGTCTCATCTGGATGCTTAATTTGAATGTTCTTGATTGTTCGCTTTGGAGAAACACATACTATTTGGCCAATGAGAAGATTTGAGATTCAACCAACGGCTCAACTTGGTAGTTTGTTCCTCTGAATTTTATTTATTCTATCTTTTGCAATTAATTTCCTGTACAGTTCACAAATATTCTACTATTTCTGACCTGTAATGGATTAAACTCTAATTTGCTAACCAGAATGCATTTTAAATAAACAACAACAGATAATTTTTTGCAGGCTATTTTTGGTTTATTTAAAAATATGTCCTTAATCCAGAATAGACCATATGTTCTGTTTAATATCTTTATCATATTGAGTTCAGTTTAGTTAAGTTTGCCAGAGAGAGAAAACCCAAATATATTGTGTCTCTTTCGTGAGAACTTTTGTAACATTAAAGCAGACAGTGACAGAGCTGCCCAAGAACTCTCTGTGAGTGTAAGAAGCTGATATGCCTGGATTTTATGCATTTAAAAAAACTCTTTAAGTGAAAGACGGCCTTCCTGTAACACAGCTTTAATGTTATGCACTACACACTGTCCCAATCATACTTCATCCAACTGTCTCGGGTGACAAGAAAGAGACAGGCTGTGTCTATGAGGATACACTCCATGATGTCAAAAGCATCAGTCAGACCAAGAACCCTGAGCAGGGTGTTGTCATCTATCAACTGCTGTCAAGTGCAGTTCAACTTGCAACACATTTTAAGCTGCTTACTATACCTCCAGAGCAAGTTGTTCAACTGCAAGTATAAGCGTGTTATTTGAAGCTACCTCGAGTGGCAATGATGATGATTTCCTCCATGCATAATGCACCTCTTGAATTCTGCTTTCCTTAAGCCATTTTTTTGCTGAATTAAAGTATACTCACTCTCCAAGTAATAATCTCTTCAGAGACTCAGTAACAGTAATGCTAATATTCTGCAGAAGCCTGCCAAAAGGATGTAAAGCAGGAGAAGCAACTTAGGGATAATTTAATATCTACTTTAAAGCAGGTGGATCATCTGTTTTCAACTGCTGGCTACATATTGAAGGTCTGCAGCATGACTCATGAAACAAATACCTAACTGTTTACTTCTGATAACTCAAGAACTAAGAAAAACAGACTTTAAAAAGCAGTATTAGACAAGAATCGTGATACAGTTAAATAATTTAAATGTACATGAACAATTGGAGCATTTGCACAAACTAAGTATGTTACAAATTGTATTTTTTATATTTTATTGTAACCCATGAAGGCTACTGTTCTTAGTCTGGCTAGGTTAAAACTTGTATCATTATGTTTTTAAAAAAAATCAAATATCTGTAGTAGTGAAGAGATCATTATAATATAAGATATAAGATTTTTTTTCTAGATAACTCTCTTTGTTTTTCCCCCACTCTAGTTGTCTGTTCTATTCAGCATCGGTCCTTAGAGAATCTTTGTCTGTGCTGCTCTCCTTTTTCCCTCCATGTGTTCTGATTTCTTGTTATTTCTCCGAGCTTGTGTTGTTTACCCACTGATAGACTCTCACTAGTCTGGTTGCTCAGCACGTCCAGTGAAATAAAAAACATACTGCAAAAAAAAAAGTCTCAGTAATGAAAAACATCTTGAATAGGATGGAAATGTGTCTAATATTATATTTCTCATTATGGGATTATTATATAACAAAAAAGATAAGACCATTAACCCTAATTATAGACAGAAAATTCTTATTCTGTTGCCAGAAGAATGTCTACTGTTCTTCTGAAATTTATAGAAGAAGAAGTTGCTTTCAGCTGCTCCCTGTTCAGGGTTGCCACAGCAGACCAACTAGTCCACACAACAACTTGGCAAAGGTTTCATGCCAGATGCCCTTCCTGACACAACCCTCCCATTTTTTTCCAGGCTTGGTACTGGCACTGCATCCAGTGGCTGGGGTTTGGGCATTGGCTGGGAATTGAACCCAGGCCTTCCGCATAGTAGGCAAGAAACCTACCACTGAGCCACCAATACCCCACTGTTATGAAATTTATAGAAATAAAAAGAAATAAGAAAAAAGTGAAAATTATGCTCATAAGTCAACTTTCTACTGGAGAGAAGAAGTGGTAGTGCTAAAGCTATTGCTGAGCTTTTCAGAGTCAGAGTCAGGGCTCTGTGCAGGACACTCCAGTTCTTCCACTCCAACCTTAACCTCCACACCATGTCTTCATGGAGCTGCCTTGTGCACAGGGGCATCATCATGCGGGAACAGGGTTTAAGTTTCTTAGTTCCAGGAAAATTGTAATGCTTCAACATGCAAAGACATGCTTTGATCTCTGTGGAAAGTCTGGAGAAGGGTCATGGTCAGGCATCTATATACATTTTGTACATGTAGTGTACATACTTCATGCATTAACTCAGATATTAAACTGTCTACAAAGATTTTAGGGTTAAGACTCTCATGTCCACCCTCAAGAATCTGGGAATTTGTGGTGCAGCATAGCAACTGCTTGCTTCCTACCCAGAAAGTCATATCAGGTGACATTAAGGAGATCAACATCAGCTCCACACAGACTCTCTACTGGTGTCCCACAAGACTCAGTACTCAGTCCTGTCTGGATCATATTTTAAACACCTACAAGGCTAAAAACAGATGTCTATTTACCTCAAAGCGCTTATCACATCTCACACTGCACCACCACTCCCTCAGATCCTCCAACACTTGAATGCTCAAATTATCCCACCATCTCACTGCCATGCATTAAGACTCTTCTAAGTTCTGGAATCTGGCTGGTGGAACAAACTTCCCCTAGACCTACCTCTTAAGGTTTAAAAGTTGAATAATGCTCTAAAAGTAAATGTAAATGTAAATCACAGCATTTTTTTTTTAAAAAGAGAGATACGTAATAACGACCATTTAATACATGTGCCGCACAGGCAATTTAATTCTGTACTATTTTTGTAGGAAAATGTCAAGTGTTACTGAAGTGTATACTGAATACCAAAGTGTATGGAGTACAGCAGTTAATGTGTTAATGTTCTGTTTTTATTATAACCATCAAAACACCAGTATGAGAAGGTCCTGTTGTCAACTACATGGGTGTCAAATGACTTGAAATGTTTTAAATTGCTTGAAAGAATAAGTGCTTAAGCCACAAGCAGGAGATGAAAATATGTCTGGAAATGGCAGTGTTTTCTCTAACCAAGGAAATACATTTAGAAAATTCACTCTTCAGTGTACATTACTTATGAAAATGTGGAATTAAACATGTCTACTCATGTGCCTTACATAAATATTTACTCACTCCCAAATGAAATGAACTCAATTGGAATAATATGCTTTAAAATAATATTAAAGTGGGAGACATTATTAAGCACTATTGCTCTGAAACTGATAAATTAGTTCTGGTACAAGTATATTGCATCAGGCATCACATAATTACTTCATTCATTCATTGTCTGCCACTTATCCGAACTACACTCGGGTCACGGGGAGCCTGTGCCTATCTCAGGCGTCATAGGGCATCAAGGCAGGATACAACCTGGACGGAGTGCCAACCCATCACAGGGCACACATACACCCTCATTCACTCACACAATACGGACAATTTAGAGATGCCAATCAACCTACCATGCATGTCTTTGGACTGGGGGAGGAAACCGGAGTACCCGGAGGAAACCCCTGAGGCACAGGGAGAACATGCAAACTGGTGGAGGCAGGAATCGAACCCCCAACCCTGGAGGGGTGACGCAAACGTGCTAACCACTAAGCCACCGTGCCCCCACATAATTACTTGGATGGAGTCAAATCTGAGTATATCAGCCATAACATCATGAACACTGACAGGTGAAGTGAATAACACTGATTATCTCCTCATCATGGCACTTGTTAGTGGGCAGGATATATTGGGCAGAAAGTGAACATTTTGTCCTCAAATTTGATGTGTTAGAAGCAGGAAATCATGAATCACATTTTCTTTTACATTATGTGGATGGCCGGGTGCATGTGTGCTGCTTACCTGGGGAACACATGGCATCATGGTACACTATGGGAAGAAGGAAGCCGGCGGAGGCAGTGTCATGCTTTGGGCAATGTTCTGATGGGAAACCTTAGGTTCTGCCATCCATGTGGATGTTACTTTGACATATACCACCTACCTAAGCATTGTTGCAGACCATGTACACCTTTTCATGGAAACGGAATTCCCTGATTGTTCTGGGCTCTTTCAGCAGGATAATGCGCAGTGCCACAAAGCAAAAATGGTTCAGGAATGGTCTGATGAGCACAACAACGAGTTTGAGGTGTAGACATGGTCTCTAAATTCCCCAGATCTCAATCCAATCTAGCATCTGTGGGATGTGCTGGACAAACATGTCCGATCAATAGAGGTCCCACTTCGCAACTTATAGGACTTAAGGGATCTGTTGCTAACGTCTTGGTGCCAGATACCACAGCACACCTTCAGGGATCTAGTGGAGTCCATGAGACCTCGACAGGTCAGGTTTGTTTTGGCAGCAAAATGGGGACCAACACAATATTAGGCAGGTGGTTATGATGTTACGGCTGATTGGTGTAAATAAATCCTGTTTCTGAAAGGGCTGAAAATTGACTACCTAAAGAAACGCCATCATAAAAGACTAAAAATTAGATTAAATTAGATTAATTAATAGATTAATTAATTAATTAGATTAGACGCAAGAGAGCCTTTTCTTGTCATCTATATACATCATTTGTCATCTACATAAATTACAGCACAGTGAAATTCTTTCTTCACAACTCGTTCCCAGTTTGTTAGGAAGTTGGGGTCAGAGTGCTGGGTCAGGCATGATACAGCACCATTTTGAGCAAAGAAGGTAAAGAGCTACAAAAAGGGTTAAGAGCCCAACAGTGGCAGCTTGGCCATGCTGGGGCTGGAAACCACCTACATTCTGGTTAGTAACCTACAGCATTAACCACTGCCCTGAATGCCTGTTATACATACATGGCTTAGACACTATATCATAAAGACCTGATTGATGGACTAAGTATTTCTGAAATGGTTATCCATGCAGCAAGTTCTTCCATCTCTGCAGAGGATATCTGAAGCTCTGTTAGAGTGGCCACTGGGTTCTTGGTCATCTCCCTAACCAAGATCCTTCTGGCCTGGTTACTGAGTTTGGCCAGATGGCCAGCTCTAGGAAGAATCCTGGTGGCTCCAAACTTCTTCTTCCTTCTTAATGATGGTGGAGCTGGTACTTCTGGGAACATTCAAAGCTCTAGAAATAGTTTTATATCCTTGGCCATACAATTTGACAGTGGAGGACTTGGATGATGTAGATTTTGGTCACTATGAATTTTGCCAAAAACGTGCCTTTAGATAAGGGTTTGGATATCTAAATGAGAATATTCAATTTTTATTTTTAATACATTTGCATTTAATCCATTTTCAATTGTTTAGAATTCACCATTTCAGAATGAAGGAAGTCTACAAATGGCTAGGTCACTTATGAAATCCCCTAAATGGGCTTTAAGAGTTCAGAATAGACCATGCTGAATCCATCTGTGTTATACCAACAAAAGGTGATAATGTGTTGAAAAATGACAGTGTTCATAAAACTCAGAGACCTGTATCCTCTCCCAGTTCCCAAGGCACACTGGTGAAATGGAGCTTAGCAAGCTGACGTGACCCTGCAGGCCTACCTCAGAAACACAGGGAGCAAAAATTCAGATTCTGATTCTTCATGCATGGCATGTAGGCTGCAATGTTGCACGCTTCTCACCTAGCAGAACCGAGGTTGATGAGAAACGTCAATCTGCTTTCCACTCCACCAAGTAGGCAACACGCACCCCTGATATGTCTGCTCGGGTTTTTCCCAGAAGTACAGTCCTGCTGGCTTACACTCAGCTCAGTGCTGACACACCAAGGAGACCTTATTCAGTCAGAAAGTACACACTCAGAGTCACGTACACTCATGATGGTAAAACCCATTTCAGTAGTCCCATTTGATAAAACACACAAATAATCCTGTCCTGTTCCTGTGATACTGCACACACTTCATTCTGTTCTCCTGAAAAGCTCTTTTTAATGTCCTGTCTTCTGTCATTCTCACACTGAAAGCACAATAGATGCCAAACCAATATAAAACAAGCTACTGGCAGAGAAGTCTCACACTTGTCTCCATGATTGGATCCCAAAGCAATCAAGAGAAGGACAGATTTGTAGTGATGGTCAAGACACAAAACAACAGACCTAAACAAGAGGCAGTTGTGGTCTGTTTGGAAGTACTTTTAAACCCTACAGAGAGAACTTCTTACAGTGAACAGAGTAACTTTCAGAAGGAATATGCTTTCATTTACAGCATTTGGCTGCATCCTCAGTTAGTTACAGAATTGAAGAGCTAGCACATTTTAGAAGAAGAAGAGGTCATGAAGCCTTTATTATTGCCACACATACATTACAGCAGAATTCTTTTCTTCGCATATCAGAAGTTGGGGTCAGAATGCAGGGGCAGCTATGATACAGTGCTCCTGGAGCAGAGAGGGTTAAGGGCCTTACTCAGTTGCCCAACAGTGGAGCTTGGTGGTACTGGGGCTTGAACCCCGATCCTCTGATCAACAACCCAGAGCCTTAACCACTTGAGCCACCACTGCCCCATTTTATTTGATTTATACAACTGAGCAGCTGAAGGTTAAGAGGTTTGTTTTCTTGGTGCTGGGTTTTAAACTCATGACCTTCCAAGCAGAAGTTCAATGCCTTAAGTACTGAACTACCACTGGAGAAAGGGTCACATATTTATGAATGGAGTAGGGCTGCAGCCAAGGTCTCGCTGGCTAGGACTTTCACGTTAACAAAGTTGACATGCAGCTAATATTCCAGATTCAACACAGTTACACACAGTATACAAATAAACCTGGCTTATTCAATGGACTGCTTAGACTGTGCATAGAAATAAAAAGAAATAGGAAAGATTAGACTGGCTTAGACTGTGCACATAGACTATATATATATATATATACACATGTATATATATATATACACAAAATGGGAAGTCATGTACCATATAAGGTATTGAGGTAATTAAAAGAGATTATGAATGGCTACTGATAACTACTGTGTTTGATATATTTAATGATGTTAAGTATTAAAAAGGTATCGTTTCAATCATCTCTACTCACTGCAGTTGTAAACAAATGTTTAGCACTCTATCGTGAGCCTTGTTGCTGTACTGCTCATTTTAAATCTTCTTTTGATTCTTGTCTGTGTATGTTATACATTTTTTCTTATTCAGCCTTTTTCGTGCAACGCCCAATGCAAAATACAGGAAGTAGCAGCCTTCGGCCTTCAATTCGGAAAACACATGAATAAGTAAACAGCAACTATTGCATTTTCCGAATTTTTCTTATCTGTGGACAGACACTCAGCCTTCTACAGCATTTCCGGCACATTGCGAACGGAAGACAAGCTGTTATTTCTTAGCCCTGGCCAGGCTTTTACTTTGGGGTGGCTCTTTCCTGCAGCAATGTTGTTTACACATTAATGCTTTCGACTGGTGATTTTTGTCATGGGGGATTACCAACAAAAACAGGGAGAGGAATCTAATCAGCGCAAGCAGTGGAGGGAGAAAGTGTGTCTGCCTCCCTTGCTCTGAAAATGTCACTGAGCAGAAGTGTGTCAGGCTTCACAGTGACAGCAACATGCCATTAGATAGAAATTACATTCAATCTCCTATGGAGTTATGCTGTCTGATACATCTCAGAGATAAACCTGATGCTCAATCTATAGGCTGCTCATTCTAAAACCACTTCAAAATGGTATAGAATCCCCCAAGGCATTTGACATTTCCTGTTTCTATAGCTTTCTGCATGTTCAAGAGGAGACAATGCCTCAGAATCCCTGAGTTCAATGGTTCACTGCAGGAGACAGATCTAACATGTAATAAATGTCATCAGAAGCTTGAGCTTCATGACAGCAGCTGGCAGATGTTGACTGATGCTAGCCAAGGGCAGCTTAGCCAAGTCTGCAGATGAAGATATCTTGTTTGGAATGTGTCTCTTAGCTCTTACTGGCCATACTTCTGGCTCAATTTAATAGAAGGAAGAGATCCAGCGAAGTAGATTCACTCATTTTTATGTGATCCAGCAATGCTGGAGGAGCCTGATTGAGAAGAATTAGGCAGACACACACACACACACACACACACACACACACACACACACACACACACAAATATATCTGCAATGCACTTGATTGTACAGCTTTTGCTACCAGTGCTGCCTATTTTCTCTGCTCTCAGTCTGAAAGAGAGAATTTGTATTCAATATGAGGAGATTTTTTTTTTATTTCTTTGCTATAATAAAAAAGAAGCAATGAAGTTCTTTCTTTGTTTCTCTCTCTCTCTCTCTCTCTCTCTCCATTGTGATATCTCACATTATATCACTGTGTGATAAAAAAAAATATCCAAAGTATCCAATTTCCTAAATGACACAGATTTTCAAAAGGAAAGTCATATGAAGATACTTTATTAAAAAATTCTCAGCTCTTCTTTTTTGAAGTGGTTATTCCCTCCACACAAACACCTTCCTCTCTACACTTAAAATGGTTCACTGAACCACAGTGACATACATAACTAGCATTTTATTTGCTGTCATTCTGTCTATATTCATCCATGGCTTTTAGACTATGCTGTCATTTATGCCTTTCAGTTTTCATAAATCCATTTATTTGAGCTCTTGTCTATTTCTTTACTATCACATACTGTTGTTTATCCCTTTTTTTATTTGGGACACTATTAAGATCAACATAAAATACCTTATATGTACGTTCCATGATTAATGTCTACTGTAAAGCTAGCGGTTAATTTTAATACCTGAATATTGATCTGAAATCTATAATCAAATTGTTTGTCAGAATACATTGACCAGGCATAACATTATGACCACCTGCCTAATCTTGCGTTGGTCCCCCTTTTGCTGGCAAAACAGCCCTGACCCATCATGCACTGTGTATTCTGACACCTTTCTGTGCATCAGTGAGCCTTGGACGCCCATGACCCTGTCGCCGGTTCACCACTGTTCCTTCCTTGGACCACTTTTGAAAGATAGACTGCAGACCAGGAACACCCCACAAGAGTTTAGCAGTTTTGGAGATGCTCTGATCCAGTCGTCTAGCCATCATTTATATTTACATTTCTGGCATTTAGCAGACGCCCTTATCCAGAGCGGCTTACATTTTTCATCTAATTTTTTATACAACTGAGCATTTTTTGGGGTTAAGGGCCTTGCTCAGTGGACCTGGGATTTGAAAACACAATCTTCCGATCAGTAGTCCAATGCTTTAACCACTAAGCTACCACATCCCCGTCCATCACAATTTGGCCCTTGTCAAACTCACTCAAATCCTTACACTTGCCCATTTTTCCTGCTTCTAACAGATCAACTTTGAGGACAAAATGTTCACATGCCGCCTAATATATCCCACCCACTAACAGGTGCCATGATGAGGAGATAATCAGTGTTATTCACTTCACCTGTCAGTGCTCATAATGTTATGGCTGATCGGTGTAAATGTCATTTTACTGCCACTTGTGTTTTAAAGAGCATGATATGACATCTTAATGCCATTATTTGCCTAAATGTTGCTTTCATGAGGTTGTTACCTTGACGTGGTGATCACAGAAATTAGAGAATATCAATCTATAAAGCTGTGAATCTTCTTTTTTGCGCATGTACCTCGAACAGTCGTTTGATGACAGTCGTTTACATTATGGGTACACCGAATCCTCAAACGGTGCACTGTACTGTGAGACTTTTGTAAATTTCACTCTACACTGAGATTTTACAGCTGCGGATCAGCAGAGGCACAGAGAACACAGAACAAATATTCAACTAGGATTTAGAGAAAAAGAGTCCTCAGGGATGGTGTGCAACAATAATGACGGCACTCATGAACACACAAACAGTAACACTGTGTATGTGTGTATTGTTGTGGTCCTGGTGATCCCCTGATTACTGACTTGGCAGGAAATAATTCTATAAAACTATAAAACTAATGCTGATCAGCTGGGACTTTGAGTGTGTGAGTGATATTTATTACTTGGTTTCTGTGAGCTGTTTAGTTAAACAAATAATGAATGAAGTGCTTTGAGGTCATAAAATATCACATAGGTCTCCAGTCCTTTGTGACCAGCACATTCAGTATATCAGGATTCAGTCCAGTACAAGACACTGCCATTTTGATGGTGGCTGTCATGGTTTGGAGCCTGCTGGTGGTTTGTGCAAGCTGCTACTGGCTAATTCAAATTCATTTCCGGATGCTGATGAAGACCGAGTTCGACTGTCAGTTTACGAAGCTGTCGACATCACATCACGCACTCCTGGGATGAAAAGCAAGAGAAAGAATCTGCTGTCTGGCAATAAAGAGACTAAAGAGCGTGAGCTTCAGTTACAGGATTAACAATTTGGGTTGAGCCATATCTAAGCCCAGGCCTGTCAGCATGCCCAGGAAGAGATTCTGAATGCTTCTTCCTTCTTGTGTTGGTCATGGATATTTATGTTTAAGAGCCTGGATAGGTTGTGACACTTCAGGTCAGGTTCACCTCCCAGTCAGGGTTTAAAACCGTGATGTAAAGTCAAAAACAGCTTTTCTGTCATGGACTGCTCGGATAGCTCCCTGACAGAACACTAGAGGGCGATCTGGCAGGGTTTTCTTGATGTGTATTTGTTTGTATTTCTGTTTACATTTTGTGTTGTCACATGTATTTGCCCGGCCCTAGTCATTGTCCCGTTTCCTGCCTCTGCACACCTGTACCTCATGTTCCCCTGATTGCCACTCGTATATACACCTGTTCTGTTCTCCTTATTGTTGCTGAGACTTTGTTATTGTTATCGTCTTGTGTCTGTGCCTCCAGTGCCATGGTTTCTGTTTTGTGTTTTCAATTTACGTGTTCAAGATGCCCTCATTTCTTTATTTTCTGTTGTTTTATTGGATCCATAGTGTTTCCCAGGGTTTGTTAGTTTTGTTATTTAATAAATCTCTTGTTTGATTTTATCCTGCATTTGGGTCTGGACTCGTGTATCGTGGGTGTAAGTTTTCTCCCGCTGTAGATTTCCCATCACCAGAGGCATGGTGCTTAATGAACATGCATGGAGGACACAGAAACAGAACTTGTGACATTGAAACAGAGCAGGTTCACATAAAAAATTCAGGTTGCAGTGCAACAGTGCTGTGATTCTTGTGAATGTGAGCTCGTACTCGGGTCTGCACTCATTCAGGACATAAAGTAGCCTGTTTTTGTGTTTTAGCTGATGAGAACATGTAGAGTGGCAGAGGGATGTTTAGGGACATAGAAAAAGTGAATTGTGATGATGTAAGATGAACACAAATGTGCTGGGGTTTGATAGAATCAAGTGAAACCAAACCAGCGCTGCAGAGGTAAGGGGAACAAGGGGAAAACCACCTTCAATGGCAGAATAGCAAAAATATAGCGTTCTCAGCTTCCTGGGAACACATCCTGTAGCATGTCTTTATAGTCACTCCAAGCAGTGGAAAGATGAAGATTATTTGTTAGAGTGGAATAAAACTACATAAATATGCTATCAAAATGAAGCCACAGCAAGCGATGAATGAACATCAGGAGGAAAATAGAAAAAAATAAAGAGGTTTAGTGGAGAAACCTTGGCTCCGATCCCAGTCAAGCTATGAACAGCATCAAAACACATTAGCAGTGCTTAGCTGAGCTACAGGCAGGCTAGCTGGATAAATAGCTATGCACAGGTAGATAGAGTGAAGGTGTTGAGGCAGCACAGTGGGCTGACTTGAGAGAGAGATATGGGGAAGCTTCTTTATGTTCGCCTGCAGAGTCCAGCTAACTCACAGGCTTACAGGCGATATGAAAAACAGACGTTTAAGAGAAACCATGAAGACAGTTAGATCTCCTACACAGATGCACACAAGGTGCAACGTGCATGAGGCATGAAGAAGAAAGGGAATAATATTCATGAGATGGAATCTAGATAAAATAATTAAACATATGGTCACTTACTGATTTTTTGAGGGTCTTGGCATGTACATACAAACACAACAAGAACGTATCCAGGAGATTCACCACCTCTAATTCAACACTGCTACCAGAACCCTGATACGGATTAGTTTTACTTACTGAAGATGAAGAAATTTAAAAATGAATGAATTTCCTGTTTTACTAACTTACTGAACTCTTCAAGTTCAGCCCCAGTTTGGAATTTTACCAGTTAACAAACACAAAAATGACTAATATGAACCAGTAAGGCACTGGTTCGAATACAGATACTGAAGATCAGACAAACAAATCCAGGCAATGGTGAGGTCTAAACCAGTCACAGGTCAGGTGATCAGCACAGAGGGGAGTATCAACAGGACTCAGCAAGCAGAAAACACTAGGCAAAGAACACATGGTTTGGTAAAATCAGAACAGATTGTAATTATGCGTATACTTCAATCCTGGGGAATCTGCAAATAGACTTTCCTTCTTCATGGAAAGTTATATTCATGAAAAATGGTGTCATGCTTGTTGATGATGTAACTAACACTACTGTAGTAACTGTTTTGAACTAGAAAGTGGAATTTGACATGAGGACTCCTGGAATGCCACTCAACCAATCAGATTAGTCAACTGGAATTACACGATGTATAATGTAAGATAGGTTGCGAAGATTAGGAGACAGAACCGTGGCTTATGAATTATGGACGAAAATGTTGCTGGAAAACTGTCACGTTTCCGGCATACAGAGCTAGATGAATCAGACCCAGCGTGGGGATAGACAGCAGACAGGGGTTTTAATCAAAATCATAAACATACAGAGACAACATGAACGATGCCACATAAAGACGGAACATTAAGACAAAGACCAGCCCCGAACCCTAGCAAAAGGCCACTATAAATACTTAACATAATTACACACAACATGAGGAACAGGTGAACATCTACGGAGACACATTAGGGATAAGGCGGGGCTAAAACAAGCACATGACAAACATGAACAACAATACAACACAATCCCTGAATCTAGCCATGGGGGTCACAGTCCAGTGACTTCTGTGCCGGTCCCAAGCCCGGATAAATAGAGAGGGTTGCATCAGGAAGGGCATCCGGCGTAAAACATTGCCAAATTTAACCATGTGAATCGTCAGTACGAATTTCATACCAGATCGGTCGAGGCCCGGGTTAACAACGACCGCCGTCGGCGCCGTTGACCTACAGGGCGCCGGTGGAAATTGGGCTACTGTTGGTCGAAGAAGTAGAGGAGGGAGGAGAGTGCACAGACAAAGAGAGAAGAGGAAAGGTAAGAGTGTAGGACTGAGAATAGGAACTCTGAATGTTGGTACTATGACAGGGAAAGGTAGAGAGCTGGCTGATATGATGGAGAGAAGGAAGGTGGATATACTGTGTGTACAGGAGACCAGGTGGAAGGGTAGCAAGGCTCGTAGTATAGGAGCAGGATTCAAGCTGTTTTATTATGGTGTGGATAGTAAGAGAAATGGGGTAGGTGTGGTCCTGAAGGAGGAGTTTGTGAGGAATGTCCTGGAGGTGAAGAGAGTGTCAGACAGGTTGATGAGTCTGAAGTTAGAGATTGAAGGGGTGATGTTGAATGTTGTTAGTGGTTATGCCCCACAGGTAGATTGTGAGTTAGAGGAGAAAGAGAGATTCTGGAGTGAATTAGATGAGGTGATGGAGAGTATTCCCACGGGTGAGAGAGTGGTGATAGGAGCGGATTTTAATGGACATGTTGGTGAGGGGAACACAGGTGATGAGGAGATGATGGGCAAGTTTGGAGTTAAGAAAAGGAACCTTGAAGGACAGATGGTAGTGGACTTTGCTAAGAGGATGGACATTTCAATTCAATTTCAATTCAATTTTATTTTTTATAGCGCTTTTAACAAAGAGCATTGTCTCAAAGCAGCTTTACAGATCATAAGAAACAATAAACATACAAACAAACAGTCCTAGATGTTAGACAAAATTTTCCCTAGTGAGCGAGCCTGAGGTGACTCAGGCGACTGTGGCAAGGAAAAACTCCCTCAGATGGTATTAGGAAGAAACCTTGAGAGGAACCAGACTCAAAAGGGAACCCATCCTCATCTGGGTGACACACGGAGAGTGTGATATGAACAATGTCCTTTCTGCATTAGTTGTGTGATGCAGATACAGCATATGTTATGTGTAAAATGTCCACATAGGGTTGGCAGTGCTGCTTTGATTACTCCAGTCCTCAGAAAGCAGAACCCGACATGGGTGTGGTTGACACTTATTTTCAGAAGAGGGAGGAGCATAGAGTGACTTACAAGAGTGGAGGTAGGAGAACACAGGTAGACTACATCCTATGTAGAAGAGGCAATCTGAAAGAGATTAGTGACTGTAAAGTGGTTGTGGGAGAGAGTGTAGCCAGACAGCATAGGATGGTGGTGTGTAGGATGACTTTGATGGTCTGTAAGAAAAGAGGTCAAAGATAGAGAAGAAAACCAAGTGGTGGAAGCTGAAAAAGGAGGAATGTTGTGAGGAATTTAGACAGAAGTTGAGGCAGGCTCTGGGTGGTCAGGTAGATGACTGCCAGATGACTGGGAAACTACAGCAGAAGTGATCAGGGAGACAGGAAGAAAGGTGTTGGGTGTGGCATCTGGAAGGAGGAAAGAAGATAAGGAGACTTGGTGGTGGAATGAGGAAGTTCAGGATAGTATCCAGAGGAAGAGGTTAGCCAAGAAGAAGTGGGACATGGACAGGACTGAAGAGAATAGACAGGAATACAAGGAGTTACAGCGCAGAGTGAAGAGGGAGCTGTCTAAGGCCAAGCAGAAGGCATATGACGAGTTGTACACTAGGTTAGACACTAGAGAAGGAGAGAAGGACTTGTTAGCTAGACAGGTTAGCTAGGCAGAGGGATCGAGATGGGAAGGATGTGCAGCAAGTTACAGTTATTAAGGATAGAGATGGAAGGGTGCTCACAAGTGAGGAGAGTGTACAGAGGAGATGGAAGGAATACTTTGAGGAGCTGATGAATGAGGAAAATGAGAGGGGAAAAAAAGAGTAGAAGGGGTGAACTCTGTGGAACAGAAAGTAGATAAGATTAGAAAGGATGAAGTCAGGAAGGCTTTGAAGAGGATGAAAAGTGGGAAGGCAGTTGGTCCTGATGACATCCCGGTGGAGGTCTGGAAGTGTCTGGGAGAGGCAGCAGTGGAATTTTTAGCTAGTTTGTTCAACAGGGTTTTAGAGAGTGAGAGGATGCCTGAGGAATGGAGAAGAAGTGTGTTAGTGCCGATCTTTAAGAATAAGGGTGACGTGCAGAGTTGCAGTAACTATAGGGGGATAAAGTTGATGAGCCATACAATGAAGCTATGGGAAAGACTAGTGGAAGCTAGGTTAAGGAAGGTAGTGGAAATTTGTGAGCAGCAGTATGGCTTCATGCCCAGAAAGAGCACAACAAATGCAATTTTTGCTCTGAGGATTTTGATGGAGAAGTATAGGGATGGTCAGAGGGAGTTGCACTGTGTGTTTGTAGACTTGGAGAAAACGTATGACAGGGTGCCAAGAGAAGAGCTGTGGTACTGTATGAGGAAGTCAGGAGTAGCAGAGAAGTATGTCAGAGTGGTGCAGGACATGTATGAGAGGAGCAGGACAGTGGTGAGGTGTGCTGTAGGTCAGACAGAGGAGTTCAAAGTGGAGGTGGGACTGCATCAGGGATCGGCTCTGAGCCCCTTCCTGTTTGCTATAGTGATGGACCAGTTGTCAGAGGAGGTCAAACAGGAGTCTCCTTGGACAATGATGTTTGCAGATGACATTGTGATCTGTAGTGAGAGCAGGGAGCAGGTGGAGGAAAACCTGGAGAGGTGGAGGTTTGCACTGGAGAGAAGAGGAATGAAAGTCAGTCATAGTAAGACTGAGTACATGTGTGTGAATTAAAGGGAGGGAAGCGGAACAGTAAGGTTACAGGGTGAAGAGGTGAAGAAGGTACAGGAGTTTAAGTACTTGGGGTCAACAGTCCAGAGTAATGGAGAGTGTGGGAAAGAGGTAAAGAAGCGAGTGCAGGCAGGTTGGAATGGGTGGAGAAAGGTGTCGGGAGTTCTGTGTGATAGGAAAATATCAGCGAGAATCAAGGGGAAGGTGTAGAGTGCAGAGACAGTGTCACTGAGGAAGAGACAGGAGTCAGAGCTAGAGGTAGCAGAGCTGAAGATGTTGAGGTTCTCTTTGGGAGTGACAAGATTGGACAGGATTAGGAATGAGTACATCAGAGGGACAGCTCATGTTGGACGTTTGGGGGACAAAGTTACGGAGGCCAGATTAAGATGGTTTGGACATGTTCAGAGGAGGGAGAGTGAGTATATTGGTAGGAGAATGTTGGACATGGAGCTGCCAGGCAGGAGGCAAAGAGGAAGGCCAAAGAGGAGGTATATGGATGGAATTAATGAGGATATGAAGCTAGTGGGTGCAAGTGTTGAGGATGCAGAAGATAGGGATAGGTGGAGAGAGATGATTCGCTGTGGCGACCCCTGAAGGGAAAAGCCGAAAGAAGAAGAAGAAGACAACACAATCCCTGCTGGAAACCCCCCCTAGTGGTCCAACATAGGACCTACCACCCGTAACAAAAACACACACATTTATTTAAACAGAAAGTACATTAATATCCTCTAAAAATGAACTGCTAGACTGTACACTGGATGAATTTATGGGGTTGGCACTCAATTGCTTATTATGGGTTACTAAAAATTTACTATGCGTGAAAGTATATTTAGTTTTGTTTGAGGCTATGTTATTATTATTGATTTTGTTATTAATAAAATCTATGGTCATGAATGTCTGCTGTTCTTCATATTCTTTTAGTATATTCAGTAGAGTCCAGTTTTTCTCATAAACACAAATAATAAAGATGATGCAATATCTTGCTACAGCTTTTCAGCTAGATGTGCTCTTTTATGGATATGTGTTACATGTTATGAATTGAAAATGATTGAAATTATACGTCTACGAAAAGTCTTTATTTATTTTCTTGGATTAAGTATTTATGTTGTTTTTTATTTTTGTAATTTGACATTTATGCCAACCCTGGCAATAAAATGAAATGGCATTTGAGACTATTTTATGGTAGATTTGCAATGAGAGGCTGTAGAACACACAAATTAGTTTTGTTTTGATTCTTATATACTGTATTTTTTGGACATTTATTATTTTAAACACAATAAGTGAGGGGTTACAAACATCATAATTAGTAACCCATCCCTCCTCCTATCCCTCATTCCTTTCTGTTGGCCATAAATAAAAGTCTTACATTATACAGAAACCTTCAGTATATACTGTATATCTATGGATGCTGACTCAGACAAATTCACTTGACACAGTGCCGTGTATTAGATGAGAGTTATTTAATAATTACCATTATTACCACTGCCTGTGTGAATTAGTCAGTCTGCAGGGTCCAAATGTGTTCGAAATGTGTTCCTTGCTTGCTTTTTCCACTCATACACGGATCTCTCGAAAGGGATACATGCAAGGTGTTTTAGAGTAGAGTAGAGCAGAGGAGAGTAGAATAAAGTGGAATAGAGTAGAGTAGAGTAGAGTAGAGTAGAGTAGAGAAGAGCAGAGTAGAGTAGAGTAGAGTAGAGAAGAGCAGAGTAGAGTAGAGTAGAGTAGAGAAGAGTAGAGTAGAGTAGAGTAGAGTATGGTTGAATAGAGTAGAGTATCTTAAAGTAGAGTAGAGTAGATTCAAGTAGATTAAAGTGGAATAGAGTTGGTTAGAGTAGAGTATAATTGAATAGAGTAGAGAAGAGTAGATTATGGTTGAATAGAATAGAATATCGTAGAGTATAGCAGATTAGAGAAGATTATGACTAAATAGTGTATTTTAATGTACAGTGCAGTATAGTGTTACAGTAGAGCATATTAAAATAGAATCGAGTACAATAGTATAAATTAGAGTAGATTAAAGTAAGAGTAGAGTACTTTAGAGTATAGTAGATTAGAGTATCTTAAAGTAGAACAAACTAGATAAGAGTAAAAAAAATTGATTAGAGTAAAATGACTTAAAGTAGAGTTGAGTAGAGTAAAGTAGAGTAAAGTAGAGTATCTTAAAGTAGAATAGATGAGATTGGAGTAGATTGCAGTTGAGTAGAGTATCTTAAAGTAGAACAGAGTAGAATAGTGTAGATTGGAGTAGATTAAAGTAGATTAGAATAGATTAAAGGAAGAGTTGAGTAAATTAGAGTATAATGGATTAGAGTAGAGTATTTTAATGTAGAGTACAGTATAGTATCTTTAGATAGACTAGAGTAGACTAGTGTAGACTAGTGTAGATGAGAGTAGATTAGAGTAGATTAGATTAGATTAGATTAGATCAGAGTAAAGTAGATTGAAGAAGTTGCTTTCAGCTGCTCCCTGTTCAGGGTCGCCACAGCGGACCAACTGGTCCACACAACAACTTGGCAAATGTTTTACGCCGGATGCCCTTCCTGACGCAACCCTCCCATTTTTCCGGGCTTGGGACCCAGAAAAGACTCACTGCATCCAGTGGCTGGGGTTGAGGCATTGGCTGGGAATCAAACCCGGGCCTTCCGCATGATAGGAGAGAAACCTACCACCAAGCCACCAATGCCCCAGAGTAAAGTAGATTACAGTACTTTATTAATCCCCAGGTGGCCACAGGTGATGCCACAGCCACAACACAAGAGCAACAGAGATCACTAGAATTTAACACAAGAGTAACAAAATTCTCTAAGAAAGTGTGAATATATAAAACTCTCAAGGTACTGGTTGAGAGTGAGACTTCTGTAGTAAGTGGTTCTAAATAAAGTTACAGTAGATGTGTATGAATGTGCAGTGACAACATGTTAACATCGCTACGAACAAGAAGGCCGTCTTTTTTCCAATTAACTGCGATATACAGAACATGAAAACACTAAAGATTTAGTTAAATGGGAACAAGATTCTCATTTTCGCAGAGTTTGAAAACACATGATTTACTTAGACTAATTTACTGGAAGATACGATAAAGAGAGTGTTAAGTGTCCTCACTCAATGTCACTGAATGCATCAGTGAAAACAAAATCAGCCTTCATTTTGTTTGAAATTATGTGTACTCCTTATGAGAGCTCCTTGGCCCTCTTGTGTGTTGTTAATTATCTTAGTTAATTGGCAATTCTGTGTGTAGTTATTGCAAATGGTGTAAATATTGCAGGGTGTGTAACGCAAAAGGCTAATACTCTGATGAGTGCGAGATGGCAGACAAAGATAAACAGCTTTATGCTATAAATAGCATCGGGGGGGTGGAAATAATAAGACACACAAATTTGTATAATTATCCTTGTGAGGGTCTTTCAATTAATTTAGCACATGAAAGCTAAACCTGCACCTAAAAACTAAATTTAACCTCAGAGTTCAGAGAACTGACTTAAGATGACTTCAAGTCTGATGGGTCAAATCAGTAGCGTTAACTAGCCCAATGTGAGAAGGGTGCAAAAAAAAAAAAAAAAACATAAAGTAAGAAGCAGCTCTATTGATGGATGAGGTCAGACAACAAGAAGAGTTAGAGCTCAAAGGAAGCGCTAATTTAACTCAAATAAACACTCTTTATAACCGTGTTAAGCAGAAAAGCATGTCCGAAAGCACAACCTGTTCATCTTGAGGTATATGGGCTACGACAGCAGACAATCACATCAGAATCTGACTCTATGGTGGATACAGGTTTAGAAAAACAAGGAAAAACATCAAGTTCCCATCACTCAACTGTTACATGAATGCAGTACAGATGCATGTGAGACTTACCAATACTCTATACCAATCTATACCAAGTCTCATTAAAGCTAAAAGGTGAACATTTTAATCAACCCAAAATCTACACACTTAAACACACCCACAGGCTGGCCCATGGAATAAATCTAAACAGATAAAAATATTAATTGCATTATGATCATTTTAATGAGAGTGAGAGAGAGAGAGTTGCTTTCAGGTGCTCCCTATTCGGGGTCGCCACAGCAGACCAACTGGTCTGCACAACGACTTGGCAAATGTTTTACGCCGGATACCTTTCCTGACGCAACCCTCCCATTTTTCCGGGCTTGGGACTGGCACTGCATCCAGTGCAGTGCTTACTTCCGCATGGTAAGCGAGAAACCTACCACTGAGCCACCAATGCCCCTATTATGATCATTTTATTAATGTGGTTTATTATCACTCTTCATTCCTTACTCACCTCAGTTATACACACACACACATAGTGCCTGAATTTCTGATTAGTGTTGAAAAGAGAAGAACATCCAGTCCAAAACAAGAGAAGATTATGTTTTCACAGAGCGTGCTTTGGAACAAACAGGTCACAGAAGAAGAAAGTTTGAGATAGTTGCTTAGACATTTGTTGTGTCTGCTCAGAGTACTGCAATGTATGACCAACTCTCTAGAGGCCCTAAAGAGCCACAAGGAACATGGATATTTTAAACAAAAATCTGGCTGCCTCTTTGTCTAGGAACTGCACTATGGTTAGATCTTCCAGGAAGGACAATCATCCAAACCCTACTATATAAAGTATAATGAGTCAGTGAACACACAATCAAGCTTGAGATATCCCCTGTGGGGTTAGCTGAAGAGAAGAAAACACCACAGATTTCCTATAGATTGTATACTGTGGAGGGTTTAAGATTCAATGTTGTGTATTCTCCAATCTGATCAAACATTAGAGGTGAAGCTTCAATGCTGTTGTACACACAGAGGGGTGTTGCCCAAAGTAATAAATAAATCCAGGTGCCAAACATTGTGACACAAGACTTTGTTTAATTAGAATCAATTCATTCAATTCATTCAATTCATTCAATTCAGGGGGCACGGTGGCTTAGTGGTTAGCACGTTTGCTTCACACCTCCAGGGTTGGGGGTTCGATTCCCTGCTGTGTGTGTGTGTGCGTGCATGCGTGCGTGCGTGTGTGTGTGTAGTTTGCATGTCGTTTGCATGTTCTCCCCGTGCCTCGGGGGTTTCCTACGGGTACTCCGGTTTCCTCCAAAGACATGCATTGTAGGTTGATTGGCATCTCTAAATTGTCCGTAGTGAGTGAATGAGAGTGTGTGTGTGCCCTGCGATGGGTTGGCACTCCGTCCAGGGTGTATCCTGCCTTGATGCCCAATGATGCCTGAGATAGGCACAGGCTCCCCGTGACCCGAGTGTAGATTGGATAAGCGGTAGACAATGAATGAATCATTCAATTCATTTGTTTTGATTTCTCTCATATTTTTAGTGAATTTCAATTAACAGGTCATATTTTCCGACATTAATCAAATAAACCATAGAAACTCTGTTTACCTATAATTGTGAAATTGACTGTAGGTTCAAGCCGGGAATATTTAATAGACCTACATCATTCAGCATTTTGAATGGCACGTATGATCTCTACACACAAAATACAGCTGATGAACAAAAAGGCCTGATTTTGATTCCTGAAGTCAGCAGGAAACCAGTGGAGTTTTTTCCTGCTCAAGTCCTTACTCATTTTGGATATTGTTAAAATCACATGTGCAAGCAGTCTTGAGGAATCATATGCAGAGGATACAGACACAACAAAGAAAATGACTTCTGAAGAAAAATGCTACACAGGCATATACAAACCTCTGGGAAAAAATACCCTGTGCACGCTGAATATTTAACCAGCTTAAACAGATGCCCTGCATTTAAAATGTAAAATAATTCATATAAAAAATTGCAGAAATTTGAAGACACTGTATTTAAATGATTTAAACATTGCTCTCAAATCACAAGCATCTTTTTTTCTTTCAAGTTATGTTATTTTTAACTGTCAAAGCTGTAATAAGATAAGATAAGACAAGATGAGATAAGATAGAACTTTATTAATCCCAAAGGAAATTCTTTTGCCAGAGACTGCTTCAGGTTAGAAGAGAAATAAATGTAAATGAAATATAAATGAAATATTTTATATATACAATAATGTATACAAAAGTACTAAGAACATATTGCACATTATATATATATATATATATGTATACTATATATATATATATATATATATATATATATATATATATATAGTATTATATTAGTGTTCATTGTAATTATTGTGAAATTGGGATAGTGTACATAATAGCACAGTGATACTGTCAGTGTTCATTTGGTCAGCACTGCTCCCTACTGATAGAGTTTGATGGCCACCAGTAGGAAAGACCTCCTGTGGTGTTCTGTGGTTGTCTTCGCTTTTCAACATGCTCCGGTAGCACTCCAGCGTCGCCTGCAGGGGGTGTGACACATTGTCAAGGATACTGAGAAGATTCCTCAGCATTCTCCTCTCAGACACCTCAGCCAGAGACTCCAGCTCCACTCCCTTGACAGAGCCTGCTTTCCTAACAAGCTTGTTGAGTCTGTTGTCATCGTCTGTCTTCACCCTGCTACCCCTGCACACCACAATGTAGAAGATGATGCTGGTTACCACCAAGTGGTAGAACATCTGCAGTATGGTTCTGCAGACATTAAAGGACCTGAGTCTCCTGAGGAAGTACAGGCTCTGACCTTTCTTACACAGTGCATCAGTGTTTTTGGTCCATTATAGCTTGTTGTCTAATAATACATTTTCTAAAGCATTCCCTTATCAGAACTCATGGTGTTAAAGCACATTGCAGCCTTAATTCATGCTTATGTTCTACATGTTTATGTATGACAGGTGTTTAGTTGTTTATGTGCTTGAAATTCTCTAAATGAAATATTCTCTCTCTGAAATTGAAGTTTATGTGCTATTCATGCATTCATACATTCATCTTCAGTAACTGTATTATCCTGGTCTGGATTGCAGTGAATGGGGAGTTCCTGTTCCAGGAACACTGGCTACTGAATTTACACACCAATGGGGTGCAGTCCATTAAAGGCCACAAGGCACACACATATTCATACCTTCATTCCCAATTAAGCAGTTTAGCATGGCTAGTCCACCTACCTGAAGGTGAGAAGAACCTGGAGAACATGCAGAAAACCCACTTAAAACTTCCTGAGCTCAGGATGAACCAGGAAACTTGGAGCTATGAGGTGGCAGACAACCTAATCGGCTACCCAACCAATCTTCTCAAATTAAAAATACATATGTCTACATTTTTATGGACACGTGTACCTTAAACATCTAATTCCAAATTTTGTCCCTGTTATAAATAGCTCCACTGTTCTGTGAAGGTTTTCCACTAGATGTTGGTTTGTGGCTGTGGGGATTAGTGATCATTCAGCTACAAGAGCATTAATGAGATCAGACACTGATGTTGTAAGAGTGAGGAGGACTGGGGTGTTCCAGTTCATCCCTAAAGGTGTTCAGTGGGGTTGAGTCAGAGTCAGGGTTCTGTGCAGGACACTCCAGTTCTTCCACTCCAACCTTAACCTCCACATCATGTCTTCATGGAACTGCTTTGTGCACAGGGGCATCGTCATGCTGGAACAGGGTTTGAGTCTCTTACGTCCCTTAAATCCATTGTATGCTTCAAAATTTGTGACAACAGTTTAAAGAAGTTAAAATTATTGAGAAAGAGCTGTGATGTCACATTCACAAAGGCATAAAAGTATTAAACCTTATTTCATGCTTGTGTTCTACATGATTGCATGTGAAACTGTTATGAAATAGTTACAACATGATGAGACTGTAGACCAAGATGGCCATGGTGGTCAGGATGGTCACAAATACAATAAATTTGATATCATGACTGATGTGATCAGATTTAATCTGATTTCATACAAGAATGATAGTTATAGTATCAAGAAAAGATAGGAAAATGTCTACATCAGCAACTGTGAGACCATGTTGTTTATTTTATACAAGTCTCAGACTCACACAGTTTGTACAATTCAAGCAGCAACTAATCACTGAGACATAGCTTGAGGACACACAACTACATCAGGAGGAATAACAGTCCGAGGAGAGCGTGCATGCGGTTTCAGAAAGCAGAACCAGATGTGTGTATAGTGCCAGCGGTAAGCAGCAACACTACGAGCAGCAGCTCCTGCTTGGTGCAATTTATATTTGCATATAAAATGAAATGAAAGGAAGTGCTATCATAGGAATAAGTTCCATCTGCTTTTCATGGCTATATTTATGACACCCTGAGATCCATATACAACCTCAAAGCAAACTAGTATGTGGGTGTGTGTGTGTGTGTGTGTGTGTGTGTGTGTGTTTTAAACTGCGTTATGAGACATTTGGGTCAACAGTAAAGCACTCATGGGACTAGTGACAACCACACAGCACCACACTGGGGTCATGTGGACCAGGGATGATATCTAGGATGATAAACTAAATTCATTCAGTTAGCTACTGCACAAGCATTTTTTTATCCTCCCTGTGTGTAATAAGACAAACAACATCTATCCCTGATACAGAGGACAAACAATAAGCCTTAAATAAGGTCTTTGTAAACAGGGCCTAGAAGCTCTATCCCTATCCTCTATCTAAAATAGTTTCAGTTACTGAACCAAGTCCTCGCACTGGGCTAATAGCAGAGCGTTTTCAAAATGGTGTATGTCTGATATTAATTATGTGAAGAAGAAAAAAATTACAACTATTACATTCCATCATAAAAATGTTTTTAAGTACGATATTTTAGCTTTTCAATAGATTCATAATTAATTAGAATTCATTAATTGTGTATACAGTGAATAAAAAAGTCTGCACACTCCTGTTAATATGGCAGGTTTTTATGATTTAAAACATGAAACCAAAATAAACTTTTTCCAACCTGAATGTGAAAATACAGTGCATAAAAATGAAGTGGAAAAACATCTGAAACTTTTTACTAAGGCTAATGCAGTGGGGTTTTTTTCCTATCATATTCTACAAACCTTCCAGGTTCGAAAATTAAAAAAAAGAAAGAATAGAAAATCAATAAGTACATCTTTAAATTCTTCAGGTTATACTACCACATACAAATATTCTTCACAATCCATTATGCATATTTTATACAGGAAATCCAATTACCACATACGTAACGTATTAAATATTTTTTTGGCATAAGTGAATAATGTTTTTTTTTATTTTGGGACTTTTACTGTATATAGAATAAGTACAGAATGAATTTGTTGCATGAGCGAAATCAGGTTGGTTTAGTTAAATTCACAAGTGTGACAGCAGAAAATAATAACTGCATAGAGCTAAATCAAAAGTTTTGATGCTTCACTGAAAGGAACAGGATGATGAGAGAGTGACTTTGTTCAGTACCTTCTATTATATCGTATTTCCATCTAAGAAGAAATCTAGGTTGAACTCAGTCAGACAAGATTACACGAGTGAGGGTCCGCTCTGAGAACGCTTGGATTTTTTATTTTTTTTCAGGAACTGGGTGACTATGATTTTAAGCATTTATTTCACCACATATGATGCTCGAGAGGTCTTGTATAGTTAGTGTCCACTAGATCAGGTAAGGGTCATACCCTGTCCATCCGTACATGATGTCTCCGTACAGCTCAGACAGAGAGTAACAAAAGCAGTGCCACATTTAATATATCGTCTGAGTGAAGACGCATGAACTCGGTGCTCGGTTACAGAGTAAGCCAAAGCGACGGCTGACTCATCTTTCTTCAGAGCCTTGTCAGAATGGATGCAGAAGTGTCTGGGCATCTGACATGAGAGCATACACCCATTATTATCAGCACGACTTATATAAATGCACCAAGCACAGAACAACAGCACTTTGTGTGTATGTGTGTGTGTGTGTGTGTGTGCCCTGAGGTGGTCAGCCTGTTGGCTGCAGCAGAATATGAAACCTATGCAGATTTAATCATTTTAAACTCTACTGGGTTAGACAGTCTCGATCTGCTGAGTCACCAGCAAATTGAAAAGAATAATTATTTTATACAGCCCATGGTCTATTTTTTGATATTATCAGTTGGCAGGAAGGCGAGAGAGACAGAAAGAGGTCCAACTCTATACCTGAGTTAATGAAGGCTGCAGAGGGTCGTTTCTGCTGTCTCCCACTGGACACACCTTTCATTAAGCCTCTGGCAGAATGAGGAGAAAGAGATATTGAGGGAGAAAATGAGTGAGCAAGTGGGAGAGGAAAAAAGAGATTGAGAGAATCTGAGTCATTCGTTTTTTTTTCTTCAAAGAGTGACAAGAGTCTTGGTTTCCTCTCAGCTCTGAACGAGATCACACAGTTTACTATGGTTTAATTATCGCTGCAAAGATATGATTCTGTCATGTTTATATATTCTGTTCAATTCCTCCATAATAATTTCCATCTAGGCACTGATCTAATGCTTTAATTACATTTCATCTCTATACTCTATTAAGTTACTGTTCTTTTGTTTAACCCCTTAGTTATATACTATATGGCCAAAAGTATGTGCACCCCTGACCATCACACTCAGATCTGTTACCACAAATTTGGAAGCACACAGTTGTACATAATATCTTTGTATGCTTCACTGGAACTAAGAGACTCAAGCACAGATCTCCATGAAGACATGGTGTAGAGGTTAAGGATGGAGTGGAATAACTTAAGATCTGCCCTGCACAGAACCCTGACCTCAACCCTATGATGCTCAGGTTTCCACAAACTTTTGGCTATGTAGCATCTCTCACTTTCCTTTTACTATTTTTCAGGATTCTTCGTTATTACTTGTTTATCGAGATGTCTGAGAAGTTTCAGTAGAAGGTTGCTATTAATGAGAGTCTTGATGACAAGCACTGTTTCTCCACCTGAGAAAAAACTCTCTCTCTCTCTCCCTCCCTCTCTCTCTCTCTCCTCAGCATTCTAAGTACTTGCCTTTGTTTTCTTCTCAGTATAACCCTTAAGCTGCTCTGTTCAGGGTCCTGCATGAACTTCTGTCTCCAGTGCTGCATTCCAGTGCCCTCTACTGGACAGGAACTGGATTTAATAATTCCACTTAATTCTGATAATAAAGTGATGAAATTATATCTTGAAAGGCAGACCTTGTCGGAACTCAGAGTCCCCTTCGAGTGGACATATCGCAGGATGAATGTTGAGTTTGTATCTATTTCCCCTTAGTTTTCCATGATCAATTAACTCAGTAAACTTATCAAAATGAAACTCAGTAAACTACCAAAACTTAGCCAAAATAATGAGCGGTCAGTCAGCAGATGGGAAGAAGCAAATTCTTTATTCAGCAAGACACCCGTCACTACACGTGTTTTACTGAAGAGAGCAGCTGGTCTGAAGAGCTTCGAAAAATTCCCTACTATTTATACACGTTTATTCCAATTCAGTTTTAACATTTCATCCCCTTCATTTGAGCCCCTCCTTACCTAATTTGCATACATACATATGATATGTATGTATGTGATATATGATACATACATATGGCCTTCTTCAGATGTCTTCAGAGCGTCTCGACCTCTCACCTAGTTCTTTGTTTCTTTGAACACGATGTTCTCTTCACCTCCTTGTGACTTGTGACATAATATTGACTTTTCCTAGATGTTTTGCAAGTTTTGCACATTGCAAAGTCAGCATTATGATTCCATGTTCTTCCGCATTTTATTCATAGCACGGTGCAAAGCAAGTTTCGCAGTTATTTCAAACCATACTGTCTAGTCTTTTTCCTCCTGTCTAGTTTTTATTTTTGCCTTTAAGCTTTTAAGCATTTCATAACCTGCATTTTAAGATTAAATAACCTGCGTTTTAAGATTAAATAGCCGCATGATATGCACCTTACTCATCCAATTTCCATTAGCTCAATCGGCCGGTCAGCCAATCCAATGATCCATTTGGACAGCCTGACCGACTAAACTGCAACTTTAAGCTGTAAGCTCCAATGGTTTTCACTAAATGTCTTTTCTCTCTTTTTCCAATCTCAGCGTGGTTACTGTTATTATATTCTATTTGTGTAATTTTATTATTACTGCATATACATACTATCAGAGGTTATACTATACTGATACTATACTGATTGTCATAAGCTTAGCCGTTAGATAGATGATAGGATAATAGATACCACTGCTCTTAAATGAGTTATTACAACTTTGAAGATAAGCATGAATTTCCCCTATATATTGCTATTTTAAAGATAAGCATTTATCATTAAATGTACCTGACATCACTGTCAGCTTTGTTTGACTTTAGACCTTCACGCTGACCCTACAGATCTTACAGATCATCTTGACCTCACAGTTGATACCTTTTATCACGAGTCTATGTCAGTCTGTGTAAGTCTATGTCTCCAAGCCATTGATATATTATTAAATGATTATTTTTTAGTTAGTTGCACTTCTTCTTTTTTTTTTGCTAGACAATATGCAAGCTTTTCCATTGTACTGATTCCACATCCTCTGTACTTTCTGTGTCTGCACTTATTGTTTTTATGTTACAGATAACACTGTCTAGGCCTTGAGCCTTTAAGCGTTATCATTTTATTTTATTTTATGCCTTTATTTTATTTTACTTTAAGCTAAGCCTGGTGTTTACGAAGATTACATAATCACTTGATATGCTATGCTATTATACTAGCACATTAATACTTATGGTTATGCTTGATTATCATAATTTTGCCTCAAGCAAAGCCTGCTCTTAAGTTATAATTGAATACTATAAGAATATTAGTTGAATACTGTAAGAATATACTATTTTAAGCAGAGTATTGTTATGTTAAAAGTAAGCATAAAAGTAAATTTAAAAATTTCTCCGACAACCTAACAACTGACTTCACAGCTTCCTGGTGCAGAATTCATATTAAGGAAAATCATTTTTAACACTCAGTATAGGGACAGACGATGAAGACAGAACCCACTCCCAGAACAACCTGTATCATGTCGGTGCTTTAAATCTAAACAACAAAATCGAACCTATTGCATTCGTGAGCTTGCTATAGAACCCAGAATTACCCCTTTAATCTTATTTTGTCTCAGAAAATCATCACTATTACATTATGGAATAATGATGCAGATTGATCAAATTGCTGCATTAGTGGCAAAGACTTAGAGGTCTTTATAGTGTTTAATTAGTTCATTTTAGTTTTGGTTTGAATCATCAAGATCGTTAACTTGTTTGGCGGCAGAGATGGACACCAGTTTACCAAATGGAAATAATGTTAACCATCAACAGACCATCACTGAACAGGTACTTTAGGTCAAGTGTTACATGCATTTAGTTAAGTCTTTTTTTCCCCCAAGCTTAGCTCTCTAACAGTGAAGAGGATTCATGTTCATACTTCATGAAGGCTGTGGTAGCTTAGAGGTTTAGGTGTTGGATTACTGATCAGAGGGTTGTGAGTTTGAATCTGAAGTCCACCATCTTGCCACTGCTGGGCTATTGAGCAAAGCCCTTAAATCTCAGTTGTATAAAATGAGATAAAAATGTAAGTCTGGATTAGAGCAGCCATAAATGTTCATGAAGCTCTGCCCTAAGGATCAACAGTGGTCCACAGAATTGAGTGCCTTTAAAAAGACTGACAGGGGGGCACGGTGGCTTGGTGGTTAGCACATTTGCCTCACACCTCCAGGGTTGGGAGTTTGATTCCCGCTTCCGCCATGTGTGTGTGGAGTTTGCATGTTCTCCCCGTGCCTCGGGGGTTTCCTCCAATTTCCTCCCCCGGTCCAAAGACATGCATTGTAGGTTGATTGGCATCTCTAAATTGTCCATAGTGTGGGATAGCGTGTGTGTGTGTGTGCCCTGCAATGGGTTGGCACTCCGTCCAGGGTGTATCCTGCCTTGATGCCCAATGACGCCTGAGAATAGATCGGATAAGCGGTAGACAATGAATAAAAAGACTGACAGGGGATGTATCCAATCACCCTGTTCTGGGGCAGAAACCACTTTCACTTCCTAATTTACAATATTAAAGGATGTACTTTTTGTTGTTGTTTCTAAAAGCTAGTGTAAATACTCCTTAACCCAGATCCAACAAGCAACATCACTGCTTTATTGATCTAGAGTTACATCATTTCTATTAGATGTACATTAGGTAAGATTAGTCCAAAATTATACCTTAAACAGTTAACCGGGGTTCATTTTTAGAATGAAATTGAAATTTTGAACTATTTTCTATGGTGGCCCATAGAAATGAATGCCTGTAGAATGACTGACAGCAAGTGCATCCAATCACAAACAAGCGTTCTGGGTCAGAAGCCGTTTTTACTTTCTCATTTACAGCTGGTGTAAATGTTCCTTAGTCCATATAGCCAACAGACAACAAGCTATCACTGCTTCAGGTCAACATGTGACGTATGTGGCTTAGCATGTGCATATTATGTTACACTAACACTAATTAATGTGCATCATCTCTTATCTATCACATGAACTGAAATGCAGTTTTTAAGTACAGATCTAAAACCACATCCTGCAGAGAATCTGGAGTTTGCCTATTGAAACAAACCAAAACAATATACTCAGCAAAGCCGTACATTAATAAATCAAATTCCGTCAGCGAGAAAGTGGCCTTAATGATGACGCTTTCTAATGATGTGAATAATGTTCCCTTTTGTGTGCTACTTCATTTCTTGCTAAACATTCTGTGAAGTCGTTTAGATGAGGGCAGAGACACTGCACACAGCCTCAAGTGCTTGATTTAGAACAAGAATTCTCTCTTTCTCACTCATTCAGTCCATTCCTGTTAGATGAACCGTAGCTGTGTCTTTAATATGGATAAATATTAAAGTCAAAATCTAAATTTTGGATGTTCAGGATAGAGCTCAGACTTGGTGCTAATAGGTAAGAGAAACAGCATTAAAATTTGCCCTTTTTGTATCTACAGCAATGAGCTCCTGACTTTGAAGGATTGCTTTGGTTTCTTTCTTTCTTTCTCTCTCTCTCTCTCTCTCTCTCTCTCTCTGCCTCTCTGCCTCTCTCGCGTTCCTAAATATCCTTTGCTTTAATTATTCGTCTCGTTTCAGCAGGATTTATTTGGTGCTCTTTATTCGGTAGTAAATCACTCCCGTTATTAATTTGGGCTGCTCAAGCTGAACAGATCGCTGCAGCTGACTGTGCAATGCTTCAGCGTGCTATGCAGTCCCTGTCTCTCACACACACACACACACACACACACACACACACACAAACGCACATATTCTGGAGTCAGTACAGAACCAGTTCATCATATTGTGGTAGACCTTGTCAGCAGAAGGCCAGGTGAATTCTGAAGCTGAGGCAGCACACAGTCTGAAAAAGAAAACACATTTTAAGGTACTGGAACCTTTCTTTGCACAAAAAAACCCCCAAAACCCACAACTAATCATCCCTTTGATTACAAGCTAGTCAGCACAATAGCAAGGATGCCTCGTGACATCAGGAGCCATTTGTGTGATCAGCTCTTGTATCTGTGCACACAGAGGGCATATTTTTATTTATTTGCCTATAAAGTGCCATATGCTGATTATTTTCACCATACATTTACAATAATATACACCGCCCATCCAAAAAAAACGTCACCACCTGGATTTAACTAAGCAAATAGATAAGAGCGTCCCATTGGATAATTACTGCATGGATGATTATGTTTCAGCTGGCAACAAGTTATTTAACCCTAACTGATGCAAGGAGTAGCTTCTCATTTCTTAAACGACCATGTTGGTCCACATCCTGTGGTCGTGGGAAAGATGTTAATCTGTTTCAGAAGGGTCAAATTATTGGCATGCATCAAGCAAAGAAAACATCTAAGGAGATTGCTGAAACTACTAAAATTGGGTTAAGAATTGTCCAATGCATTATTAAAAACTGGAAGGATAGTGGGGAACCATCATCTTCGAGGAAGAAATGTGGTCGGAAAAAATCTTGAATGATCGTGATCTGTGATCACTTAAACATTTGGTGAAATCAATTCGTAAAATAAAAACAACAGTAGAACTCACGGCTATGTTTAATAGTGAAAGTAAGAGCATTTCCACATGCACAATGCGAAAGGAGCTCAAGGGATTGGGACTAAACAGCTGTGTAGCCTTAAGAAAACCACTTATCAGTGAGGCTAATCGGAAAAAGGGGTTTAAATTTGCTAGGGAGCATCATGTGGTCTGATGAGTCCAGATTTACCCTGTTCCAGAGTGATGCGCGCATCAGGGTAAGAAGAGATGAAGTGATGCACCCATCATGCCTATCATGTTCACACATGGATTGGCCACCACAGAGTCCAATCCTTAACCCCATTGAGAATCTTTGGGATGTGTTGGAGAAGACTTTGCGCAGCGGTCCGACTCTCCCATCATCAATACAAGATCTTGGTGAAAAATTAATGCAACTCTGGATGGGAATAAATGTTACATTGCAGAAGCTTATCGAAGCGATGCCATGGCGAATGCATGCTGTAATCAAAGCTAAAGGCAGTCCAACTAAATATTACCAATATAAATAATACCAATAAGTGTGTGACTTTTTTTTTTGGACAGGCAATGTATATTTTTTACACTTTAGCAGACGCTTATTAATATTTGAGTACACATAATACAGCTGAGCGAGTGACTATTAAGGATTATTCTCTAGGAATTCTGTAGAGAAAGTGCTGATTAGATCACCTGACCTGAGAGTGTGAAAGCAGTAAATGTCCCAAAACTAACAGATTTCTTTAATACAACAAATCCAGTTTGAATTTGTAAGTTTTGTGTTCAGAGCTGAGAAAATAGATCTGGTTTCTGCTGATGTCAGTCTAATATCATTATTATATGGCTTGGCTTGGTTTATTATTGAATACTGTATTTCAGCAGTTTGTTTAATTCAACAGTTCATGCTATACTATAAAGCCAAAAGTATGTGTACACCCGATGATCACATTTATATATACACATTTACTCAGCTATATATATATATATATATATATATATATATATACACATTCCAGATTTATTCTTCCTTTTGCTTTTATAATGTGCTCCACTTTTCTGGAAGGCTTTCCACTACATGTGTGGATTTGTGATTATTCAGCTACAAGAGCATTATTGAGATCAGACACTGATGTTGTAAGAGTGACGAGGTCTGGGGTGCAGTCAGTGTTCATTGGGGTTGAGTCAGAGTCAGGGCTCTGAGCAGAACACTCGAGTTCTTTCACTTCAACCTTAACCTCCACACAATGACTTCATGGAGCTGCTTTGTGCACAGGGGCGTCGTCATGCTGAAACAGGGTTTGAGTCTCTTAGTCTCTTAGAGAACTTGTAATACAATTACACACTACACAGTTGTGTGCTTCTAACTTTGTGACAACAGTTTGGGGAAGAACCACATATAAGGATTACGATCGAGTGTCCACATACTTTTGGCCATATAGTGTGAAATTTAAATACAATGTAATAATGTAAACTATTCAGATATTCTAGTTACACCGGTTCACATGGGTGAGAGATTAAAGTGATGTCACTTGGCACTTTTCTTAAAAGTTGAACTTTTTATTTTACTTTCGCTCGTTACAGCAGGGCGCTTCCGAAATGCTGGCGATGGAATTTTTTTAAAGTGACTGCATTTAACCCGCCTTGCAGTTGCTTCCCTGAGGGTTGCATGTGAGATGTGGGGGGTGGAATAAAAATAAAATAACCATCATCGAGTGTGACAGTTTTGGGGGTTCTCTAGAAGGCCTGGGATTTGAAGTGACAAATATATGATCACTGGATCAGAACCTTAAGCAATGAGCCACACCATTAAAGCACCAAGTACTTTCAGCCAACACAGCATTTGTGCATATTGAGACAATATCTTTTGGAAGAATGCTGTTCCAGTACTGTTCCAGAACCTTCTCAACTCAATACCAAGGAACACTGAAGATGTTCTAGCAATACATGATTACCCAACAAACCATGAACCATGGAGCAATGGAAGGAGGTGGGCTGGTCTGATTAATCACATTTTATTTACCTCACGTGTGCATCACTTTCCTGGGGGGAAGAAGGCAAGCTGGCGGAGGCAATTTCCCAAAGCTCTAGGAAATTCTGCTGGGAAACCTTGAGTCTTGCATTCGTGTGGATGTTACTCTGACACCTACACCTACCTAAACATTGTGGCAGACCAAGTACACACCTTCATGGCAGCCATATCCCTGCCACACTGCAGACATTGTTCAGGTATGGTTTGAAGAACACGACAAAGAGTTCAAGGTGTTGACCTGGCCTTCAAATTCTCCAGATCTCAGTCTGATGGAGAGTCTGTGGGATGTTCTGGACAAACAAGTCCTATCCATAGAGGCTCCAACTCACAACTTACAGGATTTAAAGGCTCTGCTGCTGACGTCTTGGTGCCAGATACCACACACACTCTCACACCATGCCTCAAGAGGTCACAGGTGGCACAAGGTGGCTATTCAGTGTATAGTACTTAAACTTAAAAAGAGATTCAGAATAAATTAAATAGAAAGTAGTTTGCTGGGAAGAGTCCAAAGAATGCAGATCATCAATTATGAATGTTTTCACTAGAGAAGAAAATTCACATGCTCTTGTGAAGGTGAAGGTTGGATTCCTGACTTATTAAGATACAGAAGAATGTTTCCCAGTGGCTACTAAAAGCTTTTTGCTTCACATTTGCTTTTTTGCTGCACATTTAAACCACCTGATTTCTTTTTCTTTTACACTATCAGCAGCTTTCTTTCTTTTCATTTGTAATTGATTGTCATGGTTGCTTGTGGCATGTCGGTCTGTTACATACAGTAAGCATGTGTGATTAGGATTGCAATAAAACACTAAGTAACTGTAATTGTGATGCACAACTATTTTGAGACATGTTTCAGGTCTTTTGTTCGGTCATAGTGAATTTTAGACAGTGAAAAAGTAAACTTACTGAAACATAAGTCATATGCAAATGTACGAATGTTTAATACATATTAAAAAAATCATGTCCTCCATTTACAAAATGTCTAACGATGAAATTAACTTGCATCTGCTTAAAAGAGTAGTGTGTCTAGTGAGAAATGCATTATCCTTTATTAGTTGCTAAAGAATGAAAGCTTTGCTGCTCTCTAAGAGCCTGAGATATTGTTTCTGGGGATATCATAAAAGTGTTCCCTCAGACCACATGAATTAATTAGAGTGCTCAGTTCACCTACTCCTTCCCCTTCCACCCCTTGGCTCTTTTCTCTCATCTCTTTCATAATGAAGAAAGAAAGTAATTATGCTGGAATGCTCTGCTAGTAAACGTGAGGCCCCTCACATACATAGTGCTGATATTCCCCTGGCATTTGTATGCATACAGTACATGGCCAAAAGTATGTGGGCAGCTGAATATCACACCCAATCTGTTGCCACACAGTTATCACAAAGCACACAACTGTCTACACTGATCAGGCATAACATTATGAGCAGTGAGAGGTGAAGTGAATAACACTGATGATCTCCTCATCATGGCACCTGTTAGTGGGTGGGATATATTAGGCAGCAAGTGAACATTTTGTCCTCAAAGTTGATGTGTTAGAAGCAGGAAAAATGGGCAAGTGTAAGGATTTGAGCGAGTTTGACAAGGGCCAAATTGTGATAGCCAGACCACTGGATCAGAGCATCTCCAAAACTGCAGCTCTTGTGGGGTGTTCCCGGTCTGCAGTGGTCAGTATCTATCAAAAGTGGTCCAAGGAAGGAATAGTAGTGAACCGGCGACAGGTTCACAGACGGCCAAGGCTCATTGATGCCCGTGGGGAGTGAAGGCTGGCCCGTGTGGTCCGATCCAACAGATGAGCTACTGTTGCTAAAAAAAACTGAAGAAGTTAATGCTGGTCCTGATAGAAAGAGCCCTGACTCTGAATCAACCCCACTGAACAACTTTGGGATGAACTGGAACACCGACTACACCCCAGACCTCCTCACTCTTACAACATCAGTAGCTAAATGATCACAAAATCTAGTGGAAAGCCTTCCTAGAAGAGTGAAGCATATAATATAATATATATAATATAATATAATATAATATAATATAATATAATATAATATAATATAATATAATATAATATAATATAATATAATATAATATAATATAATATAATAACAGTGAAGGGGGATAAATCTGGAATAAGAGTCATATTAGTAAGTATGTGATGGTCAGAGGTGTACATAGTTTTGGCAATATAATGTACACACATGTGCACAAACATACACAGAGGAAGACATGCTGGCATAATGAAGCTTAAGGTTGGCTTTTTAAACTTCACATCCACCTCAGCTAAAGCCCTGTCTGTCTGCCTGTAGGGCATCTGTCTGTCTGTCTATCTGTCGGTCTGCCTGTCTGTCTGTCTCTCTGCCTGTCTATCTGTCTGGATAGAATAATTCCAGATAATGAAGATACTTAGAATTTGATAAATATGTAGTTATGCTACATATAACTACTGCATCATCTACAGGTTACTATAGTAGACTGTTTATTCATCTAATAAGCTAAGAATTATTATAACATAATATAAATAATATATGTTTTGATCTTCTAGATTAGTCTCCTTGGATGTCCCTGTAGGTGAATGAACAGCTAATAAAGCAGTCTAAGTAGAGTATAGAGCAGCCCTTTCTAGAGCTAGACAGTTTCGCCATATTACTTCTATTTTATCCACACCGGATTGGCTCCTATTCAAATTTTGCATCGATTATAAAATAATGTGCTTATTTCAATCCAGTCACCGACACGGATTCAAGATTGCTGCATACTGCGTGTTCAGTCTGAATAACAGTCTTGTGATTAATAATCACTCAATAATGACTGAGATCATTAGTGTAAAATAAAAAGCCATAGTGTTTCTGTTCAGCTGAACAAATCAATTTGGAAAAAGCACAAGGCTGACTAGAGCGTTTAGTCAGTGATAGATAACTAAATACTGAAAAGACAAACCTAAAGGTTCCTAGATAGCTTAATCCTATATCTCTAAATGAAAATTATTCAAAGGCTATTAAGAAATGTATAGGGTACAACAAAGGCTCCTTAGATGATTGTGGCAGAGTCAGGAGAAAACATTAGCTAATATATTAGTATTTATATTAGTATTAACTATTACACTGATCAGGCATAAGATTATATGCCTAATATTGTGCTGCCAAAAGGGCCCTGATACGTCAAATCATGGACTCCACTAGATCCCTGAAGGTGTGCTGTGGTATCTGCCACCAAGATGTTAGCAGCAGATCCTTTAAGTCCTGTAAGGTGTGAGGTGGAGCCTCCATGGATTGGACTTGTTTGTTCAGCACATCCCACAGATGCTTGATTGGATTGAGATCTGGGAAATTTGGAGGACAAGTAAACACTTCAAACTCGTTGTTGTTCTCATCAAACCATTCCTGAAGCATTTTTGCTTTGTGGCACAATGCATTATCCTGCTGAAAGAGGCCAGAGTCATCAGGGAATACCATTTCCATGAAAGAGTGTACATGGTCTGCAACACTGCTTAGGTAGGTGGTACATGTCAAAGTAACATCCACATGGATGGTGGAACCCAAGGTTTCCCAGCAGAACATTGCCCAAAGCATGACACTGCCTCCGCCAACTTGCCCTCTTCCTATATTGCATCCTGGTGCCATGTGTTCCCCAGGTAATGTCATGGATGGCTTGGCTAATTTCCTGTTGGAACACTAGGGGGCATTCCAGCAGGGGTTTGTTTATGCCTGTGCCATGTGTCTTTGTTTGTTTTGTGTTCTCACGTTTACCCGCTCGATCCTTAGCCTGTTCCCGCCTCTGCACACCTGTCCCTCGTGTTGCACTGATCATCTCCCCTATTTATACCAGGTGTCTTGCTTGTGGTGTTTGCTGAGTCCTCTGTTCTTTGGTTATTTTATAATAAACCCCTGTCTGATGTCTATCCCTGCACTTGGGTCTGATTTCTCCTGCCTGGCACCCCATGCCCGTGACACGTACACACACCCGACCATCCACGTGATGTAAAAGAAAATGTGACTCATCAAACCAGGCCACCTTCTTCCATTGCAACATGGTCCAATTCTGATGCTCATGTGCCCATTCTTGGTGCTTTCAGTGGTGCATGGGCATCCTGACTGGTCTGTGGCTATGCAGCCCCATACGCAACAAAAAGTGATGCAATGTGTATTCTGACACCTTTCTATCAGAAACAGCATTAACTTCTTCAGCAATCTGAGCAACAGTAGCTCGTCTGTTGGATTGGATCACACGGGCCAGCCTTCGCTCCCCACGTCCATCAATGAGCCTTGGCCGCCCATGACACTGTCGCCGGTTCACCACTGTTCCTTCCTTGGACCTCTTTTGATAGATACTGACCACTGCAGACCGGGAACACGCCACAAGAGCTGCAGTTTTGGAGATGCTCTGATCCAGTCATCTAGCCATCACAATTTGGCCCTTGTTAAACTCACTCAAATCCTTACGCTTGCCCATTTTTCCTGCTTCTAACACATCAACTTTGAAGACAAAATGTTTACTTGCTGCCTAATATATCCCACCCACTAACAGGTGCCATGATGAGGAGATCATCAATGTTATTCACTTCACCTGTCAGTGCTCAGAATGTTATGGCTGTTCAGTGTATATTATGTATTTATTGCAGTTCTGTCCTTTTTAAAAATCGATGTAAAGTCTTCCCCATTTCCGCATTGCATCACATTTGCTATTTTGAATCAGAGTAACGGTGCGTTCACACATACAGTGACTTCTCTTCACACATATAGTGACTGTCGCTATAGGCGTTCTGACTGCTGGTTGCCATAGTAATAATGTTTATCAGTGAGTTAAGCAACTAGCTATTCCAAATTAGTTTCTTCCTGTTAAAATTAAACATTCTGGAGGGAGATTTGGTGTTTGTGTATAAAATTTAGCAGTGTTTATCTGCATCATATCATAGGAGATGAAGCGCTCTACTGTCTTCAATCCACTTGCACCAAGTCGCTACATTTTTGCATGAAATTCAACCGTCTCAACTTTGTCGTGTCACTGGATCACTTGTTGCCCCCGGTTTTGTGTAAAGCTAGCATAATTATGAAAATATAAAATATTTCAGCACAAAAAAAAGCAGTTTAAAGGAATTCTTATGGAATCCAGTGCCCACTTTCGGTGGCCACGTGTCATTAGCATAGCAAATGATAGTTATGACATACAGTATACACAACTGCATAATACTGCGTGGCATATTATGTAGTATACAGTTACATATAACTACGTAATATTACACCTAGGATATTTCTCAAACATAACAAGCACATCATCCGAAATTCGGCTCAAAAGACGGAAGCGTTTCTGCCACATGACGGCGCTGAAAAGTCGGTAGTTTATTCACTCTGTACAGTGTCCCTGAGAAGACGTGACCGAATCTCGCAGTCTCTAAAAATCCCTCCGCTAGGTAAAGTAGTTATCCATACGGAAGAACGTTTATATCTTTTTAAGTCGGTAATTACAGGTTGTTGACAGTACTTATGTCCTGAATCTTAAAAATACGATATAAAACAATGTTTTTTTAACATAAATAGCAACACGTGTCTTTTAAAACATGAATGAATCCCACCGGACCGGAACACCGCTCGTTTTGCATGCCTGTCGCGATATGATGACGTAACCCTCTGGTTATTTGTATTGTTTTGGTTAGTGCAATTTCCCTTGTACAGAATTTATCCTGAATCATTCGATTTAGATCAAATTACAGGTCAGTATGAACTTTTACCTTAACCCGAAGTTGCTCTGTGTTGCATTGTGCGTTCGTAAACACCAAATTATTCATATTTTGCCGCTGAGGTTGTGTGGTCCTGCTCGTTGTTTGGCTAACACGACACGCTAACTTTACCGGTTCGATTCCAATTGGCTTATTATTAGTGTCGAGTGGACTACATAGGGTGCATACGTTTCTTGTTAATCGCGTCTGTAGTGTGCTTATATAGGTAATATTAGAGCGTTTGGGACATCTCCGGGAAGGGATTTGCTTTGTATTGTGAGGTTAATGTCAGTGTTTTGTCGTGAAATTCTAAACTGTAAACGGTTACAGCACTGAAAGATTAAACCTTGTGCACTTGTTTGGGAGGGCTGAACAAATCAATTTGACAACCGTATGAGATTCACTAGTCCTTAGGTACAGTAGTGCGATATATTTGTGTTATTCAAATGCTTACAAAAATAGAATAAAAAGGAGAATATAACGTTTTAACTTCAGACTTAAGCCTTCATAGACTCTCATACTCATAGTTCAAGACATGGCTGGTGTCTAACGTTTACTGCTTAAGTTTCTAGAACCTACTTTAGTTCATGATTGATGGAGGTTTATGCAAATTTAAAAACACACACACACACACCTTATTCACCCAACTTCACTAACATGGACTTTGAGGATAATAGCCTCCTAATTAATAGACAAAATTACATTGTACATATGCTGTATCTCCATCATTGAGCATTTGAAGGCTTGGGCATAGAGGAGCTGGTGTTGAATCTATAATGAACTCAGATGTTGAGCTAATTTATGAGTTGCTCAGGAGCTCCTGGTTACACAACTCCAACTGACTGTATATATCTGTAGACAGGACATTATTTATAATCATACTCTTCAATGTTTATAATGATTTATAATCACACTCTGGTGTTTATAATGATTTTATAATCACACTGTCCGGTGTTTATAATGATTTTATAATCACACTGTCCGGTGTTTATAATGATTTTATAATCACACTGTCCGGTGTTTATAATGATTTTATAATCACACTGTCCGGTGTTTATAATGATTTTATAATCACACTCTCGGGTGTCACCCAAATGGGGACGAGGTTCCCTTTAAAGTCTGTTTCCTCTTAAGGTTTCTTCCTCTTACCATCTAAGGACGTTTTTCCTTGCCACAGTCACCTCAGGTTTGCTCAATGGGGATAAATATAAATAAATTTAAATCTAAGTCTAATATTAATCTTGAACCTTTTGTACTATATTTCGTATGTTCTCTAAAGCTGCTTTGAGACAATGTGTATTGTTAAAAGTGATATACAAATAAAATTGAATTGAGAATGTGGACATATTCATTTGAAAGCATTATTGGGAACAGAGGTATATGGGTGTGATGCTCTGGTGTCCACAAACGACTTTACAGTTTTTCACACTGAGTTTAACCCCAGATAGAGGAACGTTTCACACTTGTAAATGTGGAAGCGGGGTTATGAAACCCTGCTCTGATGCTTTTGCAGTGTTAACCACACATTGCAGTGCCAAAGGCATGCAGTGTGAAAAGATGTGTTACAATCTTGATGCTTAGACACCTAATATGTCAATAATGTCATGGATGGCATGGCTATGCCCTGTTGGCTTCCAGCGGGGGTTTGTTTTGGTTTTGTGCCTTTTTTTCCCCTCATGTTTTGCACGCCTCTGTACACCTGTCCCTCGTGTCTCACTGATTATTTTCCCTATTTATATTGGTTGTCTTCCTTGTGTTATTTGCTGAGTCCTCCTCATAATGGTGTGCCTTTTTTGTTCTTGAGGTTTTGTTTTGGGGGTTATTTTTCCTGTCTTTATGGTTTGCTTGTTTTGGTCTCGAGTTTTTGTTTTTTTTAGTTTACTTTTCTAACCAGTGTTCCCGTCTATGCATGTGTTTTCTTTACAATAAAACCCCTGTTTCATGGCTATCCCTGCACCGTGGGTCTGATTTCCCCTGCCTGGCACCCCGTGATCCTGACAAATAATGTCTAATGGTGACAGAAAACACCTCAATCAGAGCGAATAGAATACAGGATTAATTATACAATTATGGCCAGAAAAGACTTTTGTTGTTGTTTCCTTGTCTTTGGATGTCTCAGGAGGTTTCAAACAGATTTACATGCTTTTGTTCTCTCTGATGCAAAAGCTGTATCATGGCTGTATGCAAATAAGAAGACGGGTAATCCAGGGTTTAGGAATGTACAGTGTGAAATGTCGGATTATAAAAAGCCAGGATTAATGAACAGTGTGAACCGTGACACAAGATAACCCAGGATCGTGTTTACCTGGAGTTTACAATCACCCAGGTGTAAAAATCTTTAGAGTGTATATTCAGAATGTGGTCTTAGATATTATGTAGTGTGGTGTGTGTTATACAGTATGTTTTTTTTTTTTTGTTTGTTTGTTTGTTTTTTAGCTCCGCTCAATCCTCAGAGGTCATGGAAGAGCAGAGTAATTCACCTGGAGCGAACACCGATAACGGCAGCCAAAGGAATGGAGAGGAGGTAACACAGTGGCCGAGTTTTATTTTTAACTTCATCAAAAGCTTAAATGCAGTTTCCATTATAATCACGATAATGTCATATAAGAATAAAAAGCACATAATGACACAGTGAAATGCATAGCAGCAATCAAAGACAGGGACCATGATAATTTCTCAAAGAAGACTCCAACAACAAAATAGAACAAGTCAAAATACAAGCACAGTAAAGTCAGTAAATAACATAGTCAGTCACCACAAGACTCCTTGCAACTTTGGTGTGTCAGGGAACCCTGTGTGTTGGTCCCAGAACAAAGAGAGCTTCCAGTTAGCAGCATATGGCCATTATTCAGTCCCATATGAATATCCGATATGATTTAAAGATATTCTGGATCATTATGTGTATATATTTGTATGTATTCTGTGTAATACTATGTCTGCTGTTCCTCTTGGTCTGCAGAAGCCACGCAGGACCAGCTGGACTAAAGGGAGGAAGAGGAAGAAGCCGATGAAGGACAGTAACGCGCCCAAAGCCCCGTTAACAGGATACGTGCGGTTCATGAACGACCGACGGGAGCAGCTGAGGGCCGAGAGACCAGACGTACCCTTCCCAGAAATCACCAGGATGCTCGGCAACGAGTGGAGCAAGCTGCCTCCTGAGGAGAAGCAGGTCAGGAACAGCACACTGGCTTAATAGGATTTACAAAAATCTGAATTTTAAAGTGTCACTCTTGAGGCCTTGGGTAACACAAGCAACACCTTGCGCTACCCAAGAACACATTTTAAACTCAGTCCTGTAACACACTTTCATGAGCTCTGAATTGCTTCAGATGGACTTGTGTCTGTCACAAATTTGTTTTGAACTGAGCCCCCCCCCCCCCCATCTCCATAGCGCTATTTGGACGAGGCAGAGAAAGATAAGGAGCGCTACATGAGGGAGCTGGAGAAGTATCAGCAGACAGAAGCCTATAAGCATTTCAAAAGGAAGGTGCAGGAGAAACAGAAGGGGAAGCGACTCAGAGGAGGTACGCGCCAAAAAACAAATGCGTCCTCATGCTTTGCGAAAAGGATTTCTTTTTGTTCTTTTTCTTCTTTGTCCAGTTATTTCATGGTGTGTTCTTGGTGAGCAGGAGAGTAACAGAATTTCAACGTAGATCAGAAGAGATTGCATGTTTTCAGGAGAAATAAATCTAAAATGCATCTGGATACATTGAGTTAATGCATTACCCAAGCAGCGTACTACCATCGTCATCATCACTGAGTTCTAGATAAACGTTCAGCTGACAGAATGTTCTGGTTTATACATTCTTTCCATTGATTTTATATTTATTCATCTAAAACTGTAAGCGCTTTATCCCGGTCATAGTCTGATCTGTTGTGTGAGAGAGGCCGGGGATTTCAACCCAGATGGCAACCAGGCAACCTACACACACACACACACACACACACACACAAACTACAAGCAATAGAGCTTTCATCATATCACCCATTTGCATGTTTTCTGAAGATGGGAAGAATCCAGAGAACGCAAAGCATGTGAAACTCCAGAGAAACAGTAACCCGAGCCCATCATGCGTTTACACTCTTGCTCCTGTCCAGAATCAGCATCTTTTAACACTTTGCTTGTTTAAAAGTACAAAACATCAGTGTATTCTATATTTCAGGAGTTAAATATATAATGAGCGGAAGAAACTCTAATCTTACCGCAGATCCTTTATTTTGCTGTCTGTTTTGGCCACATCCCTCCTCACACACTTATCTTATCAGTTCAAGATGGAAGAAAGGAAACATTCTACAGGAAACATTAATGAACCACTCCTGCCCTTTCTCAAACTCTTTTCTCTGTGTAACAGATGTGGGCCGGCAGGCTGCCCGGGAAGCTCTTCACGAGGTAAGACGAGCTCGAGCTGAACCCACAAAGCCACTTTGTCAGAGTATTTGCCCTCTCTGAACCCTTCCTTTAGAGCTGTAGGGAGCTCAGCTTTAAATGTCGTCATATCCAAACTGGCATCAGCTGTCAGGGATTTCAGTTACGAAGGGCTTAGAGAAGTTATAGAACCCAGTAGTTAGTGTCGAAATGCATTGTTAACTTGAATGTAATTAAGTGTGTGTGTGTTGAGTAAGTGGAATCAATGGGCCTAATATTATCATACATCCTATGACGTACCTTAGTAATGCTTTGTCTAATTGTTTTTGCATAGATACACACACACACACCTGAGGATTTCCGAAAAGATTTTCTGAAAAGTTTTCCAAAATGATTTTCTTTCATACTCGTACAAATGTTCAGAAATTCCATTCGCCTGAAAAAATACCAACTGTATGCACTGGACAGCTAATTTTCATTTGGTACCGCCCACAAAACTCCATAAAAGGCAAAGGTTGCAACAGTGAAATGATAAATAAACAGTACTTCCTTATAGGAAGAAGTGGTATTTTTATTTACGCCTATAAAAGAATTATTATTATTATTATTATTATTGTTATTATATTAACAGCATCTGAACTGAATTACAGTCTGAGTCGTTACAGCTCCGCCCTTCTTTTATACAGCGGCATTTCTTCTTAATCCAATAATCGTAGTTAATTCCATATTTAATATTTTCTTTCATTTATGCGGTTAATATAAAAGGACTGGACTTCAAACAATATACGTTAATTTTGTGTGTGGACAGCGTAGACAAGTTTCTAGTCAAGTTGCTTTTTTTATTAATCCGCATCATAAATGAGGCTCATTGGTTATAATGACAGATTCAAAATTTCTGACATTTAAAGCTCTCTCTGTCTCTGTGTCTCTCTCTCTCTGTCTCTGTGTCTCTCTCTCTCTTTGTCTCTCCCTCTCTCTCTCTCTGTCTCTCTTTCACTCTGTGTGTGTGTCTCTCTCTCTGTCGCTCTGTCTTTGCCTCTCTCTTTCTCTCTCTCTCTCTCTCTCTGTCCATCTCTCTCTCTCTCTCTCTCTCTGTCTCTCTCTCTCTCTCCATCCATCTCTCTCTCTCTCTCTCTCTCTCTCTCTGTCCCTCTCTCTCTCTCTCTGTCCCTCTCTCTCTGTCCCTCTCTCTTTTCCCTCTCTCTCTCTCTCTTTTTTTTGTCCCTCTTTTTTATCTCTATCTCTCTATCTCTCTCCCTCTCTCTCACTTTCTCAGAATGACGGAGGTATGAAGGATCGCTCAGTGTTTGATATTCCCATCTTCACTGAAGAGTTTCTGAACCACAGTAAAGGTGAGTTATTGAGTTTATCAGCTTTATTTTTTCACTGATTTGTTTCGATATCATTCAGTTAAGGGGAAAAAGGTTTTGCTTTTTTTTTTGTTTTTTGTTTTTTTTGAAATTCAGGTTTTCAGATTAGTGCATTCCATACTGTTCCAAGAAAACTGACATGGCACACAGTGATACTTGAAGCTGTGTGTGTGGGGTGTGTGTGTGTGTGTGTGTGTGTGCGCACTTTTCCCTCAAAACTCTTTTGCGCAGCACGTGAGGCAGAGCTGCGGCAGTTGCGCAAGACCAACATGGAGTACGAGGAGCGTAACGCAGCCCTGCAGAAACACGTGGAGAGCATGCGCAGCGCCGTGGAGCGCCTGGAGGGAGATGTACTTCAGGAGCGCACGCGCAACAGCCTGCTTCAGCAGCACCTCGACCAACTGCGCTCAGCTCTCACAAACAGCTTCTCCAATGTGCCACTGCCTGGTGAGACACACACACACACATACACACACCTCATACACCCAGACTGCAGAGCGCAGGACAGTGCCTGTTTTACATATAGTGGACGAATGAAAGTTTTCAAGGCATCACTACTGATCGCTTAGTATTACAGCATTTATTTCTGTTTAATTATAGACAGTAAAAAAAAAATAATATCTGATTTATTTTTCAACAGTAAGCTCAGCAACAGAACCAGATGCAAATTTCATATTTTTCTTGCAAAAAATTAAGTCTTAGTAAGTAAAAATATCTTAAATCAAGTCGTACCTATCTAGAATTTTCTATCATAAGAATACGGGGATTTAACCTATTTCTACACTCATTTCAGGATTTAATGTTTTCTTATTCTGTATGCAAATCATTTTATTCTTTCTAGAAATCGGGGCTTAAAATGAGCAAAACGATCTGCAACTATGTCGAGTTTAACATTTAGGAAAGAGTAAGTCTAATAGTCTAACACTTGGTTGAGCAAAACCTAGATATGGCTACATTCTAGTTATTTTTACTTGCTAAGATTTTTTTTGTTTCTTTTGTCCAAATTTTGAGATTTTTTTTCCATCCTCAGGAAGCTTCTTCTTTTTTCAGGTCACTTAAAGATCAATGAACAATATCTGAAATCTACCGATATAGACTATGATATTGTGTGTGTGTGTGTGTGTGTGTGTGTGTGTTTTTCTAGTAATAGTAGAATGAAACCTCATTTTATATAACAGCTTCTTTGTTGTATGCACCGGAGCTCAAAATGGTTCAAAAGGGTTGAAGTACTTCAGCTACATCAAAGGGTGAATTCTTTGCTATAGATTATATATGAATGTACAGAGAATATATACAGTGATAGCAGTGTTTAATCAGCTCTGTTCTCTAGTGCGCTAATGTGTGTGTATGTGTGTGTTTCACTGTGTGTGTGTGTGTGTGTGTCACTGCTATGTTCCTGCAGGCAGCGGAGAGACAGCCTGCCTGGACTCCATCGACTCCTACATGAAGAAGCTCCACAGTATCGTGATGTCCAGCCCTCAGGAGCATGAGCAGCTCATTAGCTTGGTTCAGGATGTGGTTAACTGCCTCGACAGGTAACCACTGTGCCCTGATTACAGCTTTTAAAACTAGACTCAAGCATATGTCATAGCTACATCACAAAAATGACATTGGAATCTAATGTTTATAAGCAGCTTCAGAATTATTGGTACCCTCTATAAAGGTGGGTTATGAAATGACGCATTAATGTTAATTACTGGAATCTCACACTATAGACGTGGCCGATTTTATTAGGAAGATTAATGTTAGGACCAGTTAGGAGCTCACGTTACTCAAGTCTAAATGACACAGAAAGCTCGGAAGCGTTAAGATCCTGGTTCTTGTTGACATGGTCGCATCCTATCATTGGTGTCCATTCAGATCTGATGACTGATATCTTTATTTATATATATATATATATATATATATATATATATATATATATATATATATATATATATATATATATATATATATATATATATATATATATAGGTGAAGGGGAAGGTGTACAAGACAGTGGTGAGATCGGCCATGCTGTATGTGTCACATTTACATTTACATTTACATTTCTGGCATTTGGCAGACGCTCTTATCCAGAGCGACGTACAAAAGTGCTTTAGTTCTCAGTCAATGAATACATTAACACTGGTTCAATAGGACACAATCTTGGGATACCTTGGGATTAGCCTAAACTGAGTTGGGGTTTTTTTTTTTTTGAACTTTGCAACATAATACATAAACAGGGAAAAATAAGAGCTAGTTTAAGTACTTCAGAGGTAAGTCTTCAGTTACCGTTTGAAGACGGTCAGAGACTCGGCCGTACGGATACCTAGGGGAAGTTCGTTCCACCACCTCGGTGCCAGAACAGAGAAGAGTCTAGATGTATACCTACCTTTTTCCCTGAGAGATGGTGGGACCAGTCGAGCAGTGCTAGTGGATCTGAGTGAGCGAGGTGCAGTGCGAGGAGTGACAAGAGCTTTGAGGTAAGATGGTGCTGGTCCATTCTTGGCTTTGTAGGCGAGCATCAGTGTTTTGAATCTGATGCGTGCAGCTACCGGAAGCCAGTGGAGGGAACGCAGCAGTGGGGTGGTGTGGGAGAACTTGGGCAGGTTGAAAACAAGTCGTGCAGTTGCATTTTGGATCATTTGCAGTGGGCGAATTGCGTTCAGAGGTAGACCTGCCAGAAGAGAGTTGCAGTAGTCCAATCTCGAAATGACCAGAGACTGAACAAGCACCTGAGTAGCCTGTGTGGATAGAAATGGCCGAATCCTTCTGATGTTGTACAGAAGAAACCGACATGAGCGTGTGACATGGGAGGAAAAGGATATTTGATTGTCCATAGTTACCCCAAGGTTGTGAGCAGTGGCTGAAGGGGAGATCATGGAGTTGTTCAGAGATATCGCAAGGTCTTGGGCTGGGGATGGATCACCTGGGATGATCAGCAGCTCAGTTTTGCTGGGATTGAGTTTCAGCTGATGAGCAGTCATCCAAGATGAAATGTCCACCAGACACGCTGAGATCCGAGCAGAAGCCGTGGTATCTGAGGGAGGGAAGGAGAAGATAAGTTGGGTGTCATCGGCATAGCAGTGGTATGAAAATCCATGTGAGGATATAACTTTGCCAAGAGAGTGAGTATAGAGGGAGAAAAGGAGAGGACCAAGTACTGAGCCTTGCGGGACACCAGTAGAGAGTCTGCGTGGAGCAGATGTCAATCCCTTCCATGTTACCTGATATGAGCGACCATCCAGGTAGGAAGCAAACCATTCCCATGCTGTTCCACAAATTCCAAGATTCCTGAGGGTGGACAAGAGAGGCTTGTGGTTTGCTGTGCCAATGCTGCAGACAGGTCGAGGAGGATGAGGACCGATGACAGTTTGGCTGATCTAGCAAAAGGGCAGTCTCTGTGGAATGTGCTGCTTTGAAGCCAGACTGGTTGGGGTCATGGAGGTTATTCTGCATGAGATAGTCAGACAGCTGATTACAAAAAACACGTTCGAGAATTTTTGAAAGGAATGAGAGAAGTGATACTGGTCTGTAGTTGCTGATGTCTGAGGGATCCAGAGCAGGTTTCTTCAGGATGGGGATGCCCCTGGCTTTCTTAATGTGTCACTGAGGAAGAGACAGGAGTCAGTGCTAGAGGTAGCAGAGCTGAAGATGTTGAGGTTCTCTTTGGGAGTGACAAGGTTGGACAGGATTAGGAACGAGTACATCAGAGGGACAGCTCATGTTGGACATTTGGGGGACAAAGTTAGGGAGGCCAGATTAAGATGGTTTGGACATGTTCAGAGGAGGGAGAGTGACTATATTGGTAGGAGAATGTTGGACATGGAGCTGCCAGGCAGGAGGCAAAGAGGAAGGCCAAAGAGGAGGTATATGGATGGAATTAATGAGGATATGAAGTTAGTGGGTGCAAGTGTTGAGGATGCAGAAGATAGGGATAGGTGGAGAGAGATGATTCGCTGTGGCGTCCCCTGAAGGGAAAAGCCGAAAGAAGATGATGATACAGGTGCATCTCAATAAATTAGAATTGTGGAAAAGTTCATTTATTTCAGTAATTCAACTCAAATTGTGAAACTCATGTATTAAATAAAGTGCACACAGACTGAAGTATTTTAAGTCTTTGGTTCTTTTAATTGTGATGATTTTGGCTCACATTTAGCAAAAACCCACCAATTCATCTCAACAAATTAGAATACTTCATAAGACCAATAAAAAAAACATTTTTAGTGAATTGTTGGCCTTCTGGAAAGTATGTTCATTTACTGTATATGTACTCAATACTTGGTAGGGGCTCCTTTTGCTTTAATTACTGCCTCAATTCGGCATGGCATGGAGGTGATCAGTTTGTGGCACTGCTGAGGTGGTATGGAAGCCCAGGTTTCTTTGACAGTGGCCTTCAGCTCATCTGCATTTTTTGGTCTCTTGAGATAGATTTTTTGATCTTTTGAGTTGATTAGCTGATTGGCATGTCACCATATTCTAATTTGTTGAGCGAGTGAATTGGTGGGTTTTTGTTAAATGTGAGCCAAAATCATCACAATTAAAAGAACCAAAGACTTAAACTACTTCAGTCTGTGTGCATTGAATTCATTTAATACACGAGTTTCACAATTTGGGTTGAATTACTGAAATAAATGAACTTTTGTTATTAAGTGCAGTAAGTCTCCTCACTTCTTCTGTGTCCCACAATATGTTGCAGAAACTAATGTTGTCATCAACTAAAACACATGCAGACCTTACTTTACTTCCTGAACCATTGAGGTCCCCAGTACGAGCTACGTTCACAGGAATCGGGGCACAATTCCGGAAGGCTGCTTTGAGCTATTTTACCTTTTGTGTTAAGATGAAATGCTCTACATAACTGACCACACATCAACCACACAGGCAACAACACCACCCTCACATGCACAGCTCCTGTGGTTAGCACTGCTGTGCGGGCTTTTTTTCTCATCCTGGTCAAGGAGCTTGGGTTATTTCGGGCTGGTTGGTG